>VWZK01013204.1:954655-1028775 GCA_013396935.1 Baryphthengus martii
AAAAAAAAAAAGCAGAGTCTGGTATTAATATTCCACCTAGGTCTTTGTTTGAATATACAGATTTGGAAAGGAGACATGGATCTCTCATTATTTATATGGCCAAAATCTCTTTTCTACTCGGCACCTCTTTGATTATGAAGTGGATATGTGGATATATTTACTAAGAGGTCATACTGCCAGTATTTAGATTTAGTCATACAGCTGTTGTACACAGCATTTTAGCCTGTAAACATCTTTCACAGCTGAAATGTATACACACAGCCCATGAACAAATGAGCAGCTTGGTGCATTATGGTATGCATGGATTATGAAAGTATACAGACACTAGATTTCCAACTGCTGCATTTATTGCTGGAAAACATAGGAACATTGCATAACGTCACTGTATTTTTGGTATAGCTGTTATCATTGGAGTGTGAAGCAACAATTCATAATATATCACAACCACAAATTTTAAAGTACTTTGGTAACACATATCACTGGTACTGGGTGGGGGAGAAGCAACAACAGGCTTTTGGCATTTTGATTTAAAATTTTTTTTTTAATTGTTCTGATGCTCTGCAAAAGCTTGATGTTCTGCAGAACAAAAAAAAAAAAGAAAAAAAGAAAAAATAATCACCTGATCTTGATGTTGGAAAGATGCCAAGTCTATCTGAGGTCCAAATCTATATGTACATAAAAAAGCAGGAAGCAGTCTTAAAAGGAAATGCTAATTAGCTTCCTGGGATTTCAAATTTTAAAAGCTTCTGTGATTGAATTTATTTTAGCAATTCTTTCTTTAAGGAATGTGAAAATTGGCCCTACATTGGAGACTTCAAACAAAACAGGATGAAGAAGTAAAATCCCTAGTAATATTGCTTATTGCACTCAATATGATTATAGTCATACATTGAGGGCTGATCGATAAAAGAGAATTATACATCAGTATAATGACTATAAAAGTAAAATGACTTCTGGTCAACTTTATCAAAATACTTAGAAAAGCTGGAAGAGTATTAACAATATTAAATACAGAACAACCAGCAGTTTGAAGGAGGGGACAGAGATGGGCTCTCAGTGGCACAAGTGCTGTGATTTTTACATCGGATGAAGCATAAATTAAAATCCTCTGCATTATTAACAGCAGTCTTTTGGGGCAGAGATAGTAATGAAAGTTCATATTGGAATTAAAGCATGAACGCTGCTGAATAGAGACAAAAATGTAAGGCAGAAAAACTTACAGACCATTTATGAAGGACAATGCAAGGCAAACATGCTACTGATTTGTGAAAGAGCAAATCAGGAGTTTGCAACCCCATTATTTTAATCTGTATGATTATTACACTTACTAGACCTAGCTCTGAACAAGGTTGGTTTTAACATTATCACACTATACAAAACTTTCAGTAATGCATCCAGCAAACCCTCAGGTAGCCAGAACCAGGTACTTAAAAGACAGTTGTATGCAGAGGAGCCTTCATTAAGTCAAGCATCTGTGAGTTCATCTTTGAATCACTTCTTAACAACACTTTGAGTTCCATAGTGCTCTCCAGGACGGAAGCTTTTCCATTTTCCTGGAGTCAGCCATCTTGCTAAATGCTAACAACACAAATGCAGAACAAATGTCTATTTACTGCAGATGGGTTGACAGTATCAATTTACTATTTCTGGAACCATTGGGCCTCATAGTTCAGTGCGTGGGACAATACAGATTAAAATTTTAACTAGCTAAAACCCTTCTGGATGTTCAACCAGGTGAGTGGTGTTATGCAAACCACCTGACAGTCTCTCACCTTGCCCTTATTATGAAAATCATGTCTTTTGTCACGCTTAGGCAGAAGGGCTGCTTTCAGCTAGGGGCTTAGAAATGCCAGTTTTAGACACTTTCATTTTTAATGCAGGTCTTGTTTTATAGAGATGACAAATGCCTTTTACAATTGTGCATTTTTAGTTTTGGAGAGGAGCAAAGTCAGTTTGCTTTCTTGAACTTTCCTAGTGTTTGAAAAAGCCAAACCACGTAACACAGAAATAGATTTAGCCTGATGAGCATGGACGGGACCCCTTCTAAGTGCATGGTCAGGGCCATCAGCCACGTCCCTATTTACTCCCCAGGCTGCATCAAGGGGAGTAGGTGCTTCTGAGCTGGGAAAAACAAGACAGGTCACGGATAGGAATAACACACACCACCCACAAATTCACAGAGCTTATTTTAAAATAAGTTAATGAGATCTTGAGTCATCTGAAAGCGTTTTTGTGAGGGGTTACAGGAGAATCAGGTCCAAGACAAATAAAATATCTGCATCCAATGGAGTCACAATAAGGGTGAGACTTCAAAGCTGTGTCTCAAAATCGCTTCCATAGATAATAAGGAGGAATTAAAAGCGCCTTGTTTATTCCACTGAACACTAAAGCCCTGAAGAGAGACCAAATTAATTTCTCCGGTGGGAAAATCTGCCTAAGGGAACAATTTAGCCCTTAAGAAATATAAAGAAATAAAAAATTAGTGCCCTCTGATTCTTTGGCCTGACGATAGACAAATACTCTGTGGAGGTTTCAAATGATGTGGCTGTGCAAATATTAGGAATTTCCAGATTAAATATTTAAGGATTAATATTTTTACTAAAATCATGCATAAAGAGATTTTTTTTTGAGAATAAAATTCAGAGAAAGATAACAATTAGGGAAGTAGGCTCACATTGAGAAACTATTTAGAGAAATACAGTCTGAGATTACCTTTGCATTTGAAACACTGACTCTGGCATTTAAAGGATTTTCCAAAAATTAAGCAACACATAAGATCAGGCTTCCTGATAAGCCTTCCAGTGTGAACTGTAATCAGATTCTTAGAAGCTACACTAATGTAGTTTATTCTTGATTTCTAACATGTACATCTTTGTCTTAAGATATGTTTAAACGTGCTTTCACAATAGAGGAGGTCAAGACAGGAAAATAGCCTAACATCCGTGTTGTACTAACATTTGATTGTTGTTTAAAGCTAGCATTTGTTGCCATGAAGCAGCCTTTTGAAAGATGATCACTGTACCTGAAATGTGAATAGTTATAAAAATGGCATTAATTTGCTTAGACCGGGAGATTTTCACAGGAGAGCAACTAGCAGAAAACATTATGAAAATGTCCAAGAGGACTGGTAATTGAGTTGATTAGTATGACCTTGGTTATGAAGGTAATAGAAGAGTGAATGGTGCTTAGACTGAGTTATAACCCTGCTACCTTGTTCGGAGATGTAGTGAGGTATGTAATTTGTTCAGGGTGAATCTGAGTAGCCTCGCCTCTCCCTGACAGGGTAATACACTCTGACTAGCAGAGCTTGGCCGGCCACTTCTCCTACCCCAACAGAGTAAACAGTGCAGGGTCAGGCAAGGGATGATGAACTATGTGCTTCCCTTGGTTCAATATGGTAATTTTCTGCTGGCAGACACTTTCTGTTAAATGTTTCTTTTAAAATCAGACAAACTAAAAATAATTAAAAAAACTCCAAACTTTAAGAATGGAAACTTTCCAGTTTCAGAGCAGAAAATCATGTCCTTTCCAATTAAACTCCAGACAAAAGGTATCTTGATTTATCTACTCACACGACCACGTAATTCTGGTGTTGCTTTTGAACCCATCACATTTCAACCCTGCAATAACTCCAGAAAGGCTTTAAAAAAAAAGTCAAAGTTTGTCTCACAGAACGGGGGCTTTATTTGTTCCGAAACAGATTCAGCTAAAGATCTGAACGCACAAGTGCTTTGATTGCCTTTTTTTCACTAGATTAACTGTGATTATTTAAACATATTTTAGGTGGCCTCTCTTTACAGGGAAAAAAAGACACGCAAACCAATTAGATAAATTAGACAATTAGACAAAGAAGGTGAGGAAACACAATTCTAATTGCTACACTTTGTATTATGCCCCCGCTGGTAACCTGGATGTGATATAAATTATCTTTCAGGCATCCATAGAATACGTGCTTCGAGAAAAAAATCAGTCACAGAAAAGAATTTTAGAGGTTCTGTGAGTAATCTTTAAATCCCAAACATCAGAACGTTTTTTTTCTTAAAATCAAGGAACGGACCAAAAGCAATGTCTTCAAAGTCAGCATAATTTAAATATTACCCCTTTCCTTCCATCCCTGACGAGCTGTCTTGCTATTTTATTGCAAGTTTCACAAACGAATAACTGGCCAAGGTTCCCTAGAAGGAAAATGCCTACATAAAAGATTCAATTAAATTAAAATTACTCAGTTCAGTCTGTGTGTGTCCAACGCAAACTCTGCTTTACTAGGAAACCAGGCAGAGATATTCAGCTAAAAATTGCCACACATTAGACATGTCATTTCAAACCATATTTCCCTACAAAGTACAAATCAGCACTCTTTTGGTTTCATAGCTATCAGGATGTCATCATATTCTTTCTGAGGAAATCTGAGAGGATGAAAGGAGGCACTTAGGAGATAATTTTGCATTTTCTCTTAGAAATTAAAAATCCTTCGTTTCTTCTCATTTATTTAAGTACCACAGAGAAATGGGGTTAGAAATGGATTTAGAAAATAATCCAAGACATCTAAAGAAAACTGTAATCTCAATAACATTCCTAACGCAATCATTTCAGGGGCAGAGGAGCAAAAGCAGTTTGTGTGTGTCCAAGTATTTTAGAGACTTGCAAAACCACAAGGCTCTCTGAAATCAGGTGTTATACATTCGCCTCTCATTTCACAGAGCTAAAATCAAACTGAATATTTAATTCTAAGTATAAACTAATGACCTGATCCTAAATCATGCAGCATGAAGACAGATTACTGTTGACATGCAGAGCCCCAGTGAAATCCCTGGGATATTGTGTGAGCAGAGCAGTCTGCCTGCGTGCTACACAATGCTCAAAACAGTAATGCTGAAATGGAGTTTGGGATATTAATTCACAGTTACCCTATTTAACACCACGTTTTTAGTATCATTCCTCCTGTTGCTCTGAAGGTCAGTGGACCTAGAGGAAATTTCCCACACTCAAAATAATGAGCATGGTATTAAAGCAGTAAAAGACTTTCATTTTAAAGTTCTGCTGTTGAAAGTTTTTATCTAAAAGTAAAATAAAAACAAGAGTGGCCAAGCCTTGAGCTGTTTGTAAGTTTTCAAGCTACAAATAGGACAGATTTACTTGTGTTTTACCAGTACTGAGCTGACACTAATTATCCCACTGTGAACTTTGGATGAAATCCTCGTCCTGCTGAACTGATGGGAGTTTTGCCGCTAACTCCAATAGCACTGAGAGTTCACCCTCTGGCTTAGGCTCCGTGCCACAGCCTAATACTTTCCACATAATGAGGCCCATAAAGTTTATCTTGAAAGCCAAAAAATATCAGGTCAACTTGTAATCACTCTTTCTCTGTTCAGAAGGACAGCTTGTTTCAGTCAACACCACAGTCTCGCCGCTCGGTACCGCTGCTGGAGCTGCTCAGCCTTCCTTAAGGGAGCTCTGCGGAGCCAGCGGCCTCTGCGCGGCTTCAGCTGGCGTATTTAGCCAGCGCTGATGTTAATTTATTAGTATGCACTACCCAAATTCAAAGACTTTCCAAGGAAGTTTGACTGCAGCGGTAGCATTCTGATTTATGAAGCTTGGTTATCATTTTGAAACCACGGCCCTATCCCCAGCCTGACTCGACTGACAATGACATATACCCAGTGCGTTTCTCGAGCTTTACAGGCCGGCTTCTCAGCCCTGCAGCAGCTCTTCTGTGTGCTGGGACTACGTACACCCTACTGCCCCACAGGTGGGTCAGCTGGGCACTTTGACACCTGTTTGTAACTGGCTCCGGCCACAGGTATTGATGCAAACCTCTGCCCATAAGCAATTCATTAAAAAAAAACCAACAAATTCATTTTAAAAAACCATTTCTGTGTAATTGAAGCTTGCACTGCAGTCACTATGCAGTTAGAGATTTCCAGACAAACCAGGCTTGCAAAAAAAAACAAACCACAAAAAAAACCAACCAAAAAGAAAACCAGAAATCTAATACCAGACATATGACTATATATGTGTACTTGAATGCCAGCACTGATATTTGTTTGCTACTTCTAAATATGGAAGTTAAATGCTCCCTCTCCCTCTATACCAGACCATCACATTTTTAATAAACTACTTCAGAACATATTTGAACATGCCTGCTTAATAGGAGTAAAATGTCATACAACCAAAACATCCTTCCCATGTGGAGAGAGAACATTCCCCATTACAAACACACAGCAAATGTAACTAGAGGAGGTATAGGTGGTTACAGAGATCTAAGCGACGGAAACACGCCTGTCTGGAGTCCAAAAGAATTACATTAAAGATGCTCAAGTGTCATTTTAAGAGTCTGTATCTTGACATCAAGCAGCCAAAGATGCTTTCATGGTCTTTCTTCAAACAAGAAGGCAAAAACACAAGTAGGGATTTTCTTTTATGCTCAGCAAGATAAAAACCGAGTATAAACATTGAAGTATTTATTCTCACAGCAATCCCATGAAATGCACTGTTATCCCCATTTTACAGATGAGGAACTGAGTCACAGAAAGACTATCTGGCTCATGGTTTTAAAGGTGGTTTAAAAAAATAAGCTGAGGACTCAGTGTTCACATGCAGTGTTTGAGTCACAAACCCAGCATTCATCCTTCATAATAAGGTCAACTTTTCATTCAATAACTATGAAGGTGCTGAAGGAATTCAGTAAATCCTTCTTCTGCAAAAGCTGCTAAAAGCTACATGACATTAAGATGAAAACTAGTAAACCTCAGCTGTAGTAACGTATCCACTCAAGCAGGCTCCAAAGAAAATATGGAAAATAGGTGTTTCATAGCTGAGGCAAGAAAGAGAAAAACAAAATGCCTTTGCAAATGATTTTGTTTGTATGAGCGACGTGCTTTTGCTGAAAGACTGGTGTGTGCAAAAAGGGTATATTTTTGGTATGTCAGCTTCAATTACCAGCAATCTAAGAGCGAAAAGCGACAGCCTTCTCCCAACAACCTCCTCCAAAGGAGATGCCCATCAGCCGAAAGCCCTGCTCCCCAGTGTGACCTTTCTTGCTTTATGACTGGGCATAAGGGCACACAGCCATTTTATTTAAACTTGTTTTGAGAAAACCGCTTGTTAGATGTTGATTTCCAGGAGCCACTGCCCTCTGAAAAGAATATACATGGCTGGTGTTTCACTTCAAATGCTAACAGGATCGATTTGAACCCCCTTACACTCTATACCTCTAAAGTTGTTTCATACATATTCATGGCCATTTACATCATTTTACAGAAAAATGTTTATGAGTGAGGATGCACACTGTACTGACTGTTGCTAGGTTTATTTCTAACATGTATGTTAGAGTAGAAAGCAACACACAGTCCTAAAAGAGGCAACACTGGAAAAAAATCTCAGAGCCTAGAGCCTGCTGCATTACGAGACAAAGCACTTTCAGCACAAGTTTCAACATTAAACTTAATTTTTCTCAGGCAGCTATTAAGAGCACTTTGCAGCCTGCTCATCTCCTGTTTTGTTTTCTCTATTTAAACAAAAATTATAGTTTCTCATTTCACTCGTGTGGCTAAAGGGCCCCGTAATCCACTGTATCCTTGGCTCTGTCACTGTGCTTGCTGACCCTACAGTGAGCAGGCTCTGACCACCAAATGCGAGCAGAATAAATTATCGCTGACACTCCAATATTTAATTATGCAGCTGTCAGAGCGGCCCTTTCGAAATTCATTTTAATAAAGTGGGAACTTTTTCCTTTCAAGGTTAGAGTCAGGGGAGTCACCTTCTGTGTCAGGCTGAGGTCTCCACCATGAGCTTTGCATTCTTCCCCGAGAAGCCTGTCACTTGGCCTGATAGAAGGACCAGATAACGGCACCAATGTCTATTGGCCTCCCCCGCCCTGCCTGAATGAACATCCTTCATTTAAACCCACAATAATGAGGACCTCAAAGTCAGACAGGCAGCCACAAGGGCAGCTCGTCAGGAAAAAAAAAAAAAAAAAAAGGCTTCTTATTATAAAATTCACTCGATGTTATAGCTGCAATCTAAAAGCAATCATGTTCATCTCACCGTTTTAACTGGTTAACCAGAAATATTTAACATGTTAAAAAATGTGAATGGAAACCAAATGTAGGAAGCCGCAGCAGCCTGTGTTTCTCTGCACCAAACTCGGACAAGTAGAGCAATATCGCTTTGCATTTTGCTACGAGAAAAGTACCTAACCAGCGCTTTTTGCCAAATAGCTAGAAAAGAAATCTATACAATAAAACTCTTTATAAACATGTAGTGCTTAAATGCGTAATGTCCACATACCACAATCTGCACAGTACGTTGATCAGATGTGCTGAGACACTCAAATGAAAAGCTGCAGTGTGTATATGCAGCTATGGATATACACACATACAAACGCAGAATATTAATACATACATGAAACAACTCTGTGTAATAAAGTGCTGACCGTAAGAAATCTTGCCTTCATGAAAACAGAGGCTATTTTAGAACGTGGCTGTCTCTCAAATGCATTTTCATATTTACAGATCCCTTCTTTCGAAACTTTTGGTTTTTAATAGTGTGCAGCTGAGAGAAAAACAGATAAAAGTTTACCATGGACAGCCTAAAAATATGTGAGCAAGAACCTAGTTGAACTGAAGTAGAAGAAGCAGAAAAACAACCAAAAAAATAACCTACGTGTATTCCAAATCTCCTTGTTTCTAGGAGTGACAACACTCCTAACTTCCACGTATCAATGTTAATAACAACTCCGATTTACAAGCTATATTTCCTACCCAGGTTCCTATTGTGCTATATAAGCTATTCAACATTTCCCCAAGTATGATTATACATCTTTTACAAATGGGGAAGCAAAAAACACATAAATTGTGTGTGAGCTGGGAATTAAAGCTTTTAGAGAAGTGCCACATCTCCTTGTTTAAATCAAAAGTTTTCCTAATGAGAAAGAAGTTAATGGGACTCCATCCCACATTCCATAGGTGCAAAGTGCCCTATCTCAAGACACAAAGTGTACTAGGAAAAGAAATTAAAGCCTTTGCAAAAACGTTTTTGACTTAATTTGATCCATAGTGAAGTCAGTGAAGTCACAGCCAAGAGAGAAACAATATGACTCATTAGTACAAAATTATTTCTTTTCTGGATTGATTAGTAGTACTGCAGAATAGGTGTGAGGTACCAGTGGAAGTGCTCTACACGGCAGTTCTCCAGCATATTCTCCTGCCCAAGTCTTGCCTCACCACTCGGTCTTTTGCTCTTTCCCTGCAAGGGGTGAGAGTTCACTCAAGTGTCACAGTTTTCCCAACTATACTGAGTTGTGCTACGGGACTTCATGTTAACAAATGAAATTAAAACAGTTCACTCATTGTCTTGTTTTCAAGGTGAGATCAGAACTTCCCACCAAAAATGAGATATTTTTGAACCATCTTTTCCTTCTGGTTCACCCTGTTTGTCTCATACCCACTTGAGATGCCTAATATCCAACATTAGGTACCTAAACAAGAACCTTGAGGAAATGTGATTGCTCTTGTCCTCCTATTGCCAGTGGAATTACCTGATACCTTCAGAGGCTGAGCTAGAAGTTAATTGAATTGAATGACCCTTTGGTGGTAGCCACTGCACAGGATTTGTGTACACCAAAGGTGACATCTTGTATCTTAGAAGCCTGATTAAGTAGTGTGAATCTGGGTCTTGGACAGTTATTTATTAGCTGCACATCAAGCACATAGCCAATGAGGCCCTGCTACTGAGAGGTCTACACATGTTTCTGTACTATAAATAATAATTGCCAGGCTTTCTTTACAACTTAAGCTAAGATTATAACCCACTGCTTCCTGCTTTAGGTCCTATTAGTCTATTTTTGGCTGTGTCATTTAACTTTGGTAGACAAACATTTTGACACATTGGTGGCATTTTGGCCTCGGCACATACAAAGGTCCATGCATCTTCTCATTGGCTTGGAGTTCACCATTAGATGCTTCCCGTATGGAGACCATGCTCCAGGAACTGAAACTAAACCCCTAATGCATAAAGAAAATGTATTTATATTCTGTTTTGAACCTGGGGAAGTAAGTACCTTAAAGCATCATTGTTTTCAATGTGTTTTAACTGGACAGCTTCAGCTTTACACAAGCACAACGCGCTTGAAGGTTTCCGATGAATACTTCACTCCAGGCAGCACAGTTCACCTCCTGGTGTCAATCCAAACATATTTTCTGAATCCTACTTGTCACTAATTGTTGCAGTAGAAAAATAATTATAGAACAAAACATCAGGGAAAAAAAAAGTAATCCTATCAACCATGTGTGACATGCACACATAAACATGCCAAATGTCCCAGCTGAGCAACTCACAAAAATGAACAATTGTTGAATGTACAGAACAGCAAAGGCTGCGATTCTTGTGCAGTAACAGGGAAAGTGCAAATAAATTCTGAGTCAACGAGAAGGCTTACACTAACCTGGCATTGGGAGAGTTTTCAGTCCACAAATTCCTTCACAACTGAGTAAATTTAAAGAAATAAAACTAGATTGAGCATTGCTTTAATACCTGCTGCTGTAGTTTCCCACACTGTTCACTGGCTTGTTAAATATGAAAAAGATTTGCCTTGCAAAGCCGCAGTGAGAAATACAGTCACAGATGGGTTAATTGTTCACTCCTTGGATCTTAGCATTTTATTTTGGTTTAAATATAACCTGTTATTATAACAAGAAAACTCCCTGGCCTTGTGTACAAGACTCAAATATAATCAGCGATATCACACTGTCCCTTAATAGAAGGTGCAATATAAAAAAGATCATTTAAGATGCCGGTAGCTTCCCTCCTGACCCTGCCTGGCTGAGAGGCAAATTGCATTAGAAAATGACATGCCATTCATCTCACGAGTAGTTGCAGGAACATTTAGCTAATTAAATGATTAATAAATTTAACACTGCTTTATAATTTCATTTAGCCGTGTTGGAAATCACACGGTGCACTGCGTGTGCACCGAATGAGATTAGGTGGGAGTTGTGGGTTTCACCGGCTGCCCTGGTAATTGAGATTAGTCTATTACTACAGTGACCTTTTTAACTTTTATATTCTCTTGTTAAAGTGAAATAAAATTTTATTCACTTTTAAGGCATATTTACTTAGTGAAATTTAAGTGAAATTAAAGAAATACCAAGCTAAGGAGAGTTCTTGGTACCTGTTCATTCTCTTTTCATTCTTTTATCCTTACTTTGCACCCTTTTATCAATTCTGGCTTTAATTTGGCAGCCCACCACCACCACAGCACACTCTGAAACAAGCTTTATCACTCAAAAAAGCCTCAGTAACACCCTCAAATGTTGCAAAACCGGATGGCAGTGAATACATCCAACATCATGATGATGGGTTTGGAGCAGAGGATTTGGTACACACAAAAAAAGCTATAACCTAGATATACCTATATATTTGCACGTGTACACCCTGGCTTTATCTAGAAACTACCTTGGGAGTTGTAGTCAGCTAAATAATCAGGATGCTGTGGCTGTAGTCAGCTGTGGACAGGTGCTATGTTTTTGTTATAGGAAATCCTCCCACTTTTTTTGTACTTCCATCCTTACACACAACTTTAGACAAAAAGACTAACATTCACAAACATCACAATTTGCTATGCAATTAATTATCTGCATAATCAGTGCTTAAACACAGTTTCCAAGGAGCAGGATGGAATAGCTTGCTTTCATTTTATCTAGTTTATGGTTAGAATTAGAGGTTCCTGCTGGTGTGTGGTATGTTCCAATGTGGTACATTAGCTCACAGAAAGAAAATCAATTCACAGTTTTGTTGTGATTAATACTGAAAATCATTCCTAACATTTCTGTATAACAATTATGGACACTGTGTCTTCAGATAGTCAGCATAAGTTAGAAGGTTAATACCCAGGTAGTTCAAACAACCAAATAAACTCAAAATTCCTACATGAAATAGCCTTTGTCTATTCAGACACAGCTTGCAGTTATCTTAATGTTGAAAGTATAAACATCTATCCACACAAAATTCATCTCACTGGTACAAGAACTCATTTTATCAGTTCTTGGAAAACTTGTCAAGATTACTGACAAGTCAACTCAAAAAATGTTCAATCAATATGCTTAATGCTAGGAGGGATGTTTAATGTATTTCATTTTTTTAACAGATGTACGGTTGGAATGTTGAAAAAAGAAATTAATTAAAATGCACGTAATTACTGAAAACTTCAAATTTCTATCTGAATGGCAAGCCATTTCAGAAAGCGTGTTTGAAAAGGACATGCCACAACAGTGTTGACTTTTTCCTGAGATCCTGATCACTCAAGAAAGGGATAAACTACTTGATAGACTGTTCATACAATATGGATATAAAATCCATGGTGGCTGAAGTGAAACAATGTAGTGGAAATGGAATCTGACAAGAGTAAGTAATGGTTCTGCTCACTTACTCTGGTCAAATAAAATTCCAATATAGATGGCCCCAACATGTGGGAGAAATAAACTATTACCAGCAAATGCATTAAATACAGCAACTACAGCAACAATTTCATCTTGGAGGTAAAAAAGGCCAAACAAATTATAGGTGATAATTACAACAGTTATTTACTGTGATAATTGGAAGGGAAAATTATTCCTGAATTTCCAAACATTACCATCACCATAGACATGAAGAATTACCAACAGGATGCAGAGGTACATCGGTATCTTGATGTAGGGGAACAAACTGCAGTTCTTCTGACTCAGTGACAGAAGTGCATCTGGCTTCAGAGAGACAGGATGTCCACCCAACACTGTAGGGCTATCTTCTTGCCCTCAGAGCAGCAAAAGCCAAGCTCATGGTCACGAGGGACCAGTAATGTGGGGTAAGCATCATCTCCTCTATTTTCAGATGTGACTAATGCAGGTGTATATATCTCAGCCTAATGTCTAGACTTCCTTTACCATCAGTGGAGAAAAAGGTACTTTTTGAGAACTATTCATCTGACCTGATTTAGTCATTTACCCCAAAGTGCAGTAAGCTATGGCATAGAAGTGCCTTCTTCCCTCCTTGGACTACAAATGGAATAAAAATGGGCTAATCTTCTGAAAAAGTCCTGCCACTAAGCTGCAAGTTCTTGACAAGAACTGAAGAACAGTAAATCTACTCTGAGGCCTCCAGAACTAAACTCCTCTTGAACTATGTGTAGAAACAAGAGCTGCTAAAATGTCCCTGTGACAAATGTGCGATATTTGTTGTATTCACAGATTTAGCAGTTTTGTCTTAGGAAGTCCTTTGAAATCTGGTTCTTACATTCAGAACTTTCCCCGGAATGGTCAGCTATGGCATTTTTGTTCTCATATTTGTTTTTCTTATGGGAGTGGTCACTGGCACTTGGATGGATACACTATTTCCGCCAGGAAAGATAATATATGAAGCTGATGATCTGATGACATGTGCTCTATAGATGGTGTCTTACAAATGTCAGAGGAAATACTGTTTTCTATAAAAACAATGACATATGTATAACGGAAGCTCTGCCTCTACAAAATACAGGTTGTACATTGGGCTTTCTAGAACTGAAAGTGTAATGTGAATTTTATTTCTTGGAAACGGAGATTATTTATGCTGGCAACCACAGACATGACAGGATCTAAATAGCCATTATCCACTCACAACTGTGAGAAGCAGGAAAACCCATCCAATTTTTCCAGGAACTTATGTCCCCTGGTGTCTCCCTAAGTCATGAATCACGTTCCTTCAGACGAGATCAACAACACGTTTTATTAAAAGAGAAGCAACCTATTAAAAAAAACCCAAACCTGCTGGAAACAAATATATAAGTCTTAACAAAAAGGCTGGCAGAAATCCTATTAATAAGGAATTTGTTTTATGGAAAAATGTAACAAATCTTGAGTAGATTGATTGATGTTTCTAGCTGTTTGGCATTTTTTTTAACATTTCTGGGAACAGAACTTTTGAGGCTCTGATAGCTCTAAATCTTTCAGGAGTGAAAATAATTATTATTAAAATAAGCATTTTAATCTTTAAAATATGAGGAATTTTGTCCACTTCTACTTACATAGCATCTACTTTTGCATCAAGGTAAGCTGGCATCCATATTCGGTTTTAATTTAAATACACTTTAAAGACTACCTCTCTAAGTTCTAATAATGTGTGCTGATGTGAAACTATGGTCATTGTTTCTTATCATTTGCACTGGGAAACAGTGTAAGGTCAAGCTTGTACTTCAGTAAGTAGCCTTGGATTTTAATTACCTCATACACAAGATGAAATCTGGATTCCAGTCAAGCAATATGAATTTTGACATTGGCCTGAGCGAAGCCAAAGTTTCATCCAAGGTTATTGAATGTGCAGTTGCGTATGCATCTACCTGTACATATATATCCAGGGATCTAGGATTTCATATTGCTTGTTGGCAAGTAGAAAAGGAAACCTTTAAAAACATCTCATTCAAATGGGGTATGAAAAGTCTGCATATGAGCTTGGCATCAATCACCTTTCTTACAATCATTATATGTACAAAATGAGTTTATCCATACTGATAAGACTGTGTCACCTCTGGGAGCAAGAATCATGTGGGTCAAAGCCACACTTAGCCATTTGGCCATATGAGGTTTCCAGGACAAGATCAAAAGTATTAAGGGGAAATGATTTTCTTCTTCTGAAAACTGTTCAAGTCACATTAATTATCCATTGTCACCAACAGATCAATTGCTACAAAGGTGTCATGGTTATAGCACAGCATTTGCAGACTGTGACACATCTGCTGGTTTGACTCCAGATGAGCCAGCCAATGCCTTCATATGAAGACTCTCTCTGGGCAGCAGCTGTGTTACTATGACATGTGAAAAAAAAAAACAAACAACCCAAACATTTCTTTTAGAACTTTGACTGATGAAACTGATTCAAAACCAGACTCAGAAAAAGTAAGTAAGCTAACACCAAGACTAATTCACCTGACTTGAAACTCAGTTTGGTCTTCTCAGTTGCATCCAGATTAAATATCTAGGGTTGTCTAATTCATACCATGTGATTATCACTCATAAAGAAGTTTTGATTATAGTTCCTTGGCCATAAAAAAATATCTGTGTAAGTTGTGTTAGAGCTTGGAAATGGCTCTTCCCCAGTTACCAGTCAGGGGAGAGTCCCCTAGGCACAGGTCCCACCACAATGTTCCTAACAGCATCTTCTTTTAATTTAATTCCATGTTCTCACAGAAAATAGCAGGTAAACAGAAGCAGAAATGATATTTTTAAAAAGTAATCCATCTATTGCTTCTTATTTATAAGTATTTAACCAGTAGTGACAAAGAAGCTTGAAAAAGCATGGTGATACCTCAGTTACCAGGAGGTGGCAAATGAAAGTATTGCCAGCAGTTGGATTAAAAATCTTGAGTTTCATTTCTGACAGTGACTTAGCAGAGATATTAAATTTATGATTAGATTATGCTATTGATAATGTGCATATTTAGTAAAAGTTAATACAACAGACACAAGTATGCTAAGCAGAAAGCATCCCTAAATATGGTCCTGAGTGACTTGCTGGTGCCCACAGCAGACTGGGAGCTTTTTATGGCAGTGTGCTGTTGCCTCTGGACATTCCTGAAGTTCTAGGAGGAATCTATGTGTTGGCTGAACTAATTCTCCTGGCTCAATCAGACAAGACCCGTCTTGACCTTCCAGTCCTACTGTAAACAAGGACATGTTGCAGGATATTTTTACACATTGTTATTTTTGAATGTCGTTCATAAAGTAAATTCCAGCCTAAATGTATCCATGTAGGTCTTGCTGTTACTTCCCCCTCCCTCAATGAGTACACTTGAACAAATGGATCTTGCATGGCAGCCTCAGTAAAATTGTTGGATACATGGTACAAGTAATGCTACTAAGAGTAAAGAAACGAGCCCTGCTACTTCTGCTTAGGGAAACCTGGCAAATCTTGTAGCTCAGAATAACGTGAATTTAGCCATTTTAATTTCTTAGGTTGTTTAATTTTAATTGGAATATTGATTCCCAAACTAATTTTTGCACCATCAGTGTCAAATCCCTTGCACTGTAACCACTGAGATCAACCCAGCTAGCTTGACGCACTGAGCTCTGCTAGGTCTGACTCTACCAGAGCCTGACATATCTCTCAGGGTTATGACTCTCACTAACAGGCTATAATCA
Organism: Baryphthengus martii; assembly: GCA_013396935.1. Lineage (NCBI taxonomy): Eukaryota > Metazoa > Chordata > Aves > Coraciiformes > Momotidae > Baryphthengus > Baryphthengus martii. The sequence continues at coordinate 970,804 of VWZK01013204.1, forward strand.
AGGCTGCAACCTCTGTGAAGCCCCAACACAATGGTTTGTGGCCAATGGACCTGCATAAACCTCACAGATCTACACCAGATGCCTCCACTGGCTCAAGCTCAAACCACCCTGTGACTCGGCATGTAACCTGGCTGCACCACACAGAGGATGCGGATATTCCCACGAGATCTGCCATTGCTGGTTCCACACTCCTGGCTATGATGGATGATTTTCACTGCTAATGAGGAAGAGAAAGAGAAACTGAGTGTCTTGGTTCCTTTCCAACAGCCTGTCCCAACTGACAGCTGAGCCGGAACTTATTCACTTGAAAAAAAAAAGTCTGAAGAGGAGATGGATTAGTGGTGACACAGCCTCTCCAAAACCCAGGTTTCCACAAAGCTTGACTCTGTGCCTCTTGGTCCATTTTAAGCATCAAACTGATATTTTTCAGTTGAAAAGAAACTGTGTACATGGCCTGCAGGATGGCGTATTTACCTCACCAGTCACAGAAATGGACCTGCAGGGCTACCTCTGCTACCCCTGAACAAAGCGTAACCAGTATTAACCAAATTATTATAAGCAGGAGAGAAATAATCAAGGCTGGGCATTTTGGTGGGTGTAAAGTCCAATTCTTCACACAAGATGTGCTCCTTAATACAGATTTAGCATTGTTTAGTGTGATCTGCTGTAATTACTCAGAATTTGAACTGTTTGACCTTACTACATTAAGCCTCAGTGTTTCCTAAACCCTGTTAATAAAAAGCAAATGGCTAGTCTCTTACTCACTCTCTGGAACAAGCGCAGGACTCTAAGAGGGAATTCAATGCGCACGTCTTTATAAAGCCAGTGGAGGTTTAGCAAGCGAGTACGACAGGACCAGCTCAGTGCAGGTGTAAGCCTGTGTGTGCATCGCTGCCACTTTGGTACAAACAGGCTGTGCATTGTACTCTACTCATCCATCACCCGCTCTGTCAACACAGGTCAACTAATCCCGCTCTTCGTGACCTCTGACCAGCGCGCCGAAGGGAGGCAACAAAAATTCAAATGCACTGCTGAGGGAGACAGAATTGTTAAAGCTGCCTTTTCTTCTCGCCGAGACAGGGTAAAACAAACTTCTAAATGCTATTAGAGAGCAAACCTCCGTAAATGAGGAGAAGCGGCTCTCTGAGTCTTCCCCTTTATGATTAATATGTTGTCAGGTCCTTCAATTGCTTTCCCATAATGTAGACAAGACACTTTATTGGGTTTTGTTCTTAAAGTCTCCAGCCTCAATTCAGTCATTTTATCTCAGTATTTCATGGTTAAAAAAAAATAACAACAACAAAGAGAAGCAGAGGCACAGCCCAAACCAGACAAAAGGGCACTGCAGACACACCAGATCAAAGCCACTAACTCCACGGAGAGGGCTGATTTCCCAGTTTGTTGAGGCAAAAGAATAAAAAATGTTGATGCCTGAGTTAAAGGTATGAGCGCCGAGGTAAAAAAATACATGAAAGTTAAAGAACACAGGCCAAACTCTCAAACTGGTGTGTCTGGAGCAGAGTTTTCACAGAGGTGTTTATTTCTAGGTCTGGGGGCAACTCCGGAGAAGGAAGTAGGCAAAAAAAAACTTTTGTACTTGCAACAAGAGTATTCTTATTCAAAATAATGGCATTGCTCCTCATTCAGAGAAGTTTCAGTACTAGAATAGCTAAGGTAAAGTATTTTCACGCCTCAACATTTCTTATTTATCTTTGGAACAATGAGCTCTAAATATTTTGAAAGACTAAAAAGAAGAAATCACAAGACTCATAAGCAAACCAAGTGAATACTTTTCCTGCCTTAGCTGTCAAGATAGTCACATGTATAATGTTTTTATTGAAAAACTAAAATAGGTATTTAGAGCAAATTCAAAACACCTTCCCACTTCCTCCAGTTACTAACAATATAGTGGAAAATACACACGTTCACTTGTATGTTTTTGCTTGCAGGATCTAAGATCGTTTCTGTAAACAGAAGGTAAGACGGGGAAATTCCTTTGCATCGAAGAGAAACTGAGCACAATAAACACAGGACAAACATTGTGCCTCAAGTATTACAGTGAGTAATGCATTCACAAGAACCCTCTCGAAAAACTCGTGGTAGCAACTGGTAGTGATGAAAGAGAGGGATGTGATTTTACAGAATCACTTCCTGGACAGGTAGAATTCAACCTAAAATGCAGGGGTAGAGAAGGTAAATGGGATGACCTGTTTTCAGTGCAGTTGTCTAATGCTCTATTGCACTCTCAAAAACTCTGTTTAAGATGACTTCTTTCAGAAGCTCTACAGTTTTGGTAACTCTTATCTCTTAGCAACTTTGCTTTTCAGCTTGTTAAGAGGGATTTGTTTTTCAAATGTAACTGGCAACTTGTTCACCCATGAAATGCAAATGCAAAAATTAAGATGAAGCCAAAAAGTCATCCCAACATAAAATTGCAGTAAAAACTACATCAGAACTTAAAATGCTAAAGTCCAAACCATTCTGACCATTTAAAAAATGGAGGTGTTCCCACTCAAACATTTTTCTCAGGTTTGAGTTGTGGCTTGCATAAAGAAGGACAAAACTGACAATACTCCACATTGGCACACTTTCTGGGTCACCCAGCCACAAACTGCCAGCAAAATCATAACTATTTCTCTCACTCAGAGTACACAGCACAGAGCCAGAAAATGAATGTTCTAACTGAATTTTTGTTACTAATACGTGCAACTTTCTGATCTATCACCTGATATTTCTCCAAGACATAACTTTTAATACGAATAACTGGTGGAAATCCAGTCCTTAGGCACAGTTCTAGCTCACATATGTGCACACAGCTTGCCACTGATTTCAACAGGAGTCACATTTAAACAAATTTAAACTAAATGTTCAGCTTCTGGTAGTTCCCAAGATAAATACGAGCAGGCCCCTGTGGTGTGATAGCCGTTAATGCAAATGCACAGCTTTGTTGATACGTAAAACCTTCTTCGAGCCAGAAGCTGGTTATTCTTAGTCATCAAGATGAGATTTGAATCTTTGGGATGTTTGCCTAACCCTGTCAGATTCATCCGTCCTGAACTACAAATTATAATACTCTAGCAGTCAGTTAGAATTGAATCTGATCACCACAACATGTAAAGTTGCTGCTCAGATTATGGGCTGACCCTACATTTGAAATATCATCAATAATATAATTACCAAAAATACTACCAGAATCCTCAATAGAAATAGTTAGATGGCCACAAAGACTTATATATGAAGGGTGGAAAAGGCAGGAACTGATTAGCTTCACGCTAGAAAATTGAGTTCAAAGTCATCAGATGTGCTCAGGACTGGAGGGGTTTGATTGCCAAGGCAGGAACAAGCGAGGAGCTGCTGAATGCAGCTGATATTCCATTGATAGCTAAGTAGGAGACATCCTCATAAAGCTGCTGAAAATAAGTTTAAATTCCCAATTCAGGCTGAAAAGTAATCTCATGTAGAAACCACACGTAGTTTTGTGCATTGGCCCTTTTTCAGTTGATGGGTTGAAATCCTCTTCTACTTGCATTTTCTTTTGTTGTTGTTTTTCATAGGACACTTCCTGTTTAGGAAGTGAAATGATATTCAAAACAGGGGGTTTACTGTAAGTGATTTCAGTTATGTACTGCTTCTACCACAACCACAATTCCAGTCTCTGTCTCTCCAAAAACAATAACAATGATGAATGGTGAGTTCATGACATGTTACCTCGTGATGCAACTTGGCAGCAAGAAGGAAGAAACAGTGAGGTTGGCTCAAGGCTATTATGGTGCTAAAGCTTGCTCGAGCATTTGCTGTATCACTTAAAACAACTATATAAATACTTGCTTTAAGTACTTTCCTTTTTTTTTTCCCCTAAATCATCCTCACCCAAACAACATAATTAGGAGCTTGAATTTTGTCTTTGTCCGTTTGAGACAAAGCATAGGTCTTCACCGCTACCAGGAAGGTTTGTAGACACAGCCCTTGATTACTGACATTCAACAAAACCTTTAACAACGTTTATTACATATTTGTCTATTTGTTCACCGGTGTCATCTTTTCACCCTGTAATTCACATTATATTCCTGACTCCTTTTTACAACACTAACATCACCAGAACACAAGAAGTATTTTCAGTCTCTTCTAGATTCCTGACTGAAGGATCATAGTTTTGAGAAAGATGATCTTATTTTCCAGATGTGAGGGGTTTTCATTTAACCAAAATTGAGGTCATTGTAAACAGAGCACATAGATAAATGAATTACGAACTAAATTTCAACAACATAATTATAAGGAAATGTGGCAGAAAGACTGCAAATTAACAAAGAACTGTTGGCATGATCATACACGGCTGTAAAAAGGAAAAGAAAAAAGCCAAGACAGTGTAAATAAACGTTATTGCAAATACCTGATCTACCTCCACATTGTGAGTTTACTTTGGTATTAAAGCCAGACCCCGGTATCTACTCTAGTAACTTGGGAACTACGTTTTCTTACTTAGTATAAATAATCATGTAGAACTCAAAAAAAAAGAAAGAAAAAAATTGATAAGTCATCCATTCCAAGGATCAATGTACAGCTGGAAGCACCCATCATCTCAAGATAAACAGTGACTAATAATCCCTGGTGGTGGTTGTTAAGTGTTTCAAGGTAAATTTTCTCAAGCATAAGGGTGGAGACACTGTTGTCCTGGGGAAAGTCCAGCTCGGAAAACTCCCCCAGGAGTGATGTTTTCACTGCATATGGTATTGCTCCCATTATGTTTCAAAAGCTTGGGAGAGCTGTTATGCTGACACTTTTCAGGGCAAAGGTAGACATTTTTCATTGTGGGTTGGAGTGACTGTATCCCAGTGAATTCATGGGGAGTTTGTTCTGTCGTGGTGCTGACTCTATTGTATAGAGTCCAAGCTGAAGATAGTGTATGTGTTCTGGTGTTAACACCTCTGAATATGAAACCATTTCAGGGAACTTCTTGAAATAGAAGATTCCTTTACTATTGTCTACATTTAGCCTGTACCTGGGGCTAAAGTATAGCCACAGCTCTATCACCTGACGACCCCTCCCCAGCCAAGGAGAATCAGGAAAAGGAGAGAAGATTCAAGGGCTGAAATGAAAACAGATTTAATGAAACAGCCAAACTAATACCAATATAAAGTAAACAGAATTATACTCAGCCCAGCAAATGGTTGCTGATCACAGTAAACAGGAAGACATCCTCAGGAGCAGGAAAAGGATCAGAAGACCCCTCATCCTCAGCAACCTTCCCCCTTTATACTGAGGGTGATGTTTATGGGATGGGATACACCTGTAGCCAACTCAGGTCAGCTGGTTCACTCCAGCCTGCTGATGGCCTGCAGAACATGGCAGGCCTAGGATTCTGTTCCAGTGAAACCAGGACAACTACAAAATGTAATTTATTTTTATTATTACTTTAGAAAATAAGTTTTATTAATTCTTACTTTAATATTCATTTTCTGTTAAAAAACATTTGACCCCATAATTTTGTCACTGTGAAGGGACATTATTTTATATAGCTTGAAAGTGAAAATGAGAATCTTTCCAAATTTTTCAGTTTTAATGTTTTTGACATTTTTTTCCAATTCTAGCCTTTTGACCTCTGATTTTGATTTGAGAGAGGCTATTTTTTTAAATGACCACACTACTTACAGGACCTAAGTTTGGTTGGTTGGTTGGGTTTTTTTTTTTTGATCTTCTCTCAATGTCTGGAAAATGCTTAGAGACTCTTTTGGAGAATGATAAGTTCACATAATTTGTATGAAAAAGTAAGAAAGAAGAAGAAAAGATACGATATATTTTTTAATCAAATTGCCTGGATTCTTTTTTTTGCAGAACTTGCTTGTCTTATAACATGAAAATAGAGGGGAACTGAATGATCAAGCAACTCCCCATTAAAATAATGCAAATAACCCATTTTTAATTTAAAAGATAAGCTAATTAAAAATAATGGCTGTGGACAGTTCCTGACAAAGCACTTCAAAAACAAGAACCATGTATTTCATGAGACTTTAGTGGGTTTTAATTAAGATGATTTTTCATTTCTCCTCTTCTTGGCCTGTGATAATAAAAAGCCGCAATTGGAAACCAAGCATTTTTTTTCCTATTGAGAAGTATGAAGAAGCAAGACTGATGCTGCCCCTAAATGGGAAGAGAATAAAAATCCCATACAGTTCCACTTGGCATCAAAAGCTGGCCACAAATATTTAATCAGGGGAAGTAAAGAGGAAAACTGAGTGCTCATCACCCAGCTGTAAAGCTGTCCATTGGCGCTATCTCCCTCTCTGACTGTTGGGTACTCCAGCCTCCATTTCAGTGGCACTCACAGCTCTGTCTCTGCCAAAAACTTTTCCTTTCACTCATCATTAGATATTTGACCCCTTCCCCTTCTCTTCCATCTTCTGACTGTGATTCGTTCATGAACAAGAGAGCTGTCACCGGCTGTGATGCCAACAGCAGAGATATCTGATCAAAACAGAAATACAGATATTTCTAACTTCTGTTATTGACCACATAGGGCTAATTTATCCTGTCATTAGAATGTACATTTTAAATCTTTCTTATATCAGTACTGGTACAGAAATTGATAATCCGAGATTAGCTAGATCAAGGCTACTAGTGGAACAGCAGAAGACAGACATACTTTGGCACCCTCAAAATGAAGATGCATAAAGCAAATGTAGGAGCCCGGCTCTCACAGAATGAGCAATATTATTTGGGTGTGGCTTTGCCATTGGAAAAGCGATAGGATACCAGTGCATCCTGTCTTTTTCCATTAGCACTTTCAGTGTTGCACCAAGGCTTGGTGTGACAGGACTTCAGTCCCCTTTCCTCTCCTCCACTAATTCAGGCTGCATCCAGCTGCATGCAGCAGCATCCAGCTCTGTTATTCACAAAGCCAGTTCTTGGACTGGATAGAGCAATGTGCTACAGTTCTGCACCACTCTGGAAACATGAACCAGCATCAGTGACCAGCTGAGGTAGGTTCACGTCTATTTTCTGCCAGCACAGTGGTGTTAACCAGATAAAGTGCACTAATCTGGTCCATCGTGCTGTTTTCCAAAGATAGCGAGCGAGAACAGGAGACACGAGTTACAGCAACAGACATAAACACAAGAACATAATGTCCACCTGACCAGTGGAGGATTAGAAGGTACGCAAGAGTTTTCTTGGAAATGTTGTCTTACTGGTCATAGTCTTAACAAGAGGAGGTAAAGGGAAGAGAGAGCCTGTGTGCGAGGCTGCAAGTCACTGATGCAGCTGATGACTGGGAAAAGGTGGCAGGTATTAGGGGAGGAACGCAGGCAGAGACCACAAAGGGCAAAGGAGCCCCCAGCTAGTGACTCCACATCCTTCCAGCTTAAATTACGTTGTGATTTAATGACAGTTTGTCTTTCCCGTGCATCTGCGCAGTCCGACAGCGCTATGTCACAGCTGGTTAGATTGTTTAGAAAATATTTTATCAACTGCAATACCACGTTGAAAAGTCATCGTCTAGTTCTAATTCTGACCTAGCTAAGAGCTCTCCCACTTACAGCCACAGCGTAGGAACTCACAGAGTCTGAAGAAAATAAGATGTCATTTGCTATCCACCCTCCTCGCCCTGTAAAGCACAAATTAATGTCTCTGTTCATTTAGGGGCTTATAACCATGAGGTGAGAAAAATCCCCTCATGCATTGGAAAGGTGAGGTTCATGAGCAATCAGGAAACCTTTGAGCACTTGTAAAAGGTGAGAGGCAAACCTTTGCACCTCATAGGTCATATATTATGAGTAAAGCCCACAGTCATTACACAATCAAATTTTATAGACTTTAATTGACTCCTTGAAAGCAACCTAAGGCTTTTAAAATGTGAGGCCTCCAAGAAAAATAGTTCTAGAGTATCCGAAGATGCTTGTAGAGCTGCTAAGGAATTCATTCAAGTTGTGTTTCTTGCTGCAAGTTTTATCAAGTTGAGAGAAATATGTGCCTTCAGTTTTCAATCAGAATATTTAGTGCTACTAAGACTTTTCCAACACTAATATAGAGGCTATAGAAAAAGCTTGCTGAAACCATTTCCCCTTCTTGGAAGGCAAGAAGAGTTGACTTCTTTAAGTTTATTTTTACCAATTTAATCTTAAAAACTTCAAAGTTTGTTTTCTGCTGTATTTTTCAAGGCAGAAACCCAGTCTCTACAGGCTTACAGCCAAATATGTGCAACATCAGGGTACACCTGGAAGTCATTAAGACCTGCATTTCAAATCCTACTTCAAGGGGAGAGTGTGGAAGACTCCATCCTCCCCCTTCTCAGTGTTGACACCCTGTTTCTATTAGGGTAACCTTGAGCCAAAGGTGTTCAAAATAAGGAGTCAAACTGCAAACAAACACAATATAAAGAACTCTGCAGTACTGCTCCAGGGTAGGGTCAGAGGCCAATTATGTCAGGCTGAGGTAGACAGAAACCTCATAAAGGATCAGAAAGTTCCCAAAGAATAATGCAAAAGCTTTCAGGGATGTTTAAGCACGTGAATATTTAACTTTTAAATGTGCAGGAATAATTTTTGCTTTCTTGATCATGTTCACTTAAAAATCTTTACTTGAGGTTAAATCAAAATCAATTATTTATTCTTCCACAGTCATTCTCTTGAAACTTACGCTCAATTCCATGGTTTGTTTGGATTTATTTTTTCTAAAAGGAAAAAACCTAATATGATTTAGAACTCCTTATATATATCTATTTCCTGGTAAATTGTGACTTGATATAGATATGAGATGCCAGATTGTTGGAAGCAAAACAGAAATTGCACTGTGAACTGCCATACCAGCTGGTAACCACATTTTCTAGAAAATCTGTGGGCAGGCTGTCTTGAGAAAACAGAATGGGAGCTAAAATTGTTGCTATTTTTGTGTGATAAGTAGATAACTGAAAAGGCAAAACACAACAATTTCACTTCAGAAGTGTTAGTTTTCTAACTATTCATGTTTTTTATCTCTCTTTACATTGGCTTTGCCACAAAATACTCTGTTCACCCTTTCTAGCTTACATATATATGTCTACAAAATCGGCTTTTCATATTCTATTTATCTGGTTTCAAGCCAGGCACAGTACCCCCAACACAACATCGTAAAGAAATGAAGAGATGGCTGCTGAGCTCAACTTTTATACTTGCAAGACAGCATCTTTTTTTGGAAACCATGTTGATTTTAATGAGAAGCACCACAGCATTGCTGCCACATTTGACTTACGTGTGCTCCTTATATGAACAACTCGATTACTTTTTTTTAGCATAAACTCCTGTTTTCTCCATTCACAGAGCGACCAGCCCGTTGTTTCCTTTGAAAAGAGTTGAGATCTGAATAGAGTCCCAAAAAGGATGGTATGGTATCTGCCACCAGCATACAAAAAAAATCTTTGACTAACTAACCTGCAACTCATGCATGTGAACTAAACTCAACCATTTAACTAAGGGAGGAGACTGTCCTTTTTACTTAGGGCAAGGAACCATTTTGACTGGGACATCAAATCGGTTGAAGGGCACTAGGCAATGTCACATAGGAAAGCAAGGGTTATTTTCACATTGTCCCAGATTCACGCCAGGGCTGTGAATGGCACCGCAAACACCCCAGCTCCTGGCTTTCCCCTACAAGAGGATGGAGGGGCTCACCACCCACTCCCTATGGGCAGAGCCCGTTCCCAGGATCTGACCTCTGCTTCCTGCAGTCTCAGTGCTGCCGGGGGAGCATCCCCGAAACAGCAAATACAGGATAACAAAACAAGTCTGAGCTCTAAGCAGCTGTCTAGCCACCACTCCCGGGTCACTTCCAGGCAAACAGGGACAGACTTTTGGCACTTGGAGGCAGGTGCGGGGGAGACTGTGATAAACTTTGTTTGTCCAGGTGCAAAGCTAGATGTGGGTTTTGCTGTTTTTCTTCAGAAAACAGCGAGGCAGTACCGCAGGCTCTCCCCTCTGCCTGGCTACAGGGCTTTCGTGCCATCCCTGCCGTCCCAGCCATGATGGGGAGCTTTGAGGCTTTAAGTGTGTTGGCAAAAAGCCTTTTTCAGTTTAAACAACAGGAAGACTAAATGAATCCTGCGCCTTAAACCCTGGTAACAAGGTAGATTTGCCGGGAGTAATTCTCCCCTAGCAGAGCCAGATGGCTGAATGGGGTGAGCGAGCAATTTTAGCCTCTTAAGCGTGATTTCATTATTATTATAACTTAAAGAAGTGATTGTTAAAATTGCAAGTTTCAGGGTTAAGACCATATGCAGCCACTGCTGGAAGCACCGTGAAAAAGTGATAAAGGACGAACCAGAGCAGAACTCGTTGTAAGGCAGAGAGACAAATCAAGGTTGCAACTGATATGGTTGTGCCCTGGAAGAGTAAATAAATGTGAAATGCAAAGGGATTTCATTCCTGAAGTCTTACAAGGACTTTGCAAATTAAGAGCGGAAGAAAAAAATTTATTTTTTGCTGCTTCACACACACAAAACTGATCCGCCTCATGAAACTGCATTCATTTTTATGAATTTTTGTTCTTTGCACCATGTAATCCTGTCGACACATAGCACCTTGTCTGGGTACTGAACATGAGTGAAAAATATTTCAGGGTGAAGTGTTTTCTTGCCATGTTTGCAAGGGAGGTAATGGAAACACAGAGCAAGAATGTCTACAAAGGTCTCCCAACACCCAAATTGCGGCCAAAAAGAGCAAAGCCACCTGTTTTGGTAGCAGGTGAAGACAGGGGAGCACAGGCCAAATCACTGCTTGGCAGAGTTCTTGTTGATTCCTGCTCTTCTTGGGGTGGTTCAGTTTTGTATTTCTCCCATCTTAAATCAATATTTAAATGTTTAGAAAAATTGCGCAGATAGGCGAGTGTACTGGTTTGTACACAACAAAGCTGAGCCATTTCTGAGGGCAGCCTTGCCACAGGGACATCTTACACTGGGTTAGCAAAGAAAAGACGCGTTAGAAGTAAAATCTTTGAAGGGTATTAGGGCACATACTCTTGTGTTTAACATCGACCTCTGGGACACACATAAACTGGAAATCACTGCAGTGGTATTATCCAGTGGTCTTAAGAGCTGCAAAACATTTAAGCACTCACTGGACTTCTGCCTTGACTCCTGTTTTCCTAGGCCTGCCACTCCAAACACCAGACTAAACCCCTCTCAAAAGCCACGCAAATATAAATTCACATCATTTTGTGTTTAACTCCATATATTTAATTACACATAGAGTTAGCGAACTCCTGTGTGTTAGTTAAAATTATACTGACAGGCAAAACCCTCTGTAGCATTTAATACAGTCGAGCAAATGTTTTCCTCCTGAAAGTGCCCTGGGAAGTAGGGAGAGTAGGTTAACTAAGGTACTTAAAATGTAAAAAGCACATGTAGAGTATCACCAAATGTATTTTGAGTCACATAAGATACGCCTTGTTCTAATAGCTAACTCCTAAACTTTTAGAAATCAGAAACACCTGCAGAGTGTGTCTCAATGCTGTATTTATTTGTCTGTGAATATTTATAAGCATTTAAACTACTAATGTTGTTGGCATTGTTAAATCTTGATTGTGAAGTTTGTAAATATTCAAAAGAAACAGATGTTTACTAATCCCATTTACCTTTAAGGGAAAAAAATGTAAAACTGGAACGAAAGCAGATTGTTAAAGTGTTTTCCCAACAGAAACAACCAAAATAAATTACTGCAATCTGAAGACTATAAAGAGTGACTTCAAAGGTCAAAGGATTAAAGACGGTCTAAACCATGAAAAGCATTTTATTAGATTAATAAAACATATGATTTTGCTAACTTAATTATATGAACAAATTAGCTGGAAAGGAACTTCAGAGCTTGCCATCCCAAATTAAGGCCGGCTACAGCGAAGGCCTGCCCCGCTCTCAGCCAGCTTACAGGCTTTTATCTCCGCACAGAGCCCTTTCCAAAGCACGAGCGAAGGAAAGAGCGAGGAGGGTTCCCGGGAGCGGGGACGAGGGCCGCGGAAGCGGCGGTGTGAGAGCAGAGCCCCGCGCGGCTGTACGGCTGCCAGGGCTATTCACGCTCTTCAAAGAACTTGGTACTGCTCTGGGACTGAAGCTCTAGAGCAGGCTCGACCGGTGCCAAGGAGGCCTATACTTGGCTCCGCTGAGTAACCAAAACACTAATTCAGTTCTCTGTTCATCTGTTTTAAATCATGCTTTTAAGTGTATTTATGTGATAAAGAATTGAAGCTGTTTCTTTTGGCCATCTAAATAATTGGGACACTCTCCTTTTCAAATAGATTGACATTTAAGTACAACAAGCACATTGAAAAGTGAATTTTGGCTTGCAGAGCCTTGAGTGGGCTTAACTCTTTCAGAGCGTAATAGTGGCTCTTTTCAGGTTTCTCAAGGAAATACAAGCCTTCCAGGGCCCACTCTTCTTCCCATAGAAGTCAGGGAAAGCTTAATTTAAAATGATCTCAAAAAGAGCGTTGTAGTGTGGACAGTTTTAAACAAAAAAAAAAAAAAAAAGGAAATTTTTATCAGATAAAACCCCTCATTATTCAATTTGTAAAGAAACTGCACCCCAAACCAAGTGACTGGAAAAGCTCATGATTTACTCCCACAACATCAGTAGAGATGAAGAAATCCATAGGAAAAAAAAAGTACACCTTTAAAATAGGGTGGTAACTTCCCAGGAGACAGCAGCAGAGAGAAATATGATAGTGCCACGTTTTGCAAGATCACGCTCATCAGCTTTATGAAAGTTCAGATCTGTGTTCACTTGTTTAATTCACCTGTGCAGATACAGCTGGAAGAATGGTACCTCTGCAGCTCCTTCTGCTGTGACATTAAACATGGCAAGGTTATCATTTAATATACTGCCACTGAAGAACTGATTTATGGCCCTGGAGAGGTGGGTGGGTACCTCTTTTCCAATACTTTACAATTTTCTTGGGCAACACTGGAAACAAACTCTTAAGATTTCTGAAGCAGAAAAACTTGATAGTGCTAACCCCTGTAAAAAAAAGTTCAAATTTATCTTCCTCCTTAAGTGCAGTTCACTACAGACACATGGGTTGAAAAAAAAGGAAAAAATAAATAAAGTTTTTGCCATTTTTACCTATTGCCCATTCCTCAGTCTATCACTGTCGTGCAATAAATAGTGAAACAGCATTTCACTTCAATAGCATCACCGTCATGTGCTCACCCCATTAGTAAGCCCCTCTCAGAATTCACTGTTTCAATCCAGCAAGATGTGATAAAGTAATGCAATATCCACTTAGGATTAGTGATGTTTCCAAATGAGAGACTGCTTTGAAAGGTTCTCCTCATTGCTGTGTTAGTCTGTGTAAAAATCCTCACACAAAACTAGACTTTATTTTTTTTTTTTTTTTTTTTAATAACATCCTAATGTGTCATCAGCTTTGAATAGCAAAGGAGATGTATATGATTCCAACATTTTTGATTTTCAAGGTCATGTAGCACAAATCATAAAGGAAAAGCTCTCTTGGGTTTGTGCAGCAGTGGCTGAACATGCAAACAAACAGCTAGATCTGGAAACAATTTCAGCCTGATTTATTGGGGTTAACCTTACATGGACTTGGGATTTTTTTTTTTGTCACACTGAAAGTAGAATAAAACAAAAAGCAAAGCCCTCACTTTTTCAGACTGATGGTACAAAGTCAGTTCTTACTTATGCAACGTCATCTGGCTCTACTTCCTCATGAGGAACGGTTTGGACAGCCGTGTTGAGAGCCAGGAAGACCTTTCCAGCAAAGCCACACCAGATTTCTCCTGGTTACAGTGGGGTACCGCAGCAGCATGACAAGACATAAGTGTCACTCACTTCTCAGCATGACATAGGCATGCAGATTTCCCTCCTTAATATTTAACCTCATCTTTAGATGTCCTCACCAATCCTTGCATCTGTTTTCAACCACCCCTGAGTCAGCTGTATGCACAAGCCCAGACTCAGCCAGGTAGCCACCAAAAAGTGTACGTTTTGCTACCCTACACCACAGCACGTAGCAATACCTACTTTTGCTAATGGTTCCCCTTAGGCGACTGAGAAGACCATATTAATAGTAATTCATGTTGGGATGCTCTGAATCAGCAAGACGCATAACAAAATGAAAATAGCAGCAGCTTTGCATCATTACAACTCTACCCCTTGTGGATTTTCTGCTAGTGGCAATCTCCCTGAGCTGGCGTAGTCTGAAATATTCTCCTCTTAATACCACTTTCCCTCTCTCCAACTCCTACACTCAAAGAAAGCCGAGTTTACTAAGTAGCACTACTTTCTTATTTTAATACATGCACGCAAAGCATATTTATATGAGTATTAAAGTGTAGAGGTTTAACATCAAGCTTCCCTTTTGTAGGTCCCACACTCTACTCACTATTTGCACAGTTTTTATTCAAAAGAACCTCATACTACAAATGCAGGTTAGAATAACAGCAAAACCAACAATCCCTATTATTTACCGTATTAGCTTTACTAACTATCTTCTCAGCACCTCTGAAGGTTACACATTGGAATATCAGTCACTGACAAAACACAAAATGGCATTAGCGCTTCACACGAGAACAACTACAAGAGCCTCGCTCGCAACCCTTTGGTATAAACATGCAAGGGTTGCTTTGTCAAGCCGGTGAGATGCTAACGTTGTTTATCTGTGAATGCAAAACAACATTCCCTATCCAGCAGTGTCACTCTGACCTTTGTGGGGAACCTCAGTTCCCCCCATGCAGCATAACAATGCCGCTTTTGTGCAGCCAGTATAAGGCCATAGGAGTCAGGATTTACTGCTCTGGCAATTTAATCATAACCTTCATACTTTGTGGCTTATTCAGTTCGTATTCTGAAACAAAATATACAAAATGTCAGAACTTTTTTCTTTGCTTCTTGCATCTGTTAACTAATACTCATACTCACTCACTTTCCAGAGACTTCGTTTTACTGCAAACATAGGAAGGAAAAGCCCAGAAACAAAATGCACAAAATACTTGCTCTAGTAATACAAAGTGAAAGATACAGCTTTAAAAGCTTGCACTGAATTGCCTTTTTGTGCACCACGCAAGACAAACTAGCTGTACTTAATATCCTAAGTATTTCTATGCCCACATTCAATCAATCTACAGGGAGCAAAAGTTACAAACCTTTTAACACTTGAAACTAGGTATTGGAATAGTAATTGTCTAACCTTTATTCATTGCAGGTGCAGGCCTTCTGTGTATTTAACATGCATTTTTAAAGGAGATTTACAAACAGGTGAAGCAGTGGTTCTGAACTGCAGGCAGCCATAATACAGGAAAGATAACGTGCAAGTGCAGAGTGAACATTACAGATCTGTTCCTGAAATGAGCTGAAAAACCTGTGATCCAATTAAATCCATAGAAAACAGAGCTGCTCAAGCACTCTAGGGCCCAAGCTGTAAATCTGAGCACTGAACACAACCTCCTTTTTTCTTTTCCCTAAGGGGGTTACCTGCTTAACCAGGAGCGGTACTGATGACACGGTCTGCGTGCATCAGGGAAGCTCCCGCAGCCGCCTTCACGAAGCGTGCTCAGCCTGGCAGGTTTGGCTTGGGGGGGTCCTGCGAATGCCTCCTTTCAGTTTCAGTCCCATGTGGTTTCACACTTCGACCCCACAAGTTCACTTTGAACTTCAGGTTCAAACAAATGCAAAATCCCAACACAAAAGACAGTCAAAACCACTACTTATTGTG
Source organism: Baryphthengus martii (assembly GCA_013396935.1). Taxonomy (NCBI): domain Eukaryota; kingdom Metazoa; phylum Chordata; class Aves; order Coraciiformes; family Momotidae; genus Baryphthengus; species Baryphthengus martii. Next base: position 986,491 of record VWZK01013204.1, read on the forward strand.
CGAGAACCAAGCCTAACTGTGCTTTAAACAGAAATATAAATTAATCTCGTCTTTCCAGTGAATGTTTCCTTACAGCATGCTATGGAAACAGAATACTGCTGTTCCTTCCTTAGCTTCAATGTGAAAGCCTCTTAATACCACCATTGTGTTTTCCTATGTGCTGGCTTCTAAGTATATATATATGCAACCATTAAGTTTCACATCACGACTGTTCAAATGTAGTCAAATAGTATGTACAACTGCGCTAATATTATTTTTTAATTTCATATGATGATAAACATTGTGCCTGCGCTGGACTTGCAGACGAATCTAAGTCAACATTAGGCTAGGTCAGTCCTTAAGTTGCATGTTTTTGTATATTTATACCTCTATCTGCGAGACAGGAAGGAATGACATTTATAAGTAGTTAACCAGTTTAACAAACATCAGTCAAAGGAGGGAAATCAAGTTTGAATTCAAGTCTATCCTTTGCTTCCAATGTCAAAAGAAACTTAGTGATCATTTTGTTTATCCAGCAAAACAGATAGACAATGACTGATAACAGCCATTTATTCTATCTCAGATTGCTATGCAAGTATTTGGCTAGGACTTAACCCTACTGAATTCCAAGGAGTTTTAGAGTTTTAGTGTAGGGAAGTTTTAAACTCTCTCACAGACAGTCATATTCCAACACTCTTAATGCTGCTTTGATAATGGCAAAGCATTGGGCTGCTTATTTTGTGTAGTTCAGAGTAAGAAAACATTTTAGCCAGCTAGTGGTGAACGGCCAGCTCTAACTAAAGACTAGTGTCTTGCATATTTGTATTTCTGTATCTAATTGACTCACTCAGCTTGGGGATTGCATGGAAAAAAAGTCAGTTGCTTTAACACAGAAACTGCTATGGGATACGTAACCAGCCATCTTCAGGCAAAAAATTTAAAAAATGCTGTTCACAATCAAAATAAACTCATGAGCCAAAAGCAAGACAGGTGGCTACATCTGTATTTACTGTGCTAAACTGTGAAATGAAAATTTTTGAAAAATCAAGACCTCCTCTCATATGTAGTTGCCATGGGAGAATTTGTTTCAGCCTTTGCATTCTATATACACTTGCCACATATTGATTTTTTTTTTCCTTCAAAGCTAATCTTTTGACTTTCCAACTGCAAAGAAGAAACATTGTCAGACTGATTATGAGGAAGCTCACTAACAGTTCATGCATTTGATGCTCTGGCTATAATGTTGTACAAATCTAATGTCATAAGTCCTGGATCATGTACAAATACAGAAAACAGCATCAAAGACGTAGCTTTCCCCCAGGTATTGGTCTTTCCGCTTGCAGGAGACTCATTCATTTCAAAACACTCTGGAATAACTGAGTGGCTGCACTGAATCCCATAACTGCCCATACAAGCCTTTGTATGACATTACTGAATGCCTTGAAACATTTTAAAGTTTTATTATAGTCTTTGAAATCAACAAAGCAATTAGCAAGCCCTGAGACTGGGGGCAAACAAAACTGCTATCAATAATTCTTTCTAAAAGTCAATGGAAGTCTTGGGTTTATGGGCCAAGTCTGTGTGTCCACAGACATACCCTTTAGTTTTTATAACTACAGCTTAGGCTTTAAGGAAAAGTCCATACTACCCTAAAAAACCTTCTATCACTGTTTTCTGATATATATAACAACTGGGGGGAGAGAGAATGGAGATGATCAGATCTGGCAATAATATGGGCAGAGTAGTGGGATTTTCCCCAAACTGGCAAGAGAGTGATAAATAATAAACATCTTTTGTCTTTTTGTAATAAGGCTTTTCTCCAAAGACATCAAAGCAGTTGAAAAGTGTCATATATGTCCAAATCCACATATGTGTCCAAACCCACTATGAAAAGTGCTATGTGCCATTGAAAAGAAAATCAATAACAAGACTTCTACCCCCAACAGCAGTCAAAGGTGACAGCGACAGGTTCCTCACTTCCAGCCATAGGCTGGAACTGACTTTTCAGAAGAACTGATGCCCACAAAGAAGTTTTTGTAATGGGAGAGAGGACTCCATACGTGTGCTATTGTACATGAGCAAACATAAAAGAAGAATACATGACACATACTCTGGACCTTTCAATACATACAGGAAATATCTGTAATCAATGCTACTACCACATGCAGCTAGCTGGCTTTTGGTAGATGACATATGTTCCTAATTTGTTTCCTGCGTAACCAGAAGGTGTGTTTACTGCTATGAAATGAAGTTAACATTTACCAAGCATAATTATCTTTAAAAAATGACTTTGCCATAACTTTCAACAAACTTAAAATAGACTGGAAAAGAAACAAGGACTGCTGTATCTTATTAAAGCTAACATTTTATTGAGCAGGTGGAAACAAAAGTCAGCTGCCTGTTCTTAGTTTCCTTCCTCTCTGACCTCTCCTGGGAAGGGATGTATTCTAACAAATGAGTAACAAGTTTATTCTGATTTTTTTTTTTTATTCTGGTGTAATTCTCATTAAAAGTTTTGATTCACAATAGTCAAGATCAAATCCATGAGTATCTGGGTGTCCTACAGGCTACAGAACTCTGGTTGCTACTTAGGTTTCTAGCCAAAGTTAATAAAATCAAGCCGAGACTGAAGCATATCATAACTGCAGGACATTAAATGTGAAATTAAGTGACACATAAGTAATCTAACAAGACAATCACAACAACAAGAGTTTATTCACCTCTGCTTTTCAGAGTCACATCTACCTATAATTTATGGCATACATATTTTCACAATTTGATGCAACATTTACATTAGTTTAATCAAACACTTTCAGAGTGCCTGGTTCATTACTTGCATGGCACTATATCAATTGCACTTTACTTACTTCCCTAATCAAAGAGTATCTGAATTCTTTGGACTGGACAAATGGATATAGATTTTACAGGAACTGAACAAACTAAATGCATATGCATTATTTTAACTGCGAAGCATTTATATTCCCTTATAGCTGTGATTTCTAATCCAAATGGCTAATAGTATTCACTGAAAAATCACATTACAGTACAGTAATTTAAAGGGATAATAAACACATAACACAATAAATAGTAATGTTCTAAGCTCTTGCCATTCCGATAAAGCTGTGACTCAGTCAAGTTCAACCATGGATATGGAAGTAAGCCATTCCAATTTATCAAAATGAAAAAAAAACAAAAATGTATCAAGACCCATTGATCTCAGTGGGGTTTAAATACAAGTTTAGGTTCTGGAAGGATTAAAGGTAAGAGCCCTCCTGAACTAGAGCCCAAGAACACACACACTAAAGGATGCCAGAACTCCAATGTTACTTCAATTATTCTCCACTTAAAGTTCTTTCAGTGAAATCTTGTCCTTTCTCCGTGCACAAATCCTTCGTGCATATCACCCATGGCAAAGGGTGGCAGATCATGTTATTGCTTCACTTATCTTCAAGGCTTTCCTATTGCTTTATCTTGTCTATAGCCTATAGTTACATAGGATAACATCCATTCTATGGTTTATTACCCTACCCAAAAAGTACTATGCTGTAGCATCAGAAAACCTTTACGACTGCCATTAAGTTTGTCTAGACAGACATTTTTTTCTTAATTCTTTTCGTTACAGAGATACCCTCTATGTTCTTTCAATGGCAACTTCTAAGTTCACTTTAGAAGGGACACTATGGTTCAGACGTATCATACAGCACCTGCTGGGGAAATTCTTCTTGACTCTGAAGCATGCTTATATACAGTTATAAAACACAAAACCATGCTTTTTGGATGCTTTAAGTCTCTCTTCCCCCCCCCTCCCCCAACCTTCTTTCCTATATTCATTGAAGTCTACTACAGCTAGCTAAGTCAGAATCTGCTCTGTATTCTAGACCCAAACTCAGTGTCAGAACTTATCATGCACTGAGCAGGAGACACTAGATATGAGACATCCAGTGGTGCTGTCCTTTGACCAATGAATCTTTTCTAAATCTGCAGTGTGGGAGAGCTGCCTAACAGCATCTGTCAGACCAATGCCAAAAGGATTTCCCAAGGTGGGCACTGATGATCGTTTCAGGGACTTGCAAAGCAGTTACTAATATTTTGTACCCCAAATTCAAATAAATTAAATGTTTTCAGGACACTTCTGGTTCAAAACCCAACCGGTCTTTTTTATGAGGCTCTACCAAAGTCTACATACTTGCTTGGATACTATGGTACTATGCTTTTTATCCTTTCCCTGTGCTGGAGAGGCAGAGTACAAAGGACAGGAATGTGGACACTTGTGAGGACTTGTCAAGCCTACTGAAGTTGGTGATAAAATGCTCCTTCGAGGGGCAGTCAGTCAATCTGCCAGCTTGGACAGCGTGCGGCTGGTGGGCAAATGGCCACAGTGTGGGAGCACAGAGTCAGCCCGCACAAGCACCCGGACCCTCTGCAAGCAGGGGCTTCCAGACCTTCCAGCACAGTCAGCTCTCTCCAATGCTCAGAGTAAATGTCTGCAGTTCTAATACTGGCAAAATTTGGGGTTTTTCCCCCATGGCAAAATGACCATAAAGGTCTGAAGGAGAAAGTGCTCAAGGCAGCAGAAATTCGTACTATTCTACTGTACATTTCAGCTTCAGAATGTTTTGCACTTAAAACATTTTTGAAACATGCGTAGTTCCGTGTCACAGTAGCTATTTTTCACATACGCCAGCAAACATCTTTTTGAAGAAAACACAAGAAACGGGGCACAAGAGGCTTGACAGATTTTACCCCTAAAATTAGTTAATGAATTACTGAAAATCAATTTTAATAAAAGTAGTATTTCATTTGTAGCTCCACGTGGCATCTTTTCTCTTAATACTGGAATTTTTATGTAGCATTTAGAAGCTTTATTGCTTCAATAGCAAAGGTAAAGAGGTTAATTCCTCTTTAACAAGGGGCTCTCCCCCCCCTTTCCCTCTTTCTTTCTCCTTTTTGGCTCGGCCTAAATTTCTAACACTACCTTATGAAATGTAGTATACAGCTTTTAATTGTGCCCAGAGGCAGTACAACTTCAGAGAGGGTTTGGAGCAACTGGCAGAGGATTTGCAGAACAGCTGTGTTCCGGGAACATGTGCAGCGCAGTGCAACAGCCCCGTCAGCACCTGCACCCGCTTAGCGCGCCTGCCCCCACTGCTCCACGTACGCTCCACATCTGGGATTAATCACCCCTTTTAAAGGAATTAATACTCTTAACGTTTTTATTTTATTATACCTGTAGGAACATGATGCTATATTAAAATCTGCAGCTTATAAGTAGTATTTTGTTCAAGCCGGAGTTACTGGGGGGAATAAAACCTCCCCGTGCTTTGCCAAGAATGAATTGTTTTAATATCCCAACATTCAATATTATTTATTATTAAAGTCGAGCACTGCTTTGGTGAGTAACTGGCTTTCTCATGCTTTAACCTCCTTTTCCCACTGCACTCTACCTTACAGTTTCAATATTCGCTGGAAATAAGCCCCCATAGTTCCTCCTCACCTCTACCATTTTCTCAGCGTACTTTGTTCGTGTTGGAAGGTTCAAAAAGAGAAAAAAAAAAAAAAGTCCTTAAAAAATGTCATATTATTTAAATGTCATTTAGTTTCACCAGCGGTATTTGCTTACATAGTTTAGACAGCACAGAACTCTATTCATGCATGAGTTATGCCACATTAACCATTTACGATATATTTTCATGTTAATTCTACAGGGGAGAAATCATATTAGATTTGCCCATTTTGTGTAACTTGTAATGGAATTCAGCAACATGAGTCCTGCTCATTATAATGGTGGGGACTAGAGAGGCAAGCTGAAGAGGAAGGAAATCAGCTCTGCTATTAATTCATTAAAACACACGAATTTCCCAAAAGTCAGACGCCCGAGTGAACGCTTTTGAGGCAAAACCACAAAGAGTTGCCACTATTGCTGGCATTTGGGAGTGCGCTAGAATTCAGTTTTAATAATTTCTCTGAATCAACAGTTTATCCCAGAATCTGATGCACCAAAATCCACAACAGAAAAATACAATGCTAATACTTTCTGCATGATTCTCCGGAGCCAAAAGGCTTACTGTTAAAGCTTGTCTTGCAACATTTCACACTAAGAATGTTTTGGTTGGTAAGTATGAAAGGTTTTTGTCTTGAAACCCACCATTTATCCAAGAACTGGAATAGAACAATTTATCCCCCCCCATCCTCTGGGTAAATACCATCCTAGGTTTCTCAATATGTATTTACTTAATTTGAAAATATAGTCTGCAAAAGTACTTATGGCCTGAAATACTCTGAAAATTAAGCAAAGTAGTACAACATCCCCCAAAAGCAGTACAAACATTTTGCCTTAGGATTTATTTTCCCAATGGTACCTACAACATAGTCCTTTTGCATTCCATAATTCAGTTGCTTAACGTCGTTCCACTGAGCTGGAATCGGTCAGCAGCAAAATAACTCTAAAGTCACAGCCATATTGGTCATGGCCATTCTTAAGGATAATTTTTCTTGCAACTAAGAATTGGGAACCTCAGCAACCTTCTACTCTCATTTATCTATGGTGGGTACCCTCTTCTTGAAGCAGACAGACTGCAGCACAAGACTAATCATTTTTTTTGGCTCACTATACCCAGTGTCTTTACCAGCTTTGCTCAGTTGTTCTTCTTTCAAAGCAGTTTCCCCTATTTCTGTCACAGTGCACAGTATATTTATAGTGACTACAGCCTAAAAATCTAAGTACTTAATTAAATAAGTGCAGATGTATTTTGAGAATTATCATACTCTGCTTGAATATTATGCACATTACATATTTTAACAAGGAAGGGGAAAGAAGGGAAAATTCTGCTGCTCCAGCCCATTCTGGCCAAGAAGCCTTCCTAACTCACCCAATTTCTCACTCCCTCTCACCTTGGGAACAGCCCCTTGGAAAAACCCAGTCAACTCCACAGGATCCCGTGACACCTTTTGTTGGGACGTACCCCTTTTAATGGAAGTGTTGAATGTGTTTTTAAACTTACTTGGTATTTCTGTATTATTCCATCACAGTTTTGTTATGAGGACATGACAGATGTGTGTTAATTTGAGCCTTAGCTAGTTCCTGTCACCCTGATTTTAATGGAGCTGAACAAGTTCATACGCCACTATCTAACTCATTGAGAAGTTGTAACCAGGCTGATTTATGCAATGGGCAAATCTACATCTCTCACTGAGCCTGCAGTCCAGACTTAACAAAAATGGAGACAAATGCATGTGTAATTGCCCAAGTAAGCGGAGAAAAAGGAAGAGGAGACTCGATTAATTCAGTGAAGTAAATGCACACTTGCACAACTTCAGTTTTGCACTGCCTGTCCTTTCCTGTTCCTTACTGGAAAACAAAGTCTGAGGGGCGGATGTTGGGACAGACTGAGTGCACTTTTAAGTACTGATGACTGGAGATGGGGACAAGGGGCTAAACTGAAGCACAAATCAAGCATTCCTCCTTTTCCCAAACTCTCCTGAGGTTTTGGGGAGGCAGTGTTGCTTTTTTTGTTTTAAATACTTCCCTCACTGCTTTTAGGGTGCACAGGGAGGAAGCTGGCCCTGCTCTGAGCAGGAAGGGAGATGGGGTGACCTCAAGAAGTCCTCTCCAGTCAAAATTTTTCTATGACTCTAATCAAAACCCTTGAGGGATGCTGAATCTGGCAGTGCCAAACATACCCAGGAAATGTAAAATTAGAACTGATTACTACGACGTTTGTAAACCAGAACCCTCTGATGCCATTATATGGTCATCTGATAGTTGGACAGAAGCCTTTGCTGCCTGAAAAATGTTGGATGTAATTTCGAAACACCATTTGCTGTGCTGCCAGCTTTTCCCTATGGAAAATAAAATTGCAGATTGGGAACTGGTGGATTTGCCAAGCTGAAAGGCAGGTTATGAATTTATAAAACATTTAAAAAAAAATAAAATATATATGTATCAATAAGTAGGTGGTAAATTGAGAAGTAAAACTATATCTAAGAATTATAGGAATAAATTACAAGAGAAGCAATGTTTTCAAAAGTACTAAAGTGATGTAGGCACCTGTATTTTGCTGCAAAAAATAGGGACCCTGGTCCTAGAGGCCTAGGAATAGCTCTGCAGTAGGAATTTAAGCCAGTGTATGAAAATTCTCTTTGGACATGACTCTTTTGATGTATTGCCACCATCAAAAATCCCAATATGTATAAACATCTTGGGCAAAAGTGCTTGCACTAGTCAAGGAATTCCTAAAAGTCCTTTATTTATGTATTTATTTTTATCATTAGAAGCTGTATCTAAAGCAAAAGCCTAATACAGCCTAGTGCAGCCTAATAGACTAAGGCATTTTGGTGCAAAATAATTTTGGCGCTTTAGGAAATTTTACCAAAGAGCAGGATGAGTGCAGATTGCTTAATAAAATACTTTTAAAACCCCAAACAAGATACAGGAATACATGTATGATTTGTTTCCCTCCTGGGAAAGAAGATTCACATCTACTTCCATTTATGAAAATCTTGTGACCAAATTTCAATGTAAAAGATGAACATTTTTGGGGGGAAGAAAAAAAAAAAGTTTATCCCACTCCTCAGAATAAGTCTCATAAAAATCCCAAACAGCACAGTCTGAAGAATCTCAGGTGGCCAAAGACACCGTAGGACCAGGTGAACAACATATCACAAAAGAGAAGTTAAAAGTTTTTAAGAGGCCAAATCACTATTTTCCTCCAGTTTTCAGTTCAATCTCCCAGGTTTTTATTACGTATTTTACTACTTTCAAGCAACAATTTTTATTAATAGCCCAGCAGCTTCCATTTTCTATTTGGCAGAAGACAGAGTCATTCTTGATGGGAAAGCATATGTATTCTGGGACTAGACATGGCTGATCTTAATGAAGACGCTTCTTAAAGCCAGGTTTATGGAAGCAGGAAAAGCAAAAGAAGGCTGAAAGAGACTGATGGTGTGAAGAATTTACCTATGGTTTAAAAGCGGAGTGGTAGAGTCCAGTGCCCTATGTGCTTGCTGCTCATTGGTCAACACATTTCTGTACGGTAAGTCCTTGCTACAGATCAGCAGTGGGATCTCCCACCAGCTTTCTATGCTGCACAAAACAGGGGGAGGTGAGGCAGTGCTGAGAGAAGCAAGCTTTTCAGGAGCATGTGTTCAGTCCTGACTCAGGTATTTTTCTCTGTATCCTAGATGGAAGATGCTGATTCATCATAATTTTCTCCTTATACAAGAGCTGTTATTTATCCAATCTGACTGAGATATTTGTCACTGGCTTAGATCCTACTTACTTTGTCTGACCTTGTAATTACTGAAAGTATGGATGCTATTTACGATTAAGACAAATTTCATATAATGCTCATGTTCCTGGATGTCTAGCAATTTGTGCTCCAGAGCCATCCCATAACTCCACTCTACAAAAATAATTTTACAAACCCTCGTTCTCTCCGTGATTGTCACAATTTCTGCCAGAGAGCCCAGGGCTGGTAGAGTGCCAAGCAGGGCTTAAACATACTCAAGAGCTTCAAAGAGAAATGCACACAATGCTATTGATGTCAGCCTCTCACTTTAATACATGCTTAAATTCACAGCATTAAAAATAACCAATCAAGGTGTTGTGGGTTTTTTTTGCCATCCTCACTCTTACAGCGATCCTGAAATCTGTGTTAAAAAAGAACACTACAACTATAGCTTCTGCATGGTGTTCAGTACACTCAAAGTCACAACATGATTTTCATTAGAGGGAGAAATGTTGGGAAAATTGTTATATGAAGTCCATAAATCTGAAGATAAATAATGAAAATGAAACTTCCCAAGAAATGCCCAACCGTTCATTTTATTTAATATTCTCCATTGGTGAAAATAAATTAAAAACCAACAAGACTTGTTTATGCCTGCCTTACACTATTCTCTGCGTTTGAATAGCAACTGCATATTAATTTATCAGGAACCCATAAATTATAATTAGCCAGGAGGATTAACAACATAAATCCCTGAATTTAAAACCAACCTGCCCTGGTCTCTTTTCTCTTAGCCCTAAAGTGAAAAAGAGCCATAAAACCCATCACCGCTGTTTGATCCATTAAACTCATGAGACACTCATTTCAGTGGAACTACTGGAGGTAGATGCTTTGCAAAACCTTTTTTAAAGTTACAGTAGCGTTCCTGGAAGCAAGAGAGAACGTGCGCAGGAAAGGCCCAGCCTGAACATGGTAGATGACTCTTGCTCTTTCCACTGCATCACTAGCTGACACCAGGGAGGCTTCTCAGTATACAGGAAATGGGCAAAAATTCTTACTGGTAAGATAGGTGAGGTACAGAAGTATAATTTCCTAAGCACACCTTTATGAAGATAAAGGGAAAATCTAACTAAAGTGGCTACCCGTTTCCCTGTACATGCAAACTTGATAACCGTAAGGACGTTCTGTGGATGTTGCAGATGTACTGGAATCAAGACATATCCCATTTACTACAATTTCAATAGTCTTAAGCATCAGTTAGGAGCAAAACAAGTAATGTCCCCACATACCTATAAATCACCTAGGGTATTGTACTGATACTAGTTATCCCAAATAATTTAAAGTGCTTTGGTAGAAATGCACAACCCGTTTGTACACGTAATCAGAAACTTCAATCACAACTACAAACTTTAAAACTCACTTTTGTCCGCTTCCTGAAAGATTTATGTGACTGATAAAGATTGAAGAGCAGCAAAGCCGAAACCCACCAGTCCCACCTAAATGCTCAGGTCTTGTCTAGTAGGGCAAGGTGCTACTGAGCCACGGCTCTGACAGAATAAACCCACACCAATGCACACTGAGGATACATCCTGTCTCCCAAAAGAGCCTTTTAAATTGCAATATCTGTTACTTTAAAAAAAGGAAGTCTTTGACAGGGCTTATTTTTGGTAACAAACTGCTTTGCAAGGGTCAGACCTCAATGTGAACGACCTGAAGAAAATCTTCAGGCATAGCAATTTATATTAAATACTTAGTATTTTGTTTTTCCTTGGTTGCTTGAAGCATGTCTGAAGACACCAGTCCCTTACGGTCATTATACCGGCGCTGCACACAGGGAGCAGGGATTATGGAGTAGAGCTGGAGCCATGTGCCTGCACCTACTGCACATACACACAGCCCAGCCGAGCAGCATGCAGCCGTCAGGGCAGTCCCTTGGTAGAATTACCACATTTTAAAATCAGGAAAGCAGTGTTGCCAAAGGCAGAAAAATATTAAACGCAAGCCTACAAGCTGAAACACAAAAGACTTGTGGGAGGAACTGCCAGTTTGCTCCTCCCTACCCAAGCAAGAGCACTGAGAAAAGACTTTTCTTGAGTGGTCACCTAGCAAGATGCAGCGACAATCTGTTCCCCCTCATAATCTCAGGAACCCATGAGGGACATGGTTGTGGCATCGAGACTTTGGCTGGCCAAATTCCCCGATGGTCTGTGGGAACAACCTCTCTTGTTCTTCAATTAGTTGAGCTGATGTCTACCAGTCTTTGCTTTCTGGCCAAAAGGAGAGAGCCAAGAAAACTGACAGGAAAAAAAAAATAGTCACTGAGAAAAGGGTGAGCAGGAAGAGGAATGGCAATCTACACCAATGACAGCCCATGTCCGGTGGTAAGCTTCAAAGTGAGAGCCTGGCACTGCTTATCAGCCCTGCTGTTAACGGGTTACCACCATGGATTTTATTCTGTTGATACTGAGCACGTCTCCTGAGCACGGAAAACCTGTGACCTGAACCCACAGAACAAACCTCTTGCAATACTGTTGACTGAGACTATTTTTTCCTCCTCATGATTAATGTTTCAGGGTCTGACAAAATACAGGGGCAGCATTTTTTGAACTTGATATGAGTTATCCAGGGAAAAGCTGCATCAGGCACACATCGCGTACGTGCAGATAAGGTGGCTCAGATCAGCGTGTGATATACCTGCTGCGTACATTAGATGAGCTGAACATGACACGGAGTATTTCTGCTCACTTCACACAGCTGATATTTATCACAGCTCCTTTCAAATGCTTATCTGCATCCTTTGGAGTTCACTTGCACCATGAACAAGGTGAACTCCCAGGTGGAACACAGGCCCAGAGGTGTCAGGGAAGGTTTCCATTCAGTAATACCAGAATATCACCTGGTTTAGGGAGATATGGGATAAACGCCTCAGCAAAACATATTTCTGTAGGATTCTAATACGTGCAAGTAGTATAAATATACCCATTATAAGATACATAAAGGAAAACAACACACGCTTCTCAGTTATTCATTCACACATTATGTATATACATATTAGGATTTTCTAAACATATATGCACAGACACACTAAACCCTGCCTGGCTCTGCTGTTTGCCTTTAATGGTAAAGATAGTGCGAAACGGCTTTCGTTTTTCATATTTCTCCCTCCTTCTGAGTAAGAGAAACGAGATCTACCAATTTAGATAGCTATGCTTAGTTGTCCTTACTAAGCACCAAAGTGAATGATTTGACCAAGATTATGCAGCCAAGGGGTTATTCACCTCTCTTAATCAAAAGAAATCACATATATATAAAGTATTCTTCCTTTTGTATATAAAAGGAAAGAAAAAAAAAACCCAACCAAACAAATCAGAAATCAGGTTGTGTACAAGAAGAAAAAGAAAGAAGTTGTTGGGCATAAACACAAACAACTTTGTAAATAGAGGCTGGAAATAAGCATCATCTTAAAAAAATTCACTGCAGCATATTGTAAAGGAAGCTCCTGTACTCATTTCATGAGGGAATAGGAAAGTGCACTCTCTGTACAAGGCTGCAGAAGACGGAAAGCTCTGTAAGCCCATCCCAACTCCCTTAATTATTTTAATTGCAGCAGTGTGATGCCAAGGTGCTGAATTACCCCCTCAGGCTCTGGCTGCTTAGCCAGGAGGTACTGAATTAAACTGTCAGAACATGCAGAAAAATTGCAATGGTGCCTGTCAACGGTATTTGTTAAGAGACACGGGTGAGGCTAGTGACTTGTATAGAAAAAGAGCTGCCAATGCAAAGTCGTCAAAGCACAGCACTGGAACTAATGGGGTATTCAGAGGTCTTGTTCTACTTCATTGGTTAAAGCCAACAAAACTCCTGTAATATTTGGGGCGGTTTGCTATTTATGGCTATGGTAATAAAGGCCAGTTAAAGCTGCAAAGGCAGCCAGAGTTAGTGGTCCCCACTGCTTTATTTCTAAATGGCTGAGGGGGCACTATTCCACGCCAAGCCATGGTTTTAACAGAGGAAAAAAAAAAAGAAATAAAAATGAATTGGGTATTTAAAATATGAAAAATTAAATTCAGAGTGAGCTATAGTTTTACAATATACTGTTCTAGTTAAAAATAACTACATTTCGGATGCCTTACACAGATCATTTTGAATTCAGTTACGTCTTAGCTGCAAAGAATACAGTTGACAATGTGGCCCATGTTTAGCATCCTCTCTTCTTCACACATGGCAGTTTCTTTCCAGAGCCACTTACCAAAGCCAAAGGTGTGTTTGATACTAAAATGTACTTTGAAACTTCTAAACCCACGCAACTGCAGATAGCGATCAAAGAGATTTAAAGAAGTCCTATTTGCTGTGGCTCTACATGGCTCTCTTTTAGCTATTTTTAGGAGCAAAATCCTGTGCTTGTGAAATTGAAAGGTAGATAACAATGGTTAGAGTCGGCGTGTGGGCAGGTGCCATGTAAATACCTTGCCGCTCAGCACAAGTGCAGTGGCTCCAGTTTTTTTCAGTCTCCCACGAAGCTGAGTCTCTTCGGGGCAAATAAAGCCAGTTTTGGAGATGGGTGCTAGCTTACACAGAAGGGCACACAGAGAGCTCTAACCTAGATGAAAGCGATAAAAGGTTTCAGCTTGGTAGGCTGGCTAAAGGCCTAATACGCCAACCTGCTGGATTTTTAGAGAGCTAGTTAACAAACTTATCTAAATTCTTAGCCCTTCTGTATTCAAGGAGCCAAGCACAGCCCCTCTAGAGACTGTAGAATATGAATCATATACCAAAAAGAATTATGATGCACGTGTGTGGTTGCCAAAGCTACCTTTTTAGCACGGCAGGGAAGTGGAAATAGAGAAAATGAGCATTTTCTCATTTCCTGAAGATGCTTGTCCCTGCCAATGACCACCTGACCAGCTCTCTGCCCAACAGGAGCAGCATCCCAGTTTCCCACTCAGTCTACAGAACTTTGAGAAGTGCCACATGTCCTGGCTGGTTTGCCTACTGCAGCATCTCCCAGCTTAGTATGCTTACTGGGATTCTTTCTTACCAGGTCTGCATTGCCATAATCCTATATTCACTTAATGTGATTTTCACTAAGAATGTAAGTTCAAGAGAGGTTAATGATCCATTAGTGTATATTTTTAACTAACTCATTTACATATTGAATAGCCTGTATTTATTTTATTAAAACGAGCTCGCTATATTCAGCTGAGTGAATTATGTGAGATATCACATGGATTACACAAGAATTGCTCAGTAATTAATTTTTCCCAGGCACGATATGTAGTTATTAACTATATTTCTAAACAATTGAAACTGTGAAGTGGTCTCTCAATGAAACTGAAACCCTTGCTGTTGTTAATGCCTTTGCAATTACAATGTTCTCCGAGCTTAAGAGTTCACTTCTGTAGTTTCTTTGGAATAAAATACACGCTACTCCTAGTACATAACGCAGTACACCAGACCACAGGAATTATGGTTCAGGTCAGGCTACAAATGCTCTTTCTAAGCTGCGTTTGTAACTAAAAAGCGATGGCCAAAGGTGCACAATCATGAACTCATATTCCCTTCTTGCCATCTGGGAATTAAAGGACAACCTTCATTAACTTTAATTAAAGGTGCTGCTCCCTTTCAGACGAGGGTGACAAGCCAAGTGTACATTAAACAGCTCAACCCACGTATTTCCCCCAAGCATTAGCCATGGTTCTGTCCCCTTGGTCCACGAATTTAACATACTGTATCATACATGAAGAAGGGAAGGTAGAATGATGGCTCCCTGGCTCTGAAGACCACACTCCAGCTCCATCTATCCACCTCAGTAGGTTCACCAGAGGTCATCATTAAGCTATTTTGCTGTTTTCCTAGTGTGCACTTTACTACAATTCCACGTCCTGTCACTGACTCAGGTATCTGAAGAATACAATACAAGAGATAGGAAATATGGGAATTGCACCCTAAACCTTCAAGGTCCCAACGATGCAAACATGTCTGGGAGAGTCTGATCACACTCCTTTTATCAGAGCACAAGTCTAAAAGAGATTTATTTTCTTACATGGAGGACAAAATTATTTGTAAATGCCAATTTGCTTGTAAGTTGCTCAATTTTTTTCAAAGGTAATCCGTATGTTGATTACCTTGTAGCCAGAAAGTGTCTTCAAATAGTTTTAAGCCCTTCTGAGCAAGTTTCCAGGATTAGCACTGCTCTTTTCTTCTCAGGATAGTGGTGGCACCTTGTGAAATGCCTCTTCCTTGCTTCTTGCCAACATCAAAGTCTCTTCACGCTGCATTTCTCAATGTCATGTTCACAAGAACACGAGAGGATTTCTGGTTCTCAGTGGGAGAGTGTTATGTTTTTCCAAATGCAAACAAAGGATATTAAAAAGCCCGTAGTGTTCATTGTACCACCACAGCCCACCAGAAACAAAAGTACGGATTCAATTTTCAACCACATAATGACTATATCGTGTACAGCACTGGATGAACTAATTTATTACTTAGGAATCGTACTAATTGCTGGGCCCTTCTGCCTTCAGTTCTAGTGACACACGCAGAGAAAGACCAGCTTTAGGGCTAGATACAAATAAGATCTGTCATAAAGGAACGCTGTCGTTACACGATCAAATCTCCCATTAGCTCAGCATTAGCGACAAAGAGTATAGCCAAAGACAAGCACCAAGAATTAACATACTGTTCTGCAAAAAGAGAAGAAAAATAGTATTAACATTTCTTGGAATTCAGTTAGTCCGAAGCTTTGTTTTCGGTGCCAAATGAGGTTCATTTTCTGTTGAGATTTGTTTTCCAGAGTAAAGAGAGCTTTGTCTCTGACAGGATTAAAAATCAAAACAGCCGAGTTGGATTAGCTACCTAACGATTAACAAAACAAACACCTTTTTTTTTTTTGTGCTGAAGACATGGAAATGTGGAGTGAAAGACACTTCCTGGACCATCAAGTCTCATATCCGCGTTATTGCAGACATCGCATCACTTAATTATTTTCACAAAAGTATCAAGTTTATCATAATCTGGAGTAATTTCTACACTGACGTTTTCAGCATGATACTATCAGCAATGTGGACAGAAAACCAGACAAAACTCCCTCGATGCAAACCCTGTTTCTTATGAAATTTGCAGTCATCGTACCACAGGATTTCTGGGAAGAAATGTCTGGGTTTTTTCAGTAACAATGTTTGAAGATTTACAAAGCCCTAAGGTATGTATTTTTATCAACGTCATATCATGACATGTAAAACATTGCAAAGAACCAAACAACTAAACAAGACCCTCAAAGCTTCCCCTTATTAATATGATTTCATTTTATTGATTTTTAAAACGTTTTTTATTTCACGTAAACTATATTGTTCTGTACGGTCTATACTGAGAGCCTGGTGTTGCACTGCAGCACTTTTGCTCACGTAATGCACTGCTTTTCAAACAAACACTGAAGCTGAACAATCTTTTGCCTGAAAAAAATCAAATTAGCACTTTCCTAAGGGTAGTGTAAGACATTTGCATGAGTGTGCAAACTCAATCAAAAGTAAAACTTGAGTACCAGGCATTTATAGCCTGGGCTTGCTTGAATAAAGCAGAATTAAGTTCCTCACTAAGACTCAGATTTGTAAAGATATTTAGATGCAGATAAGGTGCTTAGTGGTGCATTCAAAAAAGCCTAGGACATTTTTGTCCTGATGATTCATTCTAATATACATTTCATTTACAAGTCAGAAGTGCAACATTGCAGTAGAAGCAATGTGGGAAAAAATAAAACACAAGAAAAAGCAACAGAAGGTAGAAAACTGGGCACAGCGAAGGCAACTGTGATGGTCCCAGTGACTTCAATACATTCGGACTTTCACCCAGTGTTTCATACACACAAATTCCTCCCTTTCCAAGACTTTTGAAGATTTCTTTTGCTAAAAGCAGAGAGCAATGGAAGAATTATTATATTTAATGACATGCCACAGGACAGCTCTGTTTAGAAGAAAGTCCCAGGCTGATTTTCCTTCCCTCAGTTCCGTTTTGTAGCACTGAAGTATACCTTGGTGAAAATGAATCTGCAAATCGACTTGAGAAGTTCTTTCTCTCTCCTGAAGTTTGATTCAGATCTACTGTCTTCACATATTTTAGGCTGATTTGGCTAGACCATGGCATGTCTCAGCACTAAAGCTACTTTTTGCAGATTGCAGCTGTAGGGGGAAATACGTCTATGTATGAAGAAAAGTGATGGAGTGAATTAAACTCCAAACACTGCCTCCAGCTAATTTTTTAATCATCTGAGTGCAAAACAGGGCCTTGAGGGTAGGCAGAGCTTTTCAGTAAACCAATCAGAACTGGATTTTATTTAAACAACAGTAAAGTCAGTCCCAGAGAGCTCAGACACTTGTATACAAAGCAGCCGTATCTCACGGAGAGTCTGTACAGTAGCTCAGCATCTCAATTTCAATCACGGTTCATTCCCTGCTGGTAGTTTTTGTCTGCAAACAAGCTGAATGTGAACTGACAAGGGCCCCCAGAGCAAATAATACGAGCACTGGAGGAAGAAACTCACCCGGACATGATGCTGACAGTTATGCAGCCAATTCAAAAAAAATGGCAAAACAAGAACCCCAGTAACTGTGTCCTCTGCTGTAGTAGCTGCACACCACACTAGTAATAAACAGATAAAAAGTGATTTAATGAGCTTCACCTTCTGAACTACCCTTTACCTTGGCAAAAAAAAAGGTAGGTTACATAGCATAAGGCAAAGCCTTAGGTCTTTCTGCGAGGCCAGAGAAGGAGGTGGGCTAAGTTTCTTCTGCGTCTCTCCATCAAGTGACTTGGCTGATATGAAGATGTCTAGCCTACAAATCCTGCTTGCTTTATAGGCCTGCAGTGGATCTGTAAAGGATGTGCCTGACCTACAAGGACTTTGTAATTATTTTTCCAATCTCACTCTGTGGCCAGGGAGAAGTAAAGGGGCTGCGCTTCTGGCCACAGTTTCTCCCAGGGATGCTGACCACACCTGATCGACGGATACCAGGACGTGCTTATTCTCCACGCTGCCTGCCACCACTTCCTTACACCAGTATCCAGAGGTGGGAAAAATCCTCAGGAGAGACCAAGACCATGATGTGAGACTATATCCCATAGTACAATCTATCCCCCTGTTCTAGGAAATCTGGGATGGACAGGTATCAAGCTAAAAGACATGCTGGAAATACGCTACTACATGTAGGAAAGATGTACTTGAGATAACAATCCTGACAACCACACTCTGCTAATTACGCTCATGAGTTAAAAAGTTAAATACACGCTTCTCAGCACACAGTTTTAGAATGGGCATCCATCAGCTTGCAGAACACTTTGAGACAAAATCTACTAAACAAATCGAAGCTACCACAATCACTAACTATAGCTGTTCTAACAGACTCACCTAAATTGCTCGATGTGGAGATGATAGAGATTATTACTTTAGAATCTCCAGCTTTCCAACATCATTACCAGCTTTAAATAGACTTTTAATATGATCATATTCACTGGTAATGACATCTCCCTCTCACAGGAGGAATACGGCCCCTAACTGGAATATAACAGCTATGTATTTATTGGGAAAAAAATAAAATATTCTTAACACTACATTGGGCTTATTTAGAGAGGAGAACATCTCTTTTCCAGATAAATCCACAAAAATAATTAGTGACCTTCAAGTCAATTTATTGGACTGCTGCTCATTTCAAAGTTATTGGATTTTTAATCTGAGAAAAAAAATCCAAACAAGTCGGACAACAGTCTGCTGTTTTAGAGCTAATTTCTTCTAAGAGATCTGATTTTCAGAGCACGTGGAGAAAAAAAAAACCAAAACACTTCTCTCTTTCACTAACAGGACATACGACATACAGACATTGTCCTCACAAATACACCTTTTTTTTTTTTTTCCTTCATGTAATTTTAAAGGCACTTCTGTAGTCAGCATCACTAGCAGAGGAAAGAAATACAAGGCTTTTTTCTGCACTTAGTCTATACCTGCCACAGGAGCTCAAAAAATCAGCGTACAGAAGGTGCCTTTGGAGATGAGCTAATGTTCTCTTTACTTTGCACCATTCAGCCAAACCAGAGTTTATAAAACAACAACTCTTTATGAGATTTCCAGTAACATTAATTGTTGGTCACAAAACTTCAAAGAAAAACAGATATTTATAGCTCAATTCATTTTTTTTTCCTTTTTTTTTTTTCCCCACACACTTTTACCACAACACTTTCCAATTCGGTTCCCATGAGCACACTGAAAACAGAGTTATACCCGCTTCCTGCTGCAGCAGCCTCCTTAACCACTTCGCTCCTGGTGCTCTTTTTTTTTTTTTTTTTTTTTTTTTTTTTTCTTTTTTTTTTTTTTTTTTTTCCAGTGTTCATGTCTTTTCATTGTTTTCCCCGGCGTGTCACATTTGCATTTTCCCACATCCCTTTATCATTCATCTTCGTTCTCTTTAGCCACCTGCACAATAATTAAAATGGTATGGGAAAGGAGCTGTATATCCAAAAATATATATAGATAGTATACTAACACACGTATGCCTGTGTGTTTATAGAGATACTCATACATACACAAACCATACTGGGAAAACTACTTTTCAGTAGAAAAATTACTTGCTAAATGTACCCATTTTTATAAATACAGAAGAAGGAAGAAGAAATTTTTCAGATACATATATTAAATATTTCCCCATTCCACTGAAGAACTGATATTCATAAACATTTATTTATAACAGTGTAATCAACATATTGATTATATTAAGCAATTCCTGTAAATCTCTATAAGCGGAGGTTAACAATGGCTTTTCAAATGCCATTAACCATCACCTTGCAGCTTTCTCTCTATTATATACCATAAAGTTAATCACCTGCAAGACAGTTTTTCAAGAGAAAAATCTGCTATACAGTGTAATGATCACCTTGGTATTTTCCTAGAACAAAGAAAAGGTCTTTCTTAAATAGGAAAAAGTCTATGCCATCAAAGAGTGAGTGCTGGGCAAGATAAATCATGGGTTTCCTGCAAAATTTCTCAGGCTATCTCATTAAAGGCTAAACTCTCCAGACCTTTCTTTCAGCATTAAAATCTCTGTGTCTGTTATCATGAAATCGGCCGAGACGTGTGTAGCACGTAAGCTGTCCTGGTGTGAAGGTAGAAGCAAGGACTGAACGAATGAGTCTTGCAGAGGGAGGGCAGAGCCCTTCCACACTTGTCCAAAACAGCTACCTCAAAGTAAGGTGCTCTTCCCAGGCAGGATCAGAAATCTTCTTCAAGTTTCAACATTTTCAAACCAAGTGTCATGGGATTTTATCTCTTGGCTCCACCGAGATGTGTGCGCCATGCTCAGGCAACAGCCAAGCACAGAGGTCCTTTGCTCAGCACTCATGGGGCTTCATATTAATTTCTCACGTATTAGGAAATGAGATAATGTGATATGCCACTAGCACGTATGGGATGAGATTGTTTATATAAATGGAAAGATACATCCATAAATTCTGCCATGTAAAGTCACTGACCATACTCTACACAGTGGTAACTTCCTCAGGAGATCATTCATTAACAGCAACTATTTCATTACATATAACAGCAGTGGTATCATATTGAAAAAAAACCAAAACAAAACAGACTGTCTATAACACATATTTTTTTCATTTGCATACCAAATCAATATTTATCTCCCTCTATACTAAATTAGATAATTTAAGGTGGAAAAGTAACCATGTAGCTAGCATGACACATGAATTTATTGAAGTACCATATGCTGCATATGATAGTCAGGACTTCAAGCTCGACAAAGCATTTCACAGGGAAAGTACTCAGGAAAACATTTCAATTGGTCTTTCTTTTCCCCTTCTAAATTCCTTTCCCGATTGATTTGAAACATAGGTGCCAAATTATGGTAGCTCTACGGTTTCTATTACTATTTGGCACACAAAGGAGTCAGTGATTTAAGACAATATGAGATGTCCATTAGCTGTAACAATGAATTCAAATGCTTAGAAGCCAGGCTATAAATCTAGCCTCTTGAAAAGATTAACTACTGTTTGCCTAAAGTTAGCAACTCCATCTTTGACAATAAAATGCAATTATGATCCCTCCCATTAGTTCGCTTGCCCCCACTGAGAACAGCCCGTGAGCTGCAGTCCCCAGGAGCAGCAGCTGAGACAGGGGAGCACAGACAAAACAGTTGGGAAATTCAGCCTTTGGATCCCCACAATCTCAGAGGATTAACTGAGCATGGAGGTCGGGTGTTCTCAACTCCCTCCTGCACCCCTGGGGCCACCCTGTCAGGAGACATACCCCAGAACTTCTGGACTTCACTAGTCGGGGCAGATTTTGAAGAAAAATTATCACAGCAGAAAATCTCCAATAAATTCCCTCTCCCAGAATCACAAAAAAAAAATATCCCCCAAGGCTTCTAGGACTCTGCAGGCACTCCTGAGGGAAGAGGTGCTTTTGTGTTACCCTGAAAACGACCATTTATGAAGAGTTCCTGAACTGGCCTTGTGCACATGGCTGGACTATCTCTTATGCCTTTCTACTCTTAGATCCCATGTAGCTCCTAATTCTGATTTTTGCTGAACCTATACATAAATAAACTCTATGCCACAGGTAATGGTGAGATGGAGCTGCTCTGTACCTGTATGGACTAGGATGCCTGAAGTTCAGCAGTACCAGACACTGGACATATGGCAAATTATTGTTCACACCTAATGAGTGGTAGATTGCTGCTCTATGAGATAGCACATAGGAATGGATAAACAGAAGAGTGGGTTAAAAACCAGAATATTTTGTCTTCCTGATGTGCCTAGATTGACAGTATGTCATTCACTTATCCACTAGACAGCTACACCATGGACAACAGCAAAAAAAACCAGAAAGAAGTATGAATTTATTACCTCCATTCAAATTTTGTGGCAGGTTTTGGCAAGCTGCTAAAGCTGCTAATATAGCACTTATTGTGCTGATGGCCATAAAGTCATTTATAATACCATAAAGCAAATTTGTATGATATCCACAAATCAATTGCTCCATTTAGATGTTTTTTCTTATACAAACAAGTAACTGTGGTCTTGCCTAAGAGATGTGTCAGAACCAAAACGGAAAAAAAAATAATCAGGGACAAAAGAAAAGGATAAAACTACTCTCAGTAGTGTTCTCTTGTCCTCCCTCTATCCTTCCACAAATTTCTATTCCCAATGTCATTGAAAGAAGAGTCATAAGGAGCGTTCAAAATGCAGTTCTGCTGGATGGTGCAGGCAGGTCTGTGGACATCATTTGTCTCAAGTAATAGATGTTTGCAACAGCAGCAAATGCCAAGACAGAGTAGAAAAAGAAACAGTAGTGCTCAACCATGGAAAAAGAAACCCACAGCACAAGGCCAAGAACACACAACCACTTCCTCTGAAAAGCTGCTACTCTCCTGTTTATGTTAGAACTAATGTTTAGGGCACCCTTACCTCAATAGCCATACTCATAGCAAACCTTTCAAGGCTTTAAAAAAAATTTTAAAAGAGAAAAGATCATTTAAAATAAAATCAGCTAATAATACTCTTTAGAAGACAACGCTGTGTGTACTTTCAATGCACAGCTTCTGGTTATTTGCTGGAGCACACAAATGCAGGCATTTAACCTCCCAATCTGCAGACATGAAGGAAAGATGTCAACATAAAAAAAAAAGGTGTGTATGTAAGCAACCCCCATGCCCCATACACTGGCTATGAAAACTCTGGAGCACAGTTTGCTATTTTCTTTTGAACATTATTTGTTATGCCACAAAGAAAAACAAGGGTACAAAATTTCCAAAGTTGGAGGACATCGTCTAAATCCACATTTTACAATCTCTCCCTGTGTTTTTCTCACATTCTCCCACCACAAAACAGCTCACAAATGATGATGTTCTAGATGTGGTGTTTTATAACAGCAGCAAGTGGTTAACCAACGTAAATCCCACAGAGAGCGCAAGGGTGGGCTCTCAGGGTAAGGCTTCTTTAGGGCGTAGTGCTTCTTTCTATGAAAATGCAAATCAAAAGCAACTGAAACCCACCCAATTACGATATGGAAGAAATTTACTGTCAGCTTACACAAAAACGAAAGAAAACATTGATGATTTATGTACAAAGGTCAGAACAGTGAGATCTTGCAAAGATGATGAAAAAAAAACTAACGCTCCTTTTTGCCGTATTCTTACTGACCTCCCAAAGACTTCTACACTAAGGATAACATTCCTACACCTCACTTTTAAAGAAAAAAAAAAAAAGGTTGCAATTTGCAATAATCACAATTTTAAAGAAAGTTATTTAGTAACCAGCAGATATCTCTCTTACTGCACAAAACCAGAAAAAATCCCCAGAAGATCAAATGCTGATGCATCTTCCTCCTATAATGACTGTGGTTTTCACAGGGACACTTAGCAAAGTGACATCAAATACTACAATGATTTGGGGAAAGTCTAAGTTATGGATTTTTCTCTTTTAATTAATTTCTCAGTTGAAAGAGCTTGGAGATCTGATTAAATTTCCTAGTCGGATTTGTTTATACCATCGTAACAAAAAAGGCATCTAAATTCCTTTACTCAACAGCAGTGTTATTCAAGTACCTGCCGAGCAGTCAGGCACTTCTGCATACTACAGGAGTGGTGGGAAATGATCACTTACTACAAGTGGGAAAATAGGGTCAAGAATCTCTCCAAAGAGCCAAAAAGAGGAATAAAGTGTAACCAAACAGTTGAATAATAAAAAAAAAGAAGTGATCTAAGATCTGGCCATGTGACTGAATAGTTAAAGCAGAGAGAGAGTGTGTCGTAAGCAGACTGCAGTCCCACACCCATGAGTCTCCACCTTCTCATTGTGGGTTTGGAAAATAACGATCAAGAAAAAGGCAACGAGCAGAGAAAATTGCAAATCTAGGGAGAAACAGGAGCGGGCTGTCGGCCTTGCAAGCTCAGTTCCAACATCCCATTCAAGCTGGGAGGAGGACTGAGGTCAGTCCTGCCGCACTCCCCTTGCCCCAGGAGGGCTCAGGCTGCTGTGGGGCAGGACAGGGACCAGGATTTAGTGGTGGGGGCTGTAGCACCACAGCTGAGGGGGTGGCAGAAAACAGGAGCAGGATGAGGCCTCAGGTGAGCCCTGCTGTTGTGAGACAGCGCCGGCACAGGGAGAGAGGATGGGCCTCTGAACTAGGATAGCTTTTTACTTCCTAAATGGAAAGTTTTATAATTTATTAAATCTACTTTTCCAGTTATCTAAAACTATTAACGCGATTGTTAAAATTCACAGCTTCCAGTTACTAAAGAAATGTGATTGTTTTATCTGGATTTCTATTATACGAATAAAACGTAACACTCTGTCTGGATAAAATGGCCCCAGAGTTTCATTAAAAAATAACAGCCTAATTCCCTAATATGAAGTTATTTTAAGTGTTTTATTAATATTGTCTTCTAAATGCACATAAGTGTGATCCTCCTTTAAGTGCGGTATCTTTAGGGCTAGTTGTAATTGTATTTTTCTTATCAGTTGCTTGTGTCTGCATTTCAAATATTCATTGCTTACTTCAGGCGCTTCACTCAGACAAGAAAGAGTGCAGTGAAAAACTATTTAATCTGGACACTATTTGAATATGAAACTTTTCAGTCCTCTATACAACAGTTCTTGTCCCTTTTAAGCAACTACCGCTGACAAAAGTCCTTCAGTGCCTATTCATCACGCCATGAGTTTCGTCTGTTAAAACCATACATAAAAATCTTTGTGAAACAAGAAAAGCCAACCTGACATGTGGAACAAAATCCTCATCCCAATCAAGACCACAGCAAATTAAATTACCTGTAATGGTTGTGACTTGTCTCATCTCATTTTAAGTATCTACCCAGAGGTGCCTGGTTTCAGGTCCTACATACTGTGGAGGCCCTTGGTGGAGAAAGGAAAGAGGCACCTCTAGTGGGCAATTCTGATTTTATTGGGTGCCTGGAGGCACTTCATGCTTGCCCTTGGCTGGAGGGTGCCAAGAAGGGAAGCTCTTACCTCAGGTACACTGGTACCTAAGATTAAGTGGAGGCACTCTGAGGGAGGGGGGAGAAAATGGTTCAAAGAGTATCTGTTACACCATTATTGCCAGCCAGTTATTAACGACAAGGAAGCGAGAGAGACAATGAAAAAAACTTTGAAGAGGTGATCAGTCCTTTGTTGGTGCTGGATACCGGGCAGAGAAAAAGGCAGCATAAACTTCACATCTTCTCAGTTTCCAAGCTCAGCAACGGGCATCACATTACACAATGTCTTTGAGTTTGTCTTTGCAGGGTCATGTATATAGCCGGGAAACCACAGGAGGGTGTTATGATAATTTTATGGCAAAATTATAAAATGGAGGTGTGGGGGAAACATAATTTTTCTATCTGTATCCAAACGCAACTAGATTTATACATTAATTTTCCACAGTGACTCCTTCATGGGCCTTGTATTCCTGAGAAACGTTGCCCTCTCCTCTCTCTTATGCTCAGGGGTTATTGAGAACATGGTGGGTTGAAGAGTTGGCGATTTTCTACCTATCCCTTCATATAAGTTTATCCACATTTTGGTATTTCTTCAGGAATACAAAATGGAGCCAAGCACATCTGAACAGAGAAGCTGGGCAAATGAGTTTTAAACTGTGCTTTCTATTTTGTGCAGGTTTATCTTTGGACATGTACAGTCAAAGGCACTGGTTGATTATTGCTGAGTAGGGTTTTTCCCTTTCCGGAGAGAATCCCAAAACCAAATTCACTAGGAGGAGGTGGGAAAAGTGCAGCTCAAGCATTCAGACGATCTGCTCCTGTTATTTATATCAGGGCCCAGGCTCCTGCCAGCAGCCCTTTGGTCTGGATGCCACAGCACAACCATGGTCACCTACCCAGACTACCCGGAGCCCTCCAGGTAAATCTATATGCTGCAGCAGACTGGGGTAAGTTTTTGTTACAGGGCTTATGATTTAATATACCCTGAGCACCAGGTATCCCTGGAGCAAAGGACAAAAGGACAGGGTTACATCACCTTCCTGACTGCATCTGCAGGAGGGGAAGGACTTTTGTCTTCTTGCTTCAAGGTTCCTAGAACTGTATCCAATAGCAGACTTTAGAGACTAACAGTTACAAAATTTCGGATAAATTCAGGTTTTTTCCTGGTTTTGCTTCCAAGCAAACCAGTTTAAAGTAGATGATAATGAGAGAAAAAAAAGGGGGAACAAAATGCCTTTAACAGCACAAAAGGTATGCATTAGTTAGCTGAAGATGGCAACCCACAAACAGGCCAAAACAATGACTGATTTAAAATTTTTTTTTCTGTGTTAATTCCTGAAAACACTTGGCCACATTTGCTTCCTGTTTCCTGTCTATTTTCTACAGCTTACTGAGCAAGACTGACATGCAGACAACTTCTAATTGATTCTTCCCCAAAGTTAAGTCTTTTTGTTAGCATTTTTCCCTCATCTGATAGTGTGACTGCTCTCATTCGCACAATGCAGACACATAAGACTATGAGACGAACACTCTTCATATGGCTACACTTACCCATAAATTAAGATAAATAATCCTACTCTGCATGCTTCAGGTTTGTGTAATGACTGAGTAACAAAAGCACATATGAGGAGTTTTCATGGTAAATAGGGATTTTTATTTTATTTTGCTTTTCATTTAAGCAGTGGAATAATGCTGTTTTGAACATGTTCCCAGTTTGGCTCTCATACTAAAGCTGATGCTTGCTGGTCAGACCACAGCGTGGTAGCGATTAATGTGAAGTTGACAGTATCTATACAAAGTGTGTAAAAGAACTAGCAGCTCAAAATGATATTCATCATACCAGTGCTGCATGAGGAGGTTTTCTATGTCCAGATATATATGCTGTCTTGAGTAGAAATTTACTAAGTCAATCAGAAAACATCTCCTTTTCTTTAGTTCATAATATCCCATAGGGAAGAGTTCTTTGTGAAAACATAAGAGGACACAGAATTCATTTTCAGATAATCTGTATCACTCTGATCTCCTGGTAAATTATGGTTAAAGTACCAAGAGCTTTAAACTGAAGTAGATAAAGCATGTAAAACAGAGAGAGTAATTTAGTTGACATTTAGTTTTAATATTAAACTATTTGCATACAGAAGAGGGTCATATTTGAGAAAGGCTTATCACAAGGAAATGGGCTAACACAAATATAGTCCACCTTCTTTCCGTTAAAATAATTGGATATTAAAATTAAGTAATCTACATACATTCACCCACCAGCTCACATAGAGGTTTACTGGATACAACATCACTAAGCCCTCTGAAACAAAAGGCTAGAAAATGTGCTCAGGCCACTAAGCCTCTACCCTGTGTACCTGAGACGATGGAGAGACTGTATCTTGTCCTTATGGAAGCGCTGAGGGCACGTAAAACACAATTACTCTGCACATAAAAGGTCTGCACAAGGGGGCACCTCGGCTTTCCAGCATCAAGGGTATTGGAAAACCCCTGAAGTTAACTGAAAAAGCAAATTTTGCCTTTTACTCTGTTGAGATGGTTGGTGCTACAGTTCAGACAGTTACCTGCCTGGAAAGAGAATTCCATGTACTATGGCTCTGACTCAGTAACCAGTTCAGCAAACGTTTAAGGATTTTTCTCAGCCAGACTTGGCTGATGACTGACTGAAGGCGTGACTGCAATAGAAACAATACCTATGAACACAATATACTTCCTATAAAGAACACAGAAGCATTCTGTAACAGCAGTAATTTTATAACTTGCTTTCATAGATTCAATTGATAATAGTTGACAGCATGGATGCTCTACTTCTTTGAAAATCAGGCTCTAATTGTGGAAGACCTGAACGAGGATGCACGGTAATTCACTGGAAAAACATGTAAATGCACAGCTTTCACCTGCAGTATGCTCATCTTGGATGGCTTAGCCCACCCAACCAGTAAGATGGACTCTGCTTTTCCATAGGACGCTATGGAAAAGGTACCACAGGAAATTCCTAAAGAGATCAATAGTGTGGTTTTCTAATGTGCTCTTAGTAAGCTTCCCAGAGGAAAATACACTTTCTGTAACACTTACAAATTCAGTAAAATGCCTCCATATTTGCACTGACGAAACAGTCAAAACAGAGGGACTCTAGTATAGTAACCACAGGCTTGGCTTTTATGTTACAGCCTACTCTAATTTAGAGTAACATAAAATAAGATGGATAAAGCTAAAAATGTAGCTTAAGAGGAATGTAAATAAAAAGTATTTCACAGCACCTCCCACCTATGCAGAAACTGTTGTTATTCCATTGACCACATCCCTCAGCCAGCACTGCAACCCCAGGGACTTCCAAGCTTCCCAGTTAGCACCATCCGGCATCAGTCATTTTCTTTTAATCCTTCTTTTG
Organism: Baryphthengus martii; assembly: GCA_013396935.1. Classification (NCBI taxonomy): domain Eukaryota; kingdom Metazoa; phylum Chordata; class Aves; order Coraciiformes; family Momotidae; genus Baryphthengus; species Baryphthengus martii. Next base: position 1,015,071 of record VWZK01013204.1, read on the forward strand.
AAATGACACGCATTATTGACATTTTTTTCTAATAGTTTGCAATGTTTTTTAACAACTTCAAAAACGTCAATCACACTTCATTCCAGAAGCACTATTGATTTCCTCACTTGCACTGTATCTGGTCTACTTTAAAGATTCTCCACATCACATCTAGTATATGCTAAGCAGAAAAGCTGCTGCAGGACCTGTACTACGTGGTTTTATTAATATCTCGAGATGAACACAGGCTCTTCTTTCTATCACGTGAGATTGCAAAGACTTTATCTTGATCTCAAGGATGCTTGCAATAACCATAAAGATTTCAGATCACAGATGCTTTAGTATGTGTGAGTGATACATACACAAAAATACTGGGTTTTGTCCTATGTGAAAGCTTTACAGAACAAACATTGCTGTCGGATGCACACTGGATTCAGAAAAAAAACCTTAGCAGTTATGGCACTTGGCAAATCACTATCTAAAGTCAGGGTTTCCCATGGCTGCTTAAGAAATATACATGCTCCTTAACAAAAATGAGTACTTGATTTGTTATTAATTTTTCACATCCTTGGACAGAAGCCAAAAATATTTCAGTAAGAGTTTGGATGGTAACAGTCATACCTAGGAACTACTTTGCACACAGGTAATTGCCGAGGAAGTTTCAAAACACTGGAAATTATCTTCTAACCTACCTCCAAACTTCTATCTCTAAGCTGTATTTTAACTATAAATGTTGCTGTCTTCATTTTTTTCCCCTTTTAAAGATACTTACCCATTTGTAGAATTCTTAGTGGAAGGAAAACTTTGCATCTAGTCTGAGAAAGTGAAAATCAAATTTCCACCTGATGCAACTTGAAATGCCCACCAAAAATAGGTTTAAAAGTTTATCGTGAATGTTGTGTTGTGGCAATAAAAACCACCACAATGCCAGAGCTGAACTGCACAGTAATTTCTCGGATAGAAGGATCTTAACTGATTCAGAGGTACAGGCTGTTTACGTTTCCAAACTACCCCAAACTTCGATGTATATATAATGATGTCTTGCGCATACGTGTGAAATTTTACAAATTATTTACATTCAGTCTGAGAAGAAAACTAGAAATACTCCATTATTTCTACTTTTTTTTACTCCCCCTGCCCCCCTTTATTTTTATAAACTTGTTAGCTATGGCTTGAAGTGAAAAAGAATTCTCAAATCCCATGTTAGCCTCTTGAATGAATATGGCCAAAGACATATGAAGCATTTGTCCCACGCAAGCCTGACAAAGTTCACTTGAGGAGATATTTGTTCTTTTATGAGAATGAAATTCTCAACCATTTTTTCCCCCCTGAGATCAGTGTGATTTAAAATAGATGAGCTAAGAACCAGACACTGGTGTTTATAATTGGATTGCTAGCAACTTTCACTATAATAGCAGCAAAACACAAAGAACATAAAGATACCCTGATCCACTGTACTGAAAGAGTTAAATTTGCAATGTCTTCCTCATCTCCAGTACTTTAAGAAAAAGTAGAGGGTTGGGGTGGTTTGGGTTTTTTTATCTGGAGAGGAAACTGTCACTTTGTGTTTTCAGGTTTGTAGAAAAGCCTTTTTTAATGTAAACATTCATTAAACTAATTTGAAGTTGTCATTACTCTCCTCCCCTGCTGCTTTATATCAGATTATTCCTAAGTGCTTGGTGAAGAGCCCCATAAACACACAGTCTATTTCCCTGCAGGGTATAATCACACAGTTTGCACTGTGATTTATGCTGTACGGCACTGGTGAGTGTCCTAAACTTTGAAAGGGCTTAGCTCTTCAGCAGATGCACTACTCCCTTTATATTTAAACAAAGTTCAGCTAACCCTCCCAGTCTATTACAGACATTGTTTAGCTCTTTTGCTTCACAATAAGGCTTGTTAAGCACTGATTAAATACGAATCGGTGACACTTTTAATTAAGGAAATGGGAATTCAGAAATAATTGCCTTTAAGTTTCAATAAAAACATTTTACAAGTGTTGTCTTCCTCTCCTCCTTCCCACACCATCAAGAAACATCTCTAATTTGGAAAGGAACAGACTAGAAACCTGATTTAGATTTGAGTGGAAATACTAATTCTGACTCCCGAAGATCTTTTCTGACGTCTTTTAGAAAAAAGTCAGATCCCAGAGGAAGTTCTATGACGCTGCCTTGAGCGGAGAAAGCAAGATCGTTTTGCCTTGGAGACCGAAAACCTGAGGATAGGTGGTATTATCAGTGTCTGCTGTCTTCATTATTATCACAAAGGGCCTCACAAAGATAAAATTTCTCTCCTAGATTAGATATCCAGTGATGATTTCAGTCTACTCCACTAGCAAATGTTAATCTGGAGAATACGGCAATTACTTTGATAATAAAACACTCTCCAGGCCTCGCATTTACACACTTCAGATAGTTTGTGTGTGTTGAACGCCAATAATGAATTGAAAATATAACACTTCTCTCATGCAAGCAGAGCGGAGTGGAGCGGAGCGCGTCCCTTCAGGAAGCGAGGACAGCCACTTGACACGCCTGAAGAAGGGTTACAGACGGAGTAGCTCTGGAGTTGCTACTCCTGAAACAATCACTGCCTTCATGGAATTGAGGTAAAAAAAACCCAATTGCCCTCAGCCAAAGTCAGTACCTTTGCACACTCCAGCTGTACAGCACCATCAGGCTGCATTGCTCACAAACACCAGAAGCAAGAGACAGAAGCAGCCTCCCCTCTGCCACCACTGTGCTTTTTAGGAGCCCGCAGCTCACCCTATGACTATAAGATTTACCTTCCAGCAAGTCTATGCCATCAGGAGATAAAGATTTCCCTGTCTTGATAAATCCCTCTATTATTTCAGGACTCACAGGGATCAAGAGCCAAGAAGCAGAAGCAAAGAGCAGGACGCACTGTGAAAGCGGAGCCAACATCCCAGAGCTGCGCTGCTGGCAGAATTAGCACTGCAGTATGCTGTGGTCTCCAGAACTATTTTTGGCCATTACTGCAGATGTAATCCTGTGAAGTTCAGGAAAACTAGCAGGGGCACAATTCAAATGGCTAATTTAAAATAAAAGCCCTCTTCTTCACTTTTTACATGTCTTCTCCCAGCTCTCCTCCTTTCTGTTATGATGGCAGCTAAATCCAGGTCTATGTTACAGGGAGTGTACTCATCAGAAGCAATATTTTATTTTAATTAATTTAAACCATACCGGTACCTAGTCAAGATATTTAAGGTTTTCTGGTTTTCATTAGAAATAATGAATTTTGTTTAAAAAAGGTGTAACTTACAGTACATACAAAAGCAAAACCTAATAGTGTATTTAAAGAGAGCAAAAATAGGACAGATATTTAGTATGAAATATATTCCTTACAATTAAAATCAGAATGTGCTTTTCTGTGTACCTGCTTATGACTAATGGATTCAGCTAAGATACATTTCACATTAATATCACATTGTATTTTCTAAACATAGTGTAGCTGTTAACATATTTATAGGTTAGCAGTAGTAAAGACCTGCACTTAGATGTAACATTTGAAATATTTTTTGTCAGAGTACCAGGAACAGCTATTCAAACAAATTAAGCCTAAATGCTAAAAAGAATCAGTGACAAATTCAGAAGTGCATGAGTGGCACTTTAAGTTCCACAATAGCAGTGTAAATTGATGTAAACCCACCCACCCAGAGAAAGGAAAGGTGAGAAAACGGCAGAAAAAGCAACTAACGGAAAGGTGTAAAATAGATTACATTTTGTGGTGGGAAAGTTTTATCTGACACTTCTTAGATACTTTTCCTCTTACCATGCTTTTTCTCTTTTCTCCCCATGAATTACACCGCCTCATGTAGAAAAGATGAGCAATGCACCATTTAATTTGGCATCTTCATTTCTAGGAATCTTTAAAAAAATAATAACAAGTCCTAAATTGTACCTGTTTAAAGCCAGCTCCTCCAGTCACACAATGCTATAAACATTTATCAATCTGACACGGCAAGGCTGGGCCCCCATTATTATCCTTTTGTGACCTGCACAGCTGGTCCAAAAAACAGTTGTCTCCAATTATGCCCACAGATAATGATGGGTAAATTCAGCTGTGCAGTATTAGCTCAACCTAAATATGATCCCATTTGACTAATTTCCTAATTCTTAGCAGGGTGCTTAAAGAACCTATTATCATGCAGGCTCAAGGAACACAGAAGTCTGGTTATTTGCATCTGTTCTGTGAAAGGCATTTATCAACTGTGCCACAAATTAGAAGTTTGCAGCTAACGGACTAATTTGTTACCTACATATACCAATCACAGACACTTGGTGCCTAAAATAATTGCATCTGGAATTTGTTTAAACTTTTAATGTTGCACAAACGGGTGTTTGTTTCCAACCAATATATCTTATAATTAAACAGCTTGAAATAGGAAAGGTTGAAATTGGGTCCAAAAAAAGAAATATCTTTCATGAAATCATGTGTGTATTCATTAACCCAGCTGGAGTGCTGTTATTGGCACGATTGTTGCTACTTGACTGAACTGTGATCATAAAGGTTATTAAATGGGTTAAAAATAAGACAGCAGAAAAATGGAAATTACTTGCATACATAACCATGCTTTTTGCAGAAAAGAAAATCGTGTAGCATGGTTTGTGTGCTCTAGAGTACAATGTGCCGTGACTCGCACCGTTTGGGTTTTTTGAAACTTGATTAATCTTCTCGGGAGTCTAATGTAAACTCCAAGGGCTGCAGGCGTATTGATATTTGGATTTTCTTCCTAAATTCACTACTCTCTAATCTTCTTCCTGAACACATCTGTTACTAAATCAATTTTCAGCGTTGTTTCTCTGCAAACTTCACACGTCCATTTGGACCTTCATTGACTTACTCATGTGTCAGCTGCATCTGCTCTTAGGTATAACACGCTGCCATATAGCAGCTCTCATCCCATGTCTTCTGTAAGGTCCAAAACAAATTTGGACCCAATTTTCAAGATCTTTCACAGGTATCATTCTGGTTTTAGTCAGAAACATATATGAAGGAGATGTATATGCACTTCCTTTAATCTTGCCATATTTGTCATCTTTCTCTCCCTCTCAACACTTTTCCTAAACTTCTCAACAAACCAAGCTTCTTCATCTCTTTTCCTCACTTCCATCATTAATTCAGGAATCTGTCTGTGTTCAAGCACTTAATTATACTCTTACTTTATGAATTACTTGAAGCTTCATACCTCCTGACTGACCTGCAGTGTTCTGCATCACACTGCTTGTGCTAAAACGTCAAGAAAGTGATACCAGCACATCTATCTGTGAACAGACTCATGTTAAAGGCTTACTGTGCTTGACTACCTGAAGGATAATTACTTCCTAGCTAAGTCACATTTCTTCAAAGTGGATCACATTTTAAGGAATACAATTTTCTGCTATTAAAAAGAAAAGAGAAACTAGGCAAAAAAAAAAAATAATCTGAAGGCACTGCAGAGACTGAGGACATTTCCCTAGGCAAAAGGGAAACAAGGATATGCTTATATTGAAGCTCTTCTAAATGAAGACCACAAGAAACCTGGCTGAAATGATTCAGAAGAGAAGCTATATATTCAAAAGGGAATCTAAATCAAATGGTCTGTGATCAGATCCTCAAGAATAATCAATAGTGGTGTGGAAAGTGATGCAGAGATGCTGCACAGGCATTTTGTAATGCACAGACATGCACTATCTAAAATGAAGGTGAGTCATTTTGGCAAAGTTCTGCCTTCTTCAAATATCACAAGCCTTAAGGGACAAAAGTTGTAGCCAGAGGACCTTTAAAGCCGGAGCTCTGGGAAAGCAGGCACTCTGACTTATTTTTTATGGGGAGAAAGAAAAAGGAGGAGAAATCCTAAAACTGACAAGAGTAAGTTGAGATACAGCGTCCAGATAGGATGGCAGAGATACCAAAGACCTATCTATACTTATTCACACCAGGGGAAACGGATGATAAGTTTGATCAGACATAAATGCAGCAGCCTAGAAAGGGAGCTGGGAGGTGATGACATTTTCACATAAGCTCCTTTATCACACCAGAGCAGTTATCATTCTGGGTAGCTCCTTGGATTCTTTAAGTCCTACCTACCACCGTAATTCTTCAAATCTCAAATCTCTTTTCCCCTGGCCAATGATTCTTATCCTTTTTTACACTGTAAATAACCAAAACTTTACTGCTTGATCCCCAGTTTTACAGTCTTCAGTCTCAGTCTCTGTAACTTGATCGCTGAACCAGACTTCACCCCTGCCTTCCTGACATGGTAGGCTTCATCTCACTACTGTGCAGGCAGAGCTTGTAATCAGATATGAAACAATCTGTTTATTAGTTTAAAAAAATATTTTTTTCTAAATAAATTTATTCTTGGTGCAGCTTGGCAATCCTACTGACTCGAGTGTCCGTTCAGAGCAGTGCTGTATCAAAAGCAAGCTCAAAGTGTCATATTTATTCAGACATTCCCTTGCACATGGGCACATTCCTCATGGGTCTCCATCCTGACCCAGAATGGAGATTAATTTTGCTTTGGTGATGATTTAGCCTTTGATCCCCTATTGAGCCCCAGGACAAACTGATAGCTGTGAGGTGGTTACTAGGATATGAATACTTTGCTATTAGGCGATTGACTGACATCCCATCCTTGTTTCACATAAATCCTGTTCTCAATATTGATAATAGCTTTCAATTCCTGCTGGCGTGAGCAGGAGCTGACTGGATAACCAGGAAACGAAAGACATAACCAGCCCCTTGAGTCATCCTACCTCTCGAAAAAAAATAATTGATGAATGACAGAATGCAAACACTACATTGCATCAGAGAGACAATTATCAGCGTAACCTAGATATGTTTAGATATATATCCAGTATGCATGGGGGGAAAATGCATTTTTTCAGTTAAGTTTTAGCAGTGGTTTTGTACTTTACCAATAATTTAACTACTAGTGAACAGGACACATAAAGGGTAAAATCTGAAATGCTGGGAGTGAAAAGGACTGCTGGACGGCAAGAGGTATTGTGACCATTCAGTTATGGTTGTTGCAGGGATGTAACAAAACCTTGGGTGTGATGACTGCCAATAAAACAGAAGAGAATCGGCCCCCACAGAAATTCTGCAGTGACCTTGTCCTGCCAGGCACCCTGAACAAAATACGACACACACAAACACTGACTGCCTAAACCCAGGGTGTTTGTACAGCAGCTTGTAGCAGATTTCTTTGGGAAAGACACAACATTCACCATACGAAGTATGATCCTCATGGCACAAGTGCCACTGAAGCTGGGGGTAAATAGGATGGAGCGTATCAGAACTAAGTGCAAGCTTTGAGGAATTTGTTTAGGTTAAATTCCACAAATTTTAGGATGGTGATAATAATGGTCATTATGGACCAAGTATTTTCCAGAGAAAGTGCCTTGAAATTGAAAATAGACTAAACTAATGCTTAGTGAGAGCAGTTGGTAAAGTGTTACTTCTAGTGAATTACAGTTGTCTTCTTTCTTCTCTGATAATTTGCGACAATTGCATCCTAATGCTATTTCATTGATTTCTACTCCACTTCAGCTCCCATGCTGGGTTCAGTCAGGGTGACAATACACAAACATTAACCTGCTATAGGGAGACCTACTACACACACTTCCTTCATAGAAAAATCCTGTAGAATTTAAAAGGAGTGGACTCTGATATGGTTCTACAGATATTCCTTTAGAAAGCCACAGAACTGAATCAGGTGTCAGTCACACAGGCTACCTTTTTCTTAAGCTTTCATGGGAATTCTGGTATATTCATTTAAAAAGATGATACAGAGAATTTGTTGATATGTTGAAGTTGTTCCTTCACAAAATGCTATACCTCTGTTTTGCATTAACTGCTTTTGCTGTTAAGGCCTTTAGCATCAACTTACCAGAGCAGAGACAATGGATAGTGTTAATGTGAATTAATGCACTTTGACTGAATGGCTGCTAGGATGAAGCTAAGAACTACTTTTCACTGCAGGGAACTTCATTTGGAGAGTGGGAAATTCCTAGGCACAAAACAATGACGCCAGGTGTTGGAAGAGGGAAACTTAACGCCAGGAAGGCTCACAGAGGCATGAGAAGCTGTGGGAGATAAAAGAGGAACCTGCTAAACTAAGAGAAGAGCCATATAAACATTGATAGGAAGAGTTATAGAACAATTTCAGCTATGGCATCAGCTAGTTTCACTTATTGCCAGTTAAACTGGGAGGACTCTCCGGTTCAGATGACAAGCAGAAGGATCGCAGCCCAGCAGTCCTTAGCTATAACATTTAAACAATGCTTGAGTGATGAGTAAATAAGCACAGAATTCGTTTTTTTGTCTACATCTGGGTATGTCACAATTCCAAATAAACAGCAACTGTGTCTTAAGAGTCCCCTGCAAAACCTGCTATATGTTGTAGTAACAGAGACAAACTACAAAAGCAAAACTGTCAGAGACTAGAAAAAAATGAAGACCTGTGGGAGAGAGGACGTGATGGAACTTCCAGCAGGGCTTCTAGCTCTTTGGGTAAAGATTTGTCAAGTTCAGTCTTCTCATGGACCAAACCATAGAAATACCCGGAGTTTCTATAAGAAGTTTCAGAATCAGTGTTTGTGCAGAAAACTTCCGTGTCGTCATGGGCCTGTGCTCTAGCACATCCTCAGAGATCTGCTTCTCTTCTCTTTCCCAGCCTTGGTATGGATAATTTCTACCAGGCTGAGTGGAGCAGAAACAAAGACACTCAAAAGGAGTTTGGACACCTTCCTTCACAAGCCATCCCGTCCAAATCAAACTCGCGGGTTCCAGCCTGCAGGGAGGCTGTGTTGTGTGCTTTGGGAATGGTCAAAGTGGTGCATTCCCCTTCCATCTCCATTGTAATTGTTCTGCATATTTCCAAGTTCTGCAACAGACTTTCAGAAAATAGCCCCTAGAATCAGGTCTCATTTCTTCCAGGAGTGCCTATGCTGTAAAGAGATGCCCTGAACTCATGAGGGATGGGAGACAAGAATCAAAGTATTTGTACTGCTTCAAGATGTGCATTCCCAGGCCTCTAAACTCAGACTAGTGCCTACCTCTTCACTTTATGCCTGATGTCACGCCATTACCAGAGAAGTGGGGTGAGAAAAAGGTATTCCTGTTTGAGAAGTGAGTATTTATTTTCTTTCACAGTCTGTCCAGCTGGGCTGGCCACCACAATACATTTTGCACTTCTCCACTAGTCAAGCATGATGCCTTAACTTAAATAGCACAGGACAGAAAGTCTACGTTTGTCCTTGTGAATGACAAATTCCTAGTCACTAGGACACCAAACTAGGTAGGAGATGGAAATCTCATGCACAGGAAGATCAACATTTATATTAGTATGCATTTGTCTACAAATTTTCTATAGTTACTGTGTCCTTTTTCCTAAGCAATGACATATAAATACATCATAAAACAGTGAAGCATCTTATGGGAAAATAAGTCTTTAAGACCAGTGACCTTTCCTGAAAGCTCAATGGCAAACTATCTGAAAAGAAAAAAATCAACAATCTGATTTCAATTGTTACATTATGCAGACACAAGGGAAAGATTCTGAAAAAAAAAGAGATACAAACCCAGAATGAGGTTTTCACAGATGTTACCTTACTAGGGTTCCCACTATATTTGACAGGATAAGCCGGAAGAAAGCCTATTTTTGTATCTCGGGCTAAGCTGTTAGAAGCTATTTTTAATTCCACTGTAATGATCAGTACTTTCATTTCCCTTAGCAAACCAACAAAAAAAATCAACTTAGAAGACAAAGTCATGTAACAGGGAATAGCAGGCTGCAGGGAAAGAGCCAAGGAGTTCACCCAAAGCTCCTAATTCCACAAACAGAGGACGGTGAACATATTAAAGGAAAAAAAAAATGAAAATTTTTCAAAATGCCAAGGAATTTGAAGTGTTTGCGGATGTCACCAAAAATAGCCAACTGTAATAGGACAGATACAAACTCCTACACTTGTGATGATCTGTACAGGGTTTATATTTTCCACAAGTTAAGCAGTCAGCACTCCATATGCATGTCATGCTCAGATGTATGCAAACGAGATAGCTCTGAATTTATCTATAACTTCACGTTCATACTGTATATAATTAGAGTTACACTTCAGCATCATAGTAGATACACTGGTTTTCTGTCCTCCACCCTACGAGATACAGCCCTTGTTACACGTAGACAACGCAAGAACGCATTCCTCCAAATTTTGTTGTCCTTCAGTCCACATAGCAGATAAGCAGATTACTGGTTCTTTACAACACCTCTCTTTGCTAGGCTTCAGTATTTGAAAGCTCTTTGGTTGCTCATTTTCCTTAACTGGCAAATCTCCCTTAAATTCCAGCTATGAATTCATGAAGCACACCTTGAGAATCTGGTCACCGGAGCTCCCGGATTAACTGTGCCATTTGCATAACGGTAAACTTAATGTTGCACTTCCAGAGCTTGTATCCTCTAAATTGCACTTACTGATGAAATATAAAATCCTCTAAAAGGGTTTTCCAACCTAAACCAATTTGTAAAGTTGTTTTTTTTTTAATCTAAAACATTAAAGAAATTAAAGTGATTGGCATATAATTAGATTAATTATTCATATCTTCCGAGTTGCTTTAATTCTAATATATAAAAAAAGATTAAATATCCACTCAAAGGATTAAGAAAAAAGTCAAGCAGCAGCAACACATTTACATTACCTTACTGTGCAAATTATAAAACTAATTAGTCTAAAGTTTCATAAAAATGAATTGGATCTTCATTCACACACTGACACAACTTTACATATTCAAAATTGACACCCATATTGTTTTCTCATGTTTGTAGTACGAGTCAGCCTCCTGCCTCTGCAACTGTCATTACGCTAGAACAGCTCTGCTTTTGTTCTAACTAGTGAAAATTAAATCTTGACCTAAATTTATAAAAAGCTAAAAATGTTTCGGTCAACTGCATAAGTCCAAGAGAGTCTCATTATAAACTTTACACTGATACTGTTGAAATAGGCTGAAATAATTCTTTCAAAATCAAAATCATAATTCTATCAAAATCAAAAGATTGGTTTGGTTGCTTTTTTTGATACTTCTTTCTGATCTAGATTTCTTTCTTTGGAAAGTGCATGCAATTTCCAGTGTGCTGCACACTGTTTTCTCCTCCTCTCGAATCATGTGAACATTCATTAAAAATCCAAGCCTGTGTACTATAAACAACTATACCCCTTTCTTTGAAAATTGCTCTTTCCTGAATAAAAAGAGATTTCAGAGGAGTACAATGAGGACCAAAAAAAAACCAAACCACTTTCCTATCCTGACTTTTTGCTGACATAGTGCTGTAGTGTGGTTTCCAGGAGGTAATGAGTACCCTTAAATATCACTAACACTCTCTATGGTCAGATATTCTTGTTCTGGGTAGAAAAAAACTATTAAAGAATAATATTTCCATTAGCTCACTCACCACTGACAAAAAAAAATCGACGACGTTCGTATCTTGAAGATAATGTCTGTTTTGATCTTGTGGGCAAAGAAACAGATTGTTCTAGTTTCTTAGGGTTGTTACTCACCCTTATCTAAGGTAAAATGAAACCCATTGCTTTTAACAGTTTTCCAAAGAATTGCTTTGCCTATTTTTAGCCATGTAAGCTATGTAACACTTCAAAAGCAGACTGTGCTGTATCAAAGCATACTGTTTCATTACACAAGGCCCGTAGGAAGTCAAACGAATTACCTTCAGAAAATCCTACATAGATTATTCATGCCTGAGATGTCCAGTGAAACCTGAAGACAGAAGTCAATACTTTCAACACGAAAATGAATGTTAGAAATGTTCCTGGGACTTTAACTCTGTTGTTTCATGCTTTCAAACAGCTGCACCCTCACCCAGCTTTCCAGGTCTGCAGAGCAGCGTCGTTGCTTTTCAAGAGCCAAAGAAGACGGGGTTTGTGAGCTGGGAGAATTTTGCTCGTATACCTTGATTTTGTGAAACGTTTGCTGACTGCTGGCCATAACTGCGAACCCACTCAGCGATGGCTGACAAAGCAAAAGTTCTGAGCTCCAGTCAGGAGAGCACAGATGCCAGTGGCACTCCAGAAAAATAGGCAGCTAGGCTTTTTCAAACCACTTCTCTCCACAGCTCTGGTACATGCATCATGCAATTAACTCCTTGATGGGGTTAGAAGCAATATTTTGTTCCGACTGATGGAAGGATCTTTACGTGATCAGAAAACAATCATCTTAGGTAGACTATTATAGCTCATTTCAACACCAAGCGGCCAGCTATTAGGCAGCTGGAAGTTCTGATGATAATAGAAAAGATAATTAGGCTAGGTCACTGACAGCAGAAGGAGCACTTGCCCTGCCATGAAGGCAGCTAAAAGTTTGAAGAAATAAGAAAAACTGGAAGGAAGGTAAATTCACTAGAATAAGCAGTTGGTGCTTTAGAGCATAATTATCAGAAAGAAAACATGTTGTTTAGCATACTTTATGTTAATGGCGGGCTAGCATGGCCCACTGTGCATAATTTAGCTGAACAATTGATAAGAAATTTTAATACATATATATATATGATTACGGCTACAGAAAAAAAAAGAAAACACAGGAGAGATCATAATAGGCACACGTGAACTCTGAAGGCCTAATTACATCACGGGGGAGGGTAAGCAGTTACTGCTGAATCAAGCAGAAAATTGGGGTAATTTGTAAACAGGTAGAGCTGTAATCCAGGTGTGCCAGCATGTGCGTGGGGGCTGGCAGTGGGGCTTCGAACCAAGGACTTCCATCTGTGCCACAGAGCAAGCAGCACAGCTGAATGTCTCCCTCAGCTTCACCGAAGGAAATGAAATACAGAATGAGGGCCAAACAGCCACCCCTGCCTCCCTGCTGCAGCCCCCCACCCAGCTCCCAGCCAAGAGCCAGATCATGCAAGTGGGATGTTTGTAGGGAAAGAAATACCATCTGTGGGTGAAACTTGAAGTTAGTGCTGGTGTGTGAGAAGCTCAGAGATAAAGCTGACTGACTTGGTGTTCTGCCATCGGTACACTCCCTACTCCACTGAGAGCAAAATATTTCATGCACGGCTGTGCGCAGGTAAGCTGCTGCCAGCGATGCCTGGTGAGGGCATAGTTAGTCCCCCACAGCGGACAGGAGTTTCTTTAGGTGACCAGTTACGGGAAGGAAAAAAGGGAAATTGAGCTGCTGGGACTTGCAGCTACAAGTACATAAAAGGTACTAATTTCTAGGGTGGATGGATGGGAGAAGCTGTCTTGCACTGGCCAAGAGTGATAGAAAAAGGTTTGAAACTGTATTTTTAAACAAAAATATTTAAAAGGCTGTGATGTTTTAACAAGTTGTAACAATGTGCTTATTGTTCTCTCTTGGGGCAGGGCGGCAGAGGCATTAAAATGTCTCCTGGTGCCTTCAAAAACTGCCGACCAGCTACCAGCTATGGAAGGGTCCCAGGAGCCACCAGACTGTTCCCAGGCCACACTCACAGGTCTGGACCCTGAGGGAAGCACTCTAAGGTGCACGAACTGTTGGAGTTCATGCATATTTATGTTGCATCTTTGTTGTAATTTTTTTAAGTGTCTCCAGGATGACCAGCCAGCCCCAGTCACCAAATCCCAGCTGAAGCTTGCAATGGAATTTAAGGATGTGGAGCGGGCATTGCAAACTGCAGAAAGCTAGGACTGTTTTCTAATGATTTTTTTTTTTTTTTTTTTTTTTTTTTAATAAGCTA
>VWZK01013204.1:1028786-1139363 GCA_013396935.1 Baryphthengus martii
TTTTTTTTACATTAAACCTCCTTCCATCTGTGCCTTTTTGTGCCAGACAAACCAGTAATTATCAGGAAATCCCTTCACTTTTAATCTACATCAGTATGAATGCAATCTCAGAGCAACCCACGGTGACTGGAAGCTATTATTTTCATAGGAAATAATAGTGACTGGAAGTGATAACTCACAGTGCTCAGTGTGTGTGTCATCATCTGATAACATGCAAGGCTGTACATCCCACCACATCATTCTGTTGCAGGGCTACGATAGCCTTTATTAAAGGGGAACAATTGAACCAGGAACCTTGTCAAATCTGCAGGGGAGGCTGCGGGGGTTGTATCAACAAGGAACTTTCATTCATTATTTATGGTCATAAAAATTTGGGGCCTCGGAATTGGCAGCATGAAAAGCTGTTTTAATTTGCGCTATAATTCTCTTTTGTACTTTCAATCATTGCCCATGTCTCAGATAAACATTCATTTGGGAGACCACGATTATGGCACGGGGAAAAAAAAAACAACAACCCAAGGATATTTAGCTCTCCTCCCACAAATTCTTCCTGGAAATATTCTTGCAAAATCCTCTGCCCACTTGAACAGTATGCTTATGATTAACTGCAGATGAGCCCAGCAGCTTGCGTGTGTAGTTAATTTGCTCTAAATTTCCATGCTGTATTATAACACTAATGATCACTAATAATAGACAAACCCACAGTTTATTGAGTAAGTAATTTAAGACATTATCTTTTTTATCATGTGAATAGGATCAGGCTGACCAATTTAAACTGGGCAGAAAAAGATAAATAACGTGTAAATCAATCATAACACCAGCACGCTCTGTTTCTTTGCAAAACGATATGGATTGATTGGTGAAAAGAAGACCCTGCTAGTAAATACTGCTAGGAAATAGAGTCAATAAACTTCCATGCTCAAGAGTAAAAGGTCAGATGTGGAAGGAAGTTTATACCTAAACTGCAAAAGTGATTTTGTCACCTGTCTGCACGGGCTCAGACGAGTTTGCCTTTTGTCCTGATGGGCGAGGCATGCTTTTAAAGAATAATGAAGATACACGGCATATCGTGAAGCCAATAAAAAGGAAACCACGCTAAACACAGACAAAACTATGTGAAAACCAGTTGCACTCTGGCTTGTGGTCAAAGCTATCTTCTAAAATCATGTAAACAAGATAGCCATCACGTGCCGTCTGAGAGATGGCTATTTCAGGACTAAAATAGATATATTTGTTTTTCTTTCATAGGAATTTTAGTTTTGATTGAAGCATTCATTTTTTTAACTTTAGAAAGCACTGAAAGTTCATTAATTAAAAATCCTCTCTAGCACATTTGTAATTAATTGCCTTAAAAAACAGTTAAAAATAGAAAATAACTAAACTACATTTAAGAACTTCATGAGTGATTAGTGTGCTCAAATGATGAGTACCTGCCTGTGGCAGTGGGACTTGCGAGGTACTTTGAGAATTTTGAACTAAGTTTCGTTTAATACAAAGCATTATTAATTTCTAGAGAACAAAGGAAATAAGAGGAAGAAATTTCTTGGATGCACCTCCCTTTGGACTTTGCTATATGAGCCTCAGATATAGACTTCAGTCCAGCAGAAGGCAGCTGCACATACATCTCTTCAAAGCCTGGTAATAATGCTCGGAGGTATAGACAGAGGAGAAAGTTTTAATATAATGTCTCCATAGTATTCTTCCGGGAACAAGAGTTAGCATGTGAATTGAACTTGCACCCAGTTATCTCATGACTGCAGCTTACCCTCAATCACAAGACAAAAATACTACAAAATATACTGTGGGGAACAATTCTTGATTGTTTCCAGGGCATGGATTAAGTGTAGCCAAATGACTCTTTAACTCAGTCTTCTAAGGCCAGCAGGCCAGTCAAATCCTTCACATTTAAACAGAAAATCTGGAAATGGATCACAATATATTCCACTTTTTCTTATGCATTTCTACTACACTGTGTTCAAAATACAGCTTTTTGCTTTTTTTTTATTTTATTTTTATTTTATTTAAATGCAACTAATTTCATGCATGGGTATGTAGTGTCATGTCCTGGAGTAATTTTGTACTGACAAGTCTAGCATATCAGAATCCATGAAATCTTGGAATAAAAATACTCCAGCATTGCCTATTGTGCCTCTCAGGGAAGTGTTTTGTTAAACATTGCAAATTCCCTTTTTTTGAAGCAATGAGATGCTTTCTGAAAATCAGACAGCAAAGAGAAGATGAATACTGAGCAAAAAGGAAAGAATATAATAAAGAGACTCAAAGATGCTGAAACAAGATGATTCTGAGACTTCTGCTTCTTTACCTGTGTTTAGATAAAGTCATCTCTTGCACCTTCAGGAAAGGCTGATACAGCTAGCTCCCAATTTTAACAATTATTAAATACAGATTGCACTGTATGAAAACAACCAGTTTAGTTTCTCCACTGATGTTTCTCTGCCAAGCTCAGGCTAGCTGGAAAGCAGAGGTATTTGCCTCTGCTGCACTAGAACAAACAACAGGGAGCAGCAGGACACCCTACACCAAAAGCTCTGCTGATGGTTCCTGAACTGAGGAAGCCCTGCTCTGTGCAGCTGCTATGAAAGAAAATGAGGATTCCCCTCAGAGGTAGAGGAGGGGAGGCTCATTGCTTTGGTCCTGATTTCAAACCAGAGTGGAAAAAACCTGAACAGATACAATAAGAGACATAATAAGCAGAATCAGAGTGGATAGTCCACTATCAACCAGCCCAAAGTGACTGACGGCTGCAGCCAAGTGCTGTACAAAACATGACATTTTGGCTCTTAGCTACTGGGCTGCAGATCGGTTGAAATACATGATAGGCTAGTGGTGCTCCCTTCACTCTGTTTGCTCTGAAGTCAGCCACGCTCACAATGCTCCCTCTGCTTTATTCATTTGCAGAGTGTTTCTTCTGATAGGCAGCCAGGCTTAAAGTTGCCGCTTTTATCTTCAAGCGTAATTCTGTGTTCATACATTGCGAGAAACACTTCGCACCTTGTAAACTTTTAGATAGCACTACTGAGCCAAAATGGACTCAATATTTTTAAGGACTCGTGGACCAAGTGTGACTGAAGTCTGCATGAATCATCTGCATTCAAGCCATAGTAGTGGCCGTGAAATATCTACTGACTCAGTGCACTGTCAGCAGAATATGCTTAAGCATAGCCTTCCTTTTTTTTTTTTTTAATTATTTAACACATTTTAAATGTTAACTTTAAACGAAAAATACTAGGATGAAAAAAGTTTCTAATCCAAAAGTACCCTCACATTTTATTAAAAATAATTAATTGATCCCCTGATAATTCATAGGATGCATGCTAGGTTTCTTTCATCTACTTTGTATCTGTGGACATAGATATGGATAATTAAGCTGACTTGGTAGAGCCCGTGTTTTCCTAGGCCAGGTCAGAGTGGGAGCATCTGCAGTCACAGGATATGTCCATACCATAATGATGTACGAGTTCAATCTCAGCTAGTCAATTGAGCTGCCCTACCTGCCCCCTAGATGATGCCCTTGTGAGCCATCACAAAGCCTTTCCCGCTCTACATTCTTCTCCAACAAGGCCCTAACCTGTATCTCAGATTCATCTCGGCCACACAGTGCCAAACCCTCCTGAGTAACTTCATGGTACATTTTCTTGGACGCTTGGAGTTAGTCTCAAGCTCACTTGCATCTTTTCTGTGGCACCCTCCTGCCTCAGTTGCACTGACTCAACTACTTGTGAGGCTCCACAGAAAACTGAACCACCAGCCTGAGCATGGATTCAGGAAACCCAGGAAAAAAAAAAAAGCAGAGAAACAGCATGGTTTGCTTGGGGGAAGGCACTGAAGAACATCTGAGAAGAAACCACCTCTCAGAGCAATGCTCAAGCAATAGGATTTCACAGATCCCAGGCAATCAAGTGCCCCTGAACCACTTTTGAAGTGCAGCTTTTCTCTCAGATATTAAGGTAAAGAAACATCCTTCCTGCATCCCTCAACTTTTTTCTCTCAGTGGTTCCTGTATCCTTTTTCTTCATTCTAAATGGAAACTGGTTTATCTTCACTAACCCTGAAATTCAAACAAAACTTAGAAACTATTTTTTTTTTTCTTCTTTTTCCCCCTAGCTATAATAAAGGATGTTGTAGGTGAAGTGTTTAACCTCTCTGTCCTCAATGGATACGAATGGGAACAACTGTCAAGGACTTCAGCAACTCCGTTGATCGTTGTATGGGAAGACAGTCCACATCAGCCTCTTAGAGGGGATGGCTATGCTATATCCACTGAAGTAAAGAGGAACAATACTTTCATTTTAGCATGAAAATGAGAAGAAATCGCTGGGAGCCCACACTGGCTGAGCCATGGTAGCTTCTAAGAATAAAAGTCCTGTTGAAATAATGATGTGGTGTACAAGCGGGGGTTCAAGACCTGCAAGAATACCTCTTGGGCTGGAAACAGTCTCAGAAAGAGACAATAGATTTAATTTCTGTATAACGATTGTTCATAATACTCATTTGAAGAGTCAAAGTATCAGTCCCCTGAGAGTCTCAGCATTACAAATGTCTGTGGAAACAATTTTTCATTCCTCTTCCTTCTAGCACAGCTTCCCGTCTCTTTATAGATATTTATCAGGCTTGGGTAAGAGCTGTATCTAAAAAATACAAAAATATATGTATTTTTTAAAAAACAAAGTAGCATTTTAAAATTTGGTTTAAACTTAGTAATTCTTAAAATGGTAATGAATTTCAACTTGGCTTGTCCATCTTAAAACTCCAGGGCCTATATCCAGGAACTTAATACCAGCAATATAATTTTAAAGCTGCTAAATAATCCCTTTATGGCAGGTAACAGAGCACTGTTGGACTTGAAAAATTGAATTAAAATTAACTGGATTTTTAGCAATGTGAGGGTGTTAGAATTAAGAGTCATGAAGGCAGCTAATTATATTAGTAGGATGGATAATTAAAAATTACCTTTCCAAAAGAGGAAACCCCATCTACTACACATTTGTAAAAATTTTGGATTGGACAAGTGATCCCACAACCTAATTCCTGTTCTCTTTATATTTCTGCAGCCATTTGTGGGATGTCCTGTATAAGAATCTTACTCGATATGTCAGAATATAAGTTATGCAACACTAAAAGCAAGGATATTTTTCAACTGGTGTTTCAATACCTAATCTGAATTTATTGTGGTGGATGGAAGCAAAGAGAATGCTAAAAAGGACTCGGCGTCGCTAAACTGACAGATACTGCGATTCATTTGCCATCTCAGGTTAATCAGCTTTCCTTGTTACTCGAGGAGTGGAGCGCAGTAGAAAAAAAGTGGCACGTTTCGTGCTTTCTAGGCTTTCCTGAGATCCCATCTTTTCAGCAGCTGCCAGCGTTTCCGTGGGCACAGTTAACCAGGGCAGGGTGTAGCTGTGCTGACTTTCCAACCCAAAGCGCTTTGCTCTCTACAGAGGAGCAACAACGGCAACACGGGAAGGCCCCTGCAAACAGATGTTCAGTGCTACAAGAAGGAACCACAGAAGAGCGAACCGAGTCTCTACGATCAGTTATTCTTGAAAGCAATGTTCCCTGTAAGGAAATTCTGAAAACCCCTTTGGTGGGAGGCATTCAAACCAAGAAGACTGAGAGAAGCGATGCGTAAAGCAACTGAACAGGGATTCAGGAGGGCTGAACCTGTTCTATTGCCACCCTGTCTTTGTTTCACCTGCAATCACTTACTGTGCTAGGCATCATCTGACTACTCTTTGAAGTGAGGATAATAATATTCACGCAAATTTTTTCAAGTTGCTCGAAATTTATAGGGAAGAAACCCTACAGAAAGGCTAGGTGCTATTTTACCAGCCATGCCACGGCCTTTGTTTGCAGCTGGATCTTCAGCAGAAACCAGATTATGCACCACTAAGTTCATAAGGAACTATCTGCCTTCTATTGAAAGATAAGCTCCATCTTTCATGTGGAACCAAAATAACAGAGCACTGCAAAACCCCATTACTGGCAAAAAAATCACTAAGTAGGAAGTTGGTATCACAGGAAGGGGACAGATTTAAGGTAATCTGGTCAATTTGCATCAGGAATACCAACATCTATCTCCTGTATTTTCAATATGTTAGTTATACTAACCTTAGCAATGTCGCACACAGTCTGCTTACTGGTGTTTTCAATCACAACTTCATCTAAATGAAGACATCGGTGCAGGAACTATGAAGTTACTGTTTATTTGCAGCTGCAGTCATGCCATTAATCCATCACTGCTACTGTCTGGGTACATCAAAATGTTCTGTCAAATGTAACCTCTCACACAAGAACATGTGCTCCATCTCTAAGTGGGAGGGGATTCTGGGGATTTATTACCTCAGTGTATAATCCACAGCTTTTTATGACATCTCCATCGTGAGCACGTGTGAGAGTCATTCTCAGAGACACTAATGGACACGATTCAGGCATAACCCTCATGCAGGCTCTTCTGATCTGGAATATGGATCCCACTACACATTATGTGGCAACATCTGGCAACAGGTCAAATTTTGGGGCCCATTTGGACATGGCTGGCAAGAACTGGTTTGCTACTTGGTCAGTACTACAAGGATATGCAGAAAGTACGTGTTGCCTCATCCTGCCTGTGGAGTTGACACAATCTGTGAAATTTAATTTGTGTATTGTGTCTGTCATCAACAAGCACCCTCTAAACCTATAATAATTACGTATGTGTCACAGATAAAAGATCTGCTGAGTGGCTGAAGAACGTCCTTGTTGCCTATGGTTTAAGGCACTGAAACCATGGTATAGTCAGGACTGAAAAATCCTCTACTCATCAACTGAGAACATTCTTCAGAATAGCTATCCCCACAGGACCAAGAAGTTAAGAGCAGAGTTGGCCGCCTTCTGAGAGATGGTGTGGCATGTTGTAAGGAATAATGGTTGGCACTGACTCAGTTCCTTTGTGGTGAAGTCTGCAGAGGCATTTTAACCTGTCACAGCTAATGGGTTTTGCTACAGATGCCAAAGCATAACATGGTAAAAGCATTTGAAGAAAGAAGCATAAAAATATCTCAAGCATTGATAGTCTCGAGGGCAGTTTATAAAAACAAAAATTCCTCTTTTTTTTTTTTTGTCCGATTGGTTTTCAGAAGCCCTACAAACACTGGAGTAGAGCAAAGTTAATGAAGAAATAATGAAATAACTAAGGGGAAAAAAAAGAACTGTAAAAGTTTTTTTAAGAAATACAAAATCATTAAAGAGTCCTGGGTAGACATGCATTTTTAAACAATGGCTGTAATAACGGAAAATTAGGCTCCATGACTTATTCATAGGCTTCTGGTTAACACTATTCTCCATTTCAGGCAGTTCACTTTATAAATAGCATCTTTAGGTGAGATGCTATTGTTTTGGCCATGCAATATGAAAAACAACTACCTGTTATCGTAAATTAGAGATCATTTCTCTGCTTTCTGTAACCACATTTGAAGACACGGATTTCAGTGCAGATCATGGAAGAACTGCTTCTATTTGGAAAGGTAGAGAGAACCCCAAGCAATAAATATTCTGTTTTCAATTCTAAAACTGCAGTTGCCTATTTGATATAGAAATCGTAAAAATTTAAAGGAGGAAAACAGTATTTGATGAGTCTACAATCTTTATACTTAAGGGATATTCAGAGGACCTATAAATCCTCAGTGGAATTAATAATTGAGACTCTTGAAAGCTCTAAAAGGAAATATTAAATATGCAAAATCTTGGTGAAAAGCATAATTAAGGCCATAAATGCCTAAAAGTTTAAAGGGCAGGCTACCTCTCTCAAAGATTTTTCAGTATAACATTTATATGGAAGTATAACAAAATACATTTTAAAGCAGCATTCTATACTACCTTTTTTGCACTGATTTTTATCTTTTCCTTTCAGTGTTAAATAGTATATTTGAGAATACAATTTCAAACATCTCCTGAATTAAATGGATGATATGAAGCTCCATACTCTCGTTACTAAAAGGTTAAAAATTTCACTCCTCCAACCTCTCAAAGTTAATAGTGTCTTCTGTGCAGAGTAAATGGCATTTACTTATAGGGCTGAGGTTTTCCCTTCCCTTTTATCATCCACTTTTTCTCTTCTCTTCTAATATTCTCGGGTTGGCTCTTCTCCAATTTGAAGCACAGTTTTTAGTTGAGGAGGAAGCCTCCAGCCCTGGCACAAAAGTCTTGAGACCTACAATCGAGTTAGCCCAGCTGTCAGTGGAAGAAAATCTTCCCTTCTTGGTTCCAGGAATTTCAACATTCCAATGAGTGTTAATGGATGTATCTATATGAGATCTATAAGTATGTATATACCATGTGAGTTCTCTTGAAACAGACACAGCAATATTTCATATTGCTTACCGAATGAACAAGGACATTGTTTTCAATAGTCCTGAATAATTCCAATTAATTTAAATATTTTAAGGACAGCAGGTGCTTGATACCTTGGACTATCAGGTCCTTATGTTTTCCAGAACATGGTAACTTGACAAAAATATTGATCTTCAACTGGAAAGAACCAGTTTTTTTTGTTTTTTTTTTTTGCATTAACTTCTAGAAAGAAAATACTTTCATTTTGTAGAGTGACTTGCAGAAAAATAGCCATTCATTATAGCACAGCCTACATACATAGTTTCCTCCTTTTCAAAATGGCTTTTTTTTTTTATTGGTACTAACCCCACTTCGCATATTTGGAACACCTTCCCTCTTGGCAGGGATTTCTTTGCTTTTACATCTAAGCATTTCTGCTCACAGCAGGTTGTGAAGTAATGGAAGTTAATACCACGCAATTCTGATAACCATCTTGCTTTTTCTTCCTCAGTTCCACTGTGACATGAATTTAGCAGCTAAAATACAAAAAAAAAAAAATAATCCTGGTAGATTTAAAGATTAGTTTGGTATCATTTCAAAGAACTGATTCCAAGCATCTCTTACGTGGTTTCATTGCTTTGTAACTCAAGAGCCTGACAGCGAGGCAAGTGAAGTGGAATAGAGATGATATTCACGTGACATTAATTCTAGCAAGATATCTCAGGGCCCGTCCAATTCTATAAAATCCAAAGCTGTGATTTTTCTCCTGATACGATTACTCACTTGTTATCCCAGCCCAAAATTTTTGCCAGAGTCCTGGAACAGATCAAGTCAGTGACTTCAGTCCAAAAGCATTCTTACTCTTCCACTTGTCTGCCATTTTAATGTTGTTGTAGTGCGTATTTTGCACTGAAGAGTAAATTTCAGGATAAAAAGATGAGAATACGTAGGCATACCCCAGCTCAAAGGTAGGTACAGACATTAGTTTTCACAAATATTCAGATTACTCAGTGTAAGTTTTATGAGTGCTCTACTGTAGCACAGGAAAACAAAAAGGAAAGTATCAGCAATGAGGCAATTTTAAGAGGTATCCTTTCAAAGTTCTTCTGCTGTGAGCATCACTAGAAAGCCTACACTCTGCCAAGACAGAATATATGATATATTGTTCGATAATGGCTTTGTAAGAATGTCAGT
This sequence comes from Baryphthengus martii, assembly GCA_013396935.1. Taxonomy (NCBI): domain Eukaryota; kingdom Metazoa; phylum Chordata; class Aves; order Coraciiformes; family Momotidae; genus Baryphthengus; species Baryphthengus martii. The sequence continues at coordinate 1,038,309 of VWZK01013204.1, forward strand.
CCTTTAACTGCACGTTTTGTTGTCATAAAGGTTCAGCTATATATATAAATACTATATATAAACGGCAACCAAACTCTTAACAACTAATTTAGCCACAAAGGCACAGCTGCCTAGGTAATACAAGAGTATATAGCTGTGTCTGGATTAAGATTAAAAAAGATAATAATGGTACTGGATATCATAAGAAGATCACGAGAGCTCTCCCCTATGACATTCCTAAAGATGGGAGGAATTTTATGTCGCCACAGGGGGATATTTCATGTTACACTGTAGTTATGATACCCAAGCACTGGACTCTCACAACTATTTAATGCCAACAGGAGCCTGATTATCAGGTTGTTATTTTTCTTTGCACAGCTGCTGTTCTCTGCGTTTTATACGTTCATCCATGAAGTAGTGAAACAGGACTCCCTGGACAACTTTTCAAGAACAGGGTTGTAAGCTTGTTTGTTGCTTCATGACACCTGCTATTTGGGCATTTAGCTCCCACAGTTTCCTTCAGCTCTTTTCAGGCTTCGGTTTGCTTTTGGTCTGATTCAAAGCCTGACTTAAAATGCTAACCCTGGTAGCTCACTTCCCCTTTTAATGGATGGTTGTTCGTGTCTTAAATCATTCACGTTACTGAAGTACATCATGCCAGCTCCAGCACAGCTGTCAGATAAGGCACAGAGATACGGCAGGCCACCCCGGGCCACAGGTTTAGAGCATGTATGGGAAATACGGTATTTTTGACACTCTTTTAAAAAGAAGAAGAAATATGTGAAAAATAGGGGATTTTTGACACCCTTTCAAAATAAATAAAAAGGCAGTGAAACATCTGAACTGCCTCAAACATGGCTCTGAAGACTACAAGGTAATGAAACATAGGATGTCTCCCAGCAAAGTCGACTCAACAGTGTGTCAGATGGACTGGCAAGAATATGACATACATCAAGCTACTTTTTTTCTTTTTCGTATTTAGTCTTTTTAAAAAGAAGCCATCATAGAGCATGCAATAAATACTTTTGACCAGGTAGTCTCAAAAAAAGCTGTTAAATTGTCAGCTCAACTGTGCTGCCTACAGCAAGCCATGTCAGACAAGAATGATGCACGTAGCACTTCCCTGTGCATAGAAAACCCCCAAACCCAAAACATCTACCAAAACTCCAACCACTATAAACCAGGCTCTAAGCTGTTAATTTACCATTTTATCCAATTCTCATTTTTCTGAGAAACACAACTGAGAAAGAAAAAATAATCCTGACTGGATTCACAGATGAGGGGATAATTACATCCCTCCTACACAAAATCCAACTAACTAGAATTTGTTCAGGGAAGAAAAAAAATGTGGACTTCCACTTTAACCCCATAGGGCTGGTGTGTGGTTATACTGCAATTATTCCAGAAGCTGGAGCAGCAAGTGTTACCACTCTAATACACACACCTTCTTGGGGGCCACAGATGTGTCTGTGCCTGTACCCCACACTCCTCCTTTGGTCTGCCCAAACATCCCCACCAGCTCTGGTGGAAAGGCATGGGAGTGCCAAATGAAGAAAGCTTTCATCTCTCCACCTGCACACATTTTCTACCAGTATGTAACCCATCCAAATCCCATTTCAGAACCAGCCTCAGGTGAGTTTCTCTCATTCTCTATCCATTTAATAACCCTGACTGCCTGAGTTCTTTCCTAATGCAAAGAATATAATTAATAAGATACTCAATCCATCATATTGACCTGCATTATTTTAAATTAAAGTTAATGGCAGCAATGAAAAAAGGATTATAAGGTTAAAATATGTGTACCACATATGTTTATACAGTTTCTTTTTAGTCACATAGATAATATTTACATGAAAATACAGCTTTGCCACAGCCAGATCATCACTAACTACATGCAAAATATGAAGGTCAAATACTTTCTCCTTTGCAAAACTTTTGGGACCTGATACCAGCAGATCTCCAAAGGCAGGCTGTAGTGTTGTATCCTTTACATGAGTACTAATTCAAACAAATCTCTAACTGTATAAAATTTATGTTTTTCGCTTCTGACACTCTCAGAAGTAGGAAGAGGCTCTCATCAGGTAAGAACATTTTGTTGTATGTAGAAAAGCAACCCATATTAGCCATATCTCAATCCTCAGCTTACAACGTTACTCATACTATTCAACATGGAAAAGGTTGGAGATGGTACATAAAACCAGAAAGTACAAGACAAAAACAAAACTGAAAATGACAAGCAACAAATGTGTGATATATCTTCCCTCCTTAGGGAGCACTGATACAATAGACAATATGCTTTGGAGAAACGCATATATTGAATCATTGTAGAATAAATATCTTCTTGCGTACAAATAATACTTCATAAGTCCGTTGCAGCAGTAACTAACGTAATAGGCCATCATTGAGTAATTGCTAGTAAAGCATTACTGAGGAAGCTACTGAAAATCTCTCATGCTTGACATAGCCCAGTGATTCACTAACCCTGCAAATGCTTTCCCAGATAGAGACCTACACCTCTGCCAGCCAGGAACCCCAAATGCCAAGAGCAGCACGTCAGATGATCACTTCATCCCCAGTGACTGCTGTAGAACTGACAGCCTCTATATTACTGCCTGAAAACCATATCACATGGCATCTGACACAAGAACAAGAAGAGAAGAGAAAAAAACTACAGATTGTGTAACATCATCTGTTCCTCCGAGGGGATGGTACGTTTCAGTCTTTCGTTTCTTTAACCCAAGGAACCAAATGAAAAATATGATGACAAATAACCTGCAAACAGTTCCATATCTATTATACAAGTGAAATCATAAGAAATGAGCTTGTTGAAATAACAAATGAGCTTGCAATTGCTTTGCTTCGCATAACTCCCATATGTTTTTAGATATGTTTTGAAAGACAACTTTTTTAGATGAATAAATGCCACGTGATGCACTCTGTTCTTGTCCACTGAGGACTGGGCCCAATCACAGCTAAAAGCTTTTGCCACTTAGAATATGAATAGAGAACATCACAGCACAAATGGAAAAACATACATGGTTATCACTATGAGAATATGCAAATATGCTGCCTGGTCTCCATAATGTCCTTGCCATGGTCAACAGATGATTTGAATTTCTCATATGGGATTGAGTTTTAGAGAGTAGAAGGTGAGTGGGGGAAGGAAGCTCAAATAGCTTCCGTGATATTCCATACCTACTCTCTTTGACTCAAAGTAGGACCTACCAACTGTTTTGTTGCCTGTTTGATAGTACAGCTCATTATCGAACGCTCACAACCTGAACACTGATGTGTATTGGAAAAGGACTTCTCATAAACACAGTAAGAACACTCTCATTCGTAGCAGCTCCCCTTCATTGTGGGGAATGTGAATTTTCTTTCAGCATGAGGAGGATCTGCATTTTGTTTTCCACTGCAGGAGCTAAAAGAGAGCTGAATGGGCTGGAAATGGAAACTTCCTGAAAAACTGTTTCTCATTGACACTCCAGACAAAAATTAGCTCTGCTGGAAAGGTGACCCATTTCAAGCAGTGTTTGCAAAAGTGTGGACCCTTTATCTTCTTGAAGTTAGTGCTCAAGCACCTTTAAGAGCTTTGGCTCAAAATTGTTTATTAATTGTTCCCTTTATGGGCAAACACTCCAGAAGAGTTAAATCAAAGGGATTGGACTGCCTCAAAAGAGTCATGGATGGGATAGAAAACCTCAATTATTGGCCAGCTCACTATGCACTAAACCCATTTCTAATAGCTACCTGGAAGTCTACAACATGGGTGGTCCTCAAGTAATTCTTCACAGACTGCAAAACTCATCACCATAAACACCAGTGCTATTTAAGTGCAGAGGTTATGGACTTCCCACAGCCAGGAGAGTCCCTCCTCTGCTTAGGGTGTGGGCTGTCTATATGACCTTTAAATGAAATCCTACATTAGAATGATTTTACACACAATATATGTAGTACATATAATACATACAATTCCAAATGATGCAAATATTTTGTTTTATAACCATTAAATACAATATTGCTCTGCAAATCTACCTAGTTACCAAAGTGCTTAAAAGTTCTATGCCAGAGCCTCATACGTACTTGTCATATATGTCTACATATCTATAGGAGCCTGTACCTAAGGCTGCTTAAACTCTGATTTGGGAGAAAAAGTGAGACCTTTAATGCTCAGACCTGTTAAGACTGTCACCTTGCATGATCACTAATTTCACTGACAGTGAATAAAACCAAGCAGTGTAAAACAATCTCATTCCTAAGACTACAGACTTCCCTAGAAGTTAAAGAAGCCTTAAGTATTAATTACCAAACTAAGGAAATAACACCAATAAAGGCTTTGCTGAGTAGGGTTTCCTGGTGTGTCTTTTCTAAGGCATTTATTTTATTTCTGTGCCTGCTTACAACAAGTAGCACCATTTTAAAAGAGAGAGATAGTATTTTCCGTGAAGTATTTAACACTGTAATCATCTCCAATACTTCAACAGGAACCCCTAATGCAAACTTGAAAAGCAAAGTTAATAAAAGTGAAGCAACCATGAGAGAGGTAATGGGTGTGGGGGACGGAGACATTTATTTAAACATCCACACTGAGTTTACTCATGACAATCACTCTCTCCTTATTAAATGTCACTGCCATGGATGACTGGTCCGATGCGTGTGGTCCAGTTGCAGCGCTGTACTTAGCATGCATGTCCATCACACAACGTGCAAGCCTGCATGGATACTCTGGAGTTTTGGTTTTTCTTGTCGTTACTGAACTGAGTGGGTGTAACAGTTTTAGTGCATTTAAAAAATAATAATCTGAAAATGGCCTTCACATTCTGCATGCAAAACGTGAGTAAACACTGAATGAGGGTTAGGGAATACTCTGCTTGGTCTGTGACACAGTATGGTTTGGGATACAGATCATACCCTTAAAAAAAACAGTCTTTGGTGTAGGAAAGCATAGATTGTGAAAAAGGAGGAGGAAAAAAAGCGCTATATGAATGGAGAAAGAAGTCTTAATATGTTGTACGCATTTGTTTTTACTTAATTTTGTACGAACTTTGTAAAACACCTTTGGAAATAGACAGTATGGCTTTAAGATACTATTTCATTGCCAAGTCACCAGTATCTGCTGTGACAGAGCAAAACTAGTAGATAATATCAGATATACTGTACTTTATGGAAACTAGAAAACACCGAGACAAATTCCTACTTTAGAATGATTTTATACACAATATATGTAGTATATATAATACATATAATTCCAAATGACGCAAATATTTTGATTTATAACCACTAAATACAATATTGCTCTGCAAATCTACCTAGTTACCAAAGTGCTTAAAAGCTCTACAGCAGAGCCTCATATGTACTTGTCATCAAGTGTCATTTGTACATCATAGCCTAAGTATGAATTTTTCAGCTAAGAGCACCAGAGAAAAAGAAGTGACTAAAAGAAATAATGATCACATCTAAACCATCTATCAGAAAAATAAATGACTCAAACAAAGACTCCAAGAACAAGTGAAGTCTACAACAACTAAAATTATATAACTTATCACTAGTATCTCTCTAAAAGGCCTAAAAGCAGCAAGTTGAGCCCCAGCAAACCTATAAAGAAATAAACAATATCTTTGTCTATGTTTAGACCTCAACAATTATTAACAAATAAATGTCTCATCTCTGTGGCAGACCTAAATGCAATAAGCTCTGAGAGAAAAAAAAATATCCCTAAACCATACCATTGAAAAGGCTTCTTCAAATCTATTGAAACATATCGATTGAGACCTGCGGAGATCACTTTTCCTCCTTTTTTTACTGCACATTTTTTCAAACATTAAAGAAGTGAATGAAAAGAAGGCTACCTGAGATTACAGAAGGAATAGGAGGTGGTGTAGTGGGACTCCCCACAGGAAAACAACTAGTTATGGAAAGGACAGAACTCCCAGGTGCTCAGTGAGCATGGGAACAAACCAGAGACTATAATTTAAAGGCTGATCCCATGTTATATGCCCATTTTTATTTCATACGGGAAACACTAACTATGACAAAAATTGTAACAACTGGGCAGCTGATCCTGCACCAGTGGGACTTTATCAGGGCAGATTTGGAAAACTATTTCAAAAAATGTTAGTGTGCAAATATTAGCAAATATTTAAAATGGAGTTCTTCGTTTTAAGTAGGGAAATAAGGGTAAAAGAGGAGGTTAAGAGACTTGCTAAATATGTGATAAATAAATGACCACACAGAGCAAGGAGACAAGGAAGAACCTATCTGTAACCAAGAGGTTCAGTGGTAAATTATCATTCTGGATATTGGATCTAAACAGAAATTAAATGATACAGAGCAGAAAAAGTGGACGTTCATGAGCAAGTAGCAAATTATCTGATGTACAAAAGGCACTATTGAAAATTACCATGTTCTCCTAACTATTTAATTCTTCTTTTAAGATTTGCTACCCGTTTCTTGAAAGAATTTGCAAATGACAAATTGAAATTTGCATTTCAATTTAGTTGTTTCTGAGATCTGCCACTCCTCCTTTTTTTATGGCTTCACAAAGCTGGAAGTCACAAGCGCTCTGAATGAAATCCCTTTGGGTCTCATCGTTGGAATCAAAGGAAAACAAATGTCTGGGGGAAAAGGTTATTCTGGAAATCAGGTCTGTTGAAAGGAGCTGACATATTGCACTGCGATGCGGCTTGATTGGTTGTAGCTGTCATTTTATTATATCACATAAAGGAATACAAAACTATATCTTTGCTATGGCAGTCAAAACAAGACTTCTTAAAAATAAATGATCTTGAAAACCATTTGGCCAATTTATACGGCAATTAGGTGAGACTCTTATTCACTGTACGCTTCTTATTTCACTAGTAAATAGGAGCTAGAATAACTTGGCTGAAGACTGATAACTAACTTCTGAAAGTTGAAGTATCAGAACGCTATCCTTCCTGCATGCTCAAAAATGGCTTATCTTTAATGACTGCACTAGTTTTATTTCATAACATCTCTGCATGGACATTCTTGATGCATTTTTACAATTTTTCCCTTCAGAGAGAAGATCACCATTAATTTAAGTAAGCTGAGAAACATCTCAGATGGATGATTTGGTTACTCTCCAGTGACATCCATGCAGTTTATTACATAAGGATTTTACTGCAGTGAAGTCATTATGTTGAGTCCAGCTACAGAGTGGCTTCTATTTGTTAGACTCCCCAACTACTGTTTAACCACTTTTTTCCAAACACGTAAGCATCCTTCCTTGCTGAAACACACCTTTACTTATACCATTTGTTTTCAGTTGACATTTCCTTTCTTTCTTTTTTTTTTTATTTTAGCTAATATACTGTAGATTATTACATAAGTGATTTATTACAGGAACCTTGCTGTATGAGGGGCAAAACTTGTTTAAAATAAATCCTACAGCTACAGTAATCCCTTAGGGCAAAATGTACTTCTACTTAATTTCTCTACTGTGTATTACACACCATATAATTGCTTAAAACAGAAGCTACACATACAAATTTTGCTTGGCACCAAATACCTGGCTTCAGAAAGTACACTCAAGTTACATGCTGTGTTTTGCTACAAATCCATTGCACCACCTAAAGTAATTCAAAGAGATCACTAATAGAAATATTTTGAACGACCTAAAATAAATCAGCAAGTAAGCAAACCGCAGTGTTTTGCTAAAGGTTATATTAAAATAAGCCACAGTGCTGCTGAAGGATATTTTATATGTGCATGGGCATTCCTCATGCCCTTTTTCTGATGCACTAAATAAAATCATGAGACAAACTTCAGAGATGGAAAATATCTGCTAGATCATTTAGGCCATCCCAATGCCAGTTCAGGATTGTTTCCTTTATTTTCTAGTGTTTTGTCAAACCTACTTTTAAATATGCTGTATGTTCCAAGTAATGAGATTTCCACCGCTTTCCCCTGGGAAATACATTTATATAACAACTTTCTTCCCCAAGGATCCCAAAGTGTTTTATAAAAATATACATACAAATCACTTCCCCACTGGAGTACAATCACTTATGAGGTATAGGGTGGCAGCCAGGAGGGAAATGATACATAGTACTCTGCAAAATTATAGCAGGAGGGAAATTCCTGTCCAAGGACAGAGGGGCAAAACCCTATACTTACAACAAATACCAGGAACTTATAAAAGTCCACAGATAACAAACAGAAGCACAGTTTCAACCTACACATGCAGAAAGGAGATTGAGCACCTTAAAAGACAAAGGCCATTTTGGACAGAATTTCAATGCGTGGCCCCAAAGACCTGGTGTAACTTAACAAAGTAATTAAGTTATTCTACCAGGAATATCAGAACAGGGACCATATTTTTGAAACAGCTGCTGACTTGAGGACTGTGCTCTGAATTGTTCCATCCAAACATATACAGATGCTGATGTTAGAGACAGTCTGTCCCTAAATCCTTGGCTGTTCCCAGCTAGCCCAAGTCCACCGGCTGCTCTTCCCTCTTGTAGCCCACATGTGTCATTTATGTCATGCTTGTTATTGGCAAAGCAGAGCCCATCCACAAATGCACTGGGGACCTCTTGCTTCCATCCGTGCTCAGCCAAGGAAGGAAGGGGGAACTGGAAACAGGAGGAAAGGACGGATGATGGCTTGGTGCTGGCCATCTGGGTCTGAGTGCCATTACTTGTTACAAGATCAGAGAATTATAAGGGCTGGGGAGCAAATAATGCCAGAAACTACATCATATTTGGAAGGTTAACAGTTTTCAAGTTCAAACTGCTTGGGTGGAGTTCAGGGATTTTCAGTGCTGATGGTTTGTAGGCAGAGGTTGAGGGTAATGGGAGGGTCAGACCTTATTATCAGCATTGTTTTAGTAACCTTTGCTCATCTTAGGGGGAGAATGAGAGGAAAGAGGACAGCCTGTGCTCTGAATCTTCCTTCTGTTCAGTTTTGGGCATGAAAATGGTTTCCAGATCTCCAGTCTCCTTGCTCATTGCCAGTGCTCTAGTCTTACATACAGGACATAAGTAATATGTACAAACGGTTAGAGCATCTTCCTCTCACTAGCAAGGCCAGACCTAACTTCTTAGATCTTCTCCACCTGGAAGTACATAGAGTATTGATGAAACAGGACTACTATATGCTGAAATAAACCACACCAGACAGATAGATCTGGATCAAAATCATTATGTGTATTTTTAGGCTAAATGAACAAAGGAAGTACTTTCCACCTCACCTGAAGAAAAGATCATTTTCTGCACTCTCCCAGTGGGATACTTTATCAAGCTATTTACTCTAAACCAAGGAACTAACACTGCAAAGACTTCTGCCCTGCTCCATGCATGTTATTAACCTGAAAATCCAACTTGTCTGCTGTGCATAAATACTCCCATTTGCCCAGGCTGCAGGACAACTTGTCAAGGCTAACCATGGCGTGGCAAACCCACTGGCTCCCCTTGCCTTCAGTAACCACACAACAGATGTATCATTCCTCTCTCTTCACTGATGAGCACGCTACTTTTACTTAAAATACAGAAAAGAGGTCTTATCCTAGAAAAAGAATTTAACAGCTCTGCGTTAATGCACCCTCGTTAACGAATCACTGTCGCCATTTGACTCTCCATTGTGCCTGCAGTTGTACAGGCAGTGACAAGCCATTTGATTTAGTGCTACTGAGAGTCTTTGTGCAGAGGTGAGTCTTTGATCCTCCCCGGTGTTGAAGGAACATAGATGTGATTTCTGAGGGTTTTGCATAAGTTTCAAGCTTGTGAGATTATGGATACATAGTACAGTTCCTAAATGTCTACATTTGTTGCCAAGTTGGCATTGATAATAGGTGCATTAGCAATGCAAAGATGGAGAGATGAGTCATTTTCCTGAGCTCTCCCAAAGCCTGCTCTAAATGGTGAGCTGACATTGTCAGATAAAAATGAGCATGGAACATTACTGAAAAGCAAAATGTGTTCTTGCCCGCTCCAAAACCCAGGTATCAAAACCTGATCCTGCATTCCTGCACATTTTGCACACTCACAGCTTTGTCCTCTTAACACACCCACAAGCTGATATTGTGGTCACAGGGACACAGAGGGGACTGAATCAGGATTGGAACAACTCCAGACAAGGTCCCAACCGTTGTACACGCATGGCACAAGCATGCCTCAAATGGCAGGTGAGGCAGTGAGCGCTCTAACTACAGAAAGGAGTTCATTTTTCAGAAAAAAACTGGATTACAACATTTTTTTATCCTGTCAAACAATGATACCTAGATATTAAACTCAGTTACAATAACAATATCCAGGCAGACATATGGCTGCAGGAAAAGCTATAGGGTTTCAGCAGTTTTGCATGACAACAAAATGAGCAGTAACGCATTCTGGTTGCTATTGAGTTATAAACTAGTACTTTTTTATGTTTATAAAGTCTCCAATGTGATAGAGTCAAGCAATATTATTTTCCACGGGAGGAGTCATGCAAATGCCCACACCCTCTAAATTTATTTATTTACATTAGTTTGGGTTCCAGAGTTCCTCCATGGTGTGTATGCTGAGAAGTTGCCCAGCCCAGACAAGCAGATGTTGTATTGACTTTGGAGCTTGACAGCCCATTTTCCAACCATTTCTGACATCTAAATAATCAGCAAGTGCCAAAGCAGCTTATTTAACTTACGGGTTGCCAGAAATCAGATACCCACATCTTTTTTTCTTAAGGAGTATAAAGATTTGGAAACCAGAAGAAATATCACCGGCAGTGGACGATGATACACTTAAAAACTGTGTGCTATGCCTCCTCGTACACAGTGTGAATATCGCGTGAGCCTATTGCGGTAATTTATGTCATTAAACAGAAGTGATGAAGTATGCTGTGGAGGATTCTAAGCTATACCAACAATTATAGGGTTCCAACTGTACCCATTCATATCCCATACTGTCTCAATGAATATTTTATTTTTAAAAAATAAATTAATTTGGTGGCAATTACATTACCCAAATGCATAAAATCATGGCTCTTAGCTAAAAAAAACAACCTCAAAATTTACCAATCAATTAAACAAAAAAGGAAAGCAACCCATCCAACTGATGAAAATTCCTCTTCTAATGCCTCATTTATAGGGATTAAATATGTTTCCATAAAGAGGAATATTTTCTAGATGAAATGCTAGATGTGTAAGTGGGAATTAATTCATTTCAATTGGAGAAAGCCTAGCTACAGCACAGAAAAGATGAGTCACTCTTCAGTCAACTTGGACTTCACTAATGGTAGGCTGAGGGACGCTGAACTGTTCATCCAGCAATGGGTCATGTTAATTTATGCTATTTAGGAATTTCAGAGTAGATGACTGCATGGAGGAGCTGGGAAGAGGCAAGAAATCTTTGCTACTTTACCAATATTTTGTCAGAAAAGATCACTACTCCATACTTTTTGAACCCCATGGCCTGCCCTACTACTTGTACGTGAACCGCAAACTTCACTCCAGTGCCTGCCAAATTAAACTGCAACTCCTTGCAAGCTGCTGTGAAGAGCTTCTGTGAAGCGTAGCCCTCATAAACACCTTCCTGCAATTCAAGAAATCTCTTTAATAAATTAACAAAGCTGTCACAGAAGTATAAATGGGAAATCATTTTTTAAAATAGAACCATTTAAGATCACACAATTTCAGAAGCCTTTTGCAACATTTTATAATTCCTTTAGGCCACTGCAGGTCTCCTTTACACTTGTGACGATGCCCCTTTCAATTTGCATTTAAAAGACAGTAAATTGCAGGGTTCATAAACATTTTTATAGTGATTTATTGAAGACTGGAATGTCACTCCTGTTCTTCACACTTTAGCAGTCCTGGGAATCGGCTGCAGGGCTGTATGTGTAATCTTGCTTTACCCATAAACTATACAAGAACGAGCCAGTTCTGAAATCTATTATTTATTTATTTTTCTTGCTTAAAAGACATTTGTGGCACTATTTTACATCTATATTTATCTTTCAGTTATAAGATGACCCATTTTATTCAGCCTTCAAGTTATAACCAGGATTCTACAATTTACAAAGTACTTGGTTTGCAAATTAGAACTGTTCAGAGACAGGGTTGTATTATGCCAATGAACAAAGGATTCTTTCTCCTCTCTTTTTAATAACACACACAAAATCCACAGACTATTGGATTTATTATCACCACTAGATAACTTTACCATACAGGAATGTACTGAGCTTTTTTTCTTTTTTTTTTTTTTTTTTTTTTTGTTCTTTAAAATCCAAACCACAGAAATGCACTGTAAAACTTTAGCTAGAGAATATTCTAAAGGTTCTGCTTCTTGAAAGACAAAAGCAGGGTAAAACGTTCGTGGCAATTGGGCCTCTGATACTCCTCTCCTCCTTCGCAAGCAGCAAAGTCACAAAAGAAGGTAAACAGTGCCAAGAAGTGTTGTTTATAAGGGCACTGTGATCTTTCCTGCATCCCAGTGGAGCTTTACCAGGGGGAATCTAGAAACCTCCCTGCACAAATAGTGTAGGAAAAAAAAAAAAAAAGGAAAAAAAAAAAAAACGCCTGCACCCCATTTGCCCTTCCAGTGACCAGGAGGGAGTATTTCTTTCTACTTTTTTCACATTACAATAATGGCTTCACAGCTCTTGAAAAGAGCGCTAGTGCAACAGCAAATGGTGCATGACACACTGAAGCCCTGGTCTTTGTCGCAACAGCTCCGCTCCAAAGAAAGTCCTTCCTTGCCTTCTTTTCCTTGCCATTAACTGTGATGAAATGAGTTTTTCCCCCTTTTGATTCCACCCCCCGCTGTCTATTACAGTCTGACCTGATTGCACTTATGCACAGATTATTTCATAGAGACATCCTTTTATTCAGGTTTGCGAGTTCATGCCTGCAAGGTTATCTGTTCACAAAGCAACGCCTCATTCCTCGTATTCATTTTTTTTTGAAATCTGATCTCATTGATAAGAACAAGACCATTCGCATTGCATTTGTCAGATAAGTAGCTCCATGCCAGAGTAATAATTTTTTGCGACTATTGTCAGGGCTCCAGTTAAAATACATCAACCGATAAAAATGCAAGTATTGTAAAAATAACCTTGCATCAAAAGTGTTGGCCCTCTGGTTTTTCCAAGGCACATTATGTCCCTTTCCCTAACAACAATTTATTATAGGCAGGAAATCTTTTTTTTTTTTTTTTCACAAGAATGATTTTTAAGAATTATTTTTAAATATTCCTGTTTCAGGGCTCCTATTGGTAGCACCGAACTTGAAAGGAAATAAATAAGTAGAGGATCAATGTTGGAGTGATTGGTTGAATTGGGGTTTGATTAATTTTAATCAAACGGTTTACTCAGTTCTGATATGCGGCCATTCCCAGCAATAATAAACAGATGAATCACGTCACCAGAACGCTCCGAGCAGCAGCATGAGGAGGAAACGGTTAGAGCTGCAGTTTAGCATATGTGATCCGGCAATAATGAGACTTTGGGATCACCAGGAAGCTGATTACGTTCAAGTTTGTTTGTGAGAGAGAGCTCTACCCCGGAACAGCCAAGCTCTAACTGGAGGTGCAGCAGAAGAAACAAGCACACGGGCGCTCGCACCCACACACGCAGAGGTCAAAGCCGCGGAAAGGGGGATAAAAAAACGTAGACGAGAGCCTGTGTTTTTTTTGCCATACCTTGTCACGGCAAGCCATAAAGGCACAAACGCACCTTCTCACCTGGAGAGCGGGGGCAACGCTTTATGTAAACATCTAGCAAAAGGCAAACGCGAGAAGCGCCACTTTTCCCTTTTATTCCTTTCTCTCCACTGCCTTCCCCTGCCCGCGGCAGCTGCACAAAGGAGCCGGTGACGAACTGGAAGCTGGCGAAGGTCTGGCAGGCGGGGAGCGGCATTGAGCGGCCCAGGGCCCTGTCTCGGTCTCAGCGCGAGGCCGCCGTACAGCCGGGCCCGCAGCTGATAACGCTGTAATAGTCCTCCTTTGAGGACTGGGGCTCCTGTGTGCTGATTACTCATTTATCACACCTGGCAGCCCTGCTGAACTATAATTACTCTTCTCTTATCCTGCTGCACTGTCATGTCCGAGAGGAGAAGAGAGGCAAAGGCTCCTGCTAATGACACATTACCCTCTTGACAAGCACTTGAAGGTTTTATTGTAAATATTCAAGATATAAAACATCTGAGATTCCCTTTTTAATTATAAAAAGCAATTTTCCGTGCCTCCCGTTCGCCCCCCTCCGCTGCCAGCAATAGTAAAGTTTCGGCGCCGTTATCCTCCGCTTCCCGCAAACAAACCCGTTTTCCTTTGTCGCGTTAACTCATTGCTAGGAGGTAACGCCGGTATCTCCATGAAATTATCAAATGTAATGCCTGGAAAATGCGTCATTTGAACACACATCACTCTCCCACAAAAGTTACATTTCTGCCCCAAAAGGAGGGGGAAATGTGCATTTATATTACAAAATTAGGAAGGGGGGAGGAGAGAAAAAATCGTGAGCAAATGGGCAGTGAGCGAGCCGTTGATTGGGTGACTCTCAGGAGATGTGTCTCTTGATGAAAGGAAAGCTCTTTCATAAGCTAAAAATTAAAGATACGTGAATTGTTACTGCAAACCCAGCCTTAATATTTGTGGGTCTCCAGATGGAGGGCTATGAAGCTACAGACTTATTGTCCCCACTCCCTGCTCTCACTACCAGTTGTGTGTTGTAGAGGTTCCAGAAGCTCTCAGATTCCCCAAAAGAGTAGGGGATCCTAAATATTGCTATGTGGTCTGAAGGACTAAAAACCTGAAAGAATCTTTAACCTGAGACATGTTCCAGCTCCTATAATGACAATATTGAGCTCTATTTTCCTAAGACGGAAGCATACAGAATCGTGTTTCTTGGGCCATCCTGCAACCTGAGCCTCTTCCACTTAACTTTTCCCTTTGTGTAATCAGAGGTTGGAGTGAGGACGCTGGGTGCCTTTCTGTCACATTCATTGGCTGTGGGGTGGGGGGAATCAACCAAAAAATTCCAGAAACGGCTCACAGCCAAATATCTAATAATATGTTTAAAAGTGCCAGAAAAACATAATCTAAATATATAATTGACAGAGAAGAGCACCTTGGAATAAGAGCATTAAAAACACAGATATGCCACCTAAACCCTGACAACTGCACTTTCTCTGGTTCACCTCCAATTTGCTAGTGAGGCTGAATCACTAGATCCCAATACTTAGATTACTCTATAAGACCTGGCTTTAGATGTTCTCCTGCTTGCTTTTGTGAATTTTATATATCCTGTTATTATATGGGACATAATGCTCCTTTTAGTGTTTGCAGAAGTCAGACTCATTCCAAGGAGACTGTGCAACATTACAAAGAAATGTAGTGAAGTAAACTCAGAAAAATGGAAGACTGCTGCAGTGTTTTAAATATTAAAATTAGAAACTGGTAGAAAAATCAGTGTTCAGATCCATATGAGGTTAGGGACAAGTCAGAATTAGCTTTAAGGCTAATGGCCAAAAATTCTATAAGGTTCTCAGGAATTTCAAGTTCCAAGTGAGAACAACAACATGACAGCAGATCTTCAGAGTCATCACAGATTTTCATTTCAGAAGCCTCAGGGTTTTAAATCTCAACCAGGACCAAAATATTAGTGGCTGATTCAAGCCCTTCGGATATGGGGGTCCTTATGCCATGACCTGTAGGAGAAATATATTGATACCTGGTTTCAGATGAAACTATTAATTTCATATTTAATATAAGTAGTTTCCTGGTACAGTTCTAAAAATATGGTTAGCCAATGACAGAACTGCATTTTAGTAGTCTCAAGTTGCAGTTTGATTATTGCCTACACACATACTGGCATACACTGCTCCAGAAAACAAGTACAGCAGAATTCCTGGAAATCTTGGAACTTGCTTAACCTTTTTTATTTTTTTTTCCCTCAAGAACCTCAATAGCTAAGCTGATTTCACTTGCAGCTAAAAAACAGATAGCAAAAAAGCTATCGAAAAATATTACAAGCATCCACAAGTGCGTCTAAAATAGCAAACTGCAGTGTATAACAAGGGGTCTGAAAGCATTTCAGAGGGACCTGACTGCATACAGGGCACGGTGCAAAGGGGATCCATGATGACCACGTTCCAAACTCTTGCACTACGCTTCTGAGTAGCTGCAGTCATCTACATACTTGGCTTATTTACTTACTTTTCCTGAATTCTAAGAATTACCCTCAGTGGGAGGAAAGATTATGTGGCAGGCAGAGAAAGTATCCATCAGAAAGCGGTGCTTTAGGTTCTTGCCTAGCTTGCTTAACAAGTGTAATGGCTTTGATGGCCATCCTGACAAGAGTAGACATGGGTTCCTTGTCAGGAGCAAAGTAACACATCGGTGATGGTCAGGAAGCAGTAGTACATTACACGCTGCTGTGGAAATTGCAAACATTTAATGAACATAAACGTCCTGCCAAATTGACGTACACGAGGACAGAAAACAGCAGTAATAAAAGTCACTCAGACTGGCATATAACAACTGAAGGCTGTGCTAGGAGCACGCACATGATTTAGAAAGTGGATACAGCAGCTATTTTCTAACAAATCACATGGATTTGTATATACTACTCACTGCTGTGTAAAGTAATTTGAGATAATTAAAGTTATTCACTGCTCTTGGAGGTGAATGAGTCAATTTAGTATCAGGCTACAAATTAGTGAACCCCCAAATACCCCATCTCAGTACACGGGCGTTCCTGCTTTGGGGTGAAACAGTCATTAGCATTTCGCATGCTCTTAAGAGAAGGAATTGCAGCGGTCAGGCTTAAAATGACCATTTTCTCCATCTTTTCACAACGATTGTAGATTCCTAGACTGAAATATTAACAGTCTAGCTGAATCAAAATTATTCCACTTCTCTCGCTTTCTGCCTGCTTCTGTCAGAAAGCCACAGAGCATACAACTGCAGCGCACAGCTAACCATATAATTGATAACTCCCTAGTCTATTCACTGTGGGAATCTGTCAGTTAAAGTCTAAAGACACATACACGCACGCACACTATGAAAATGAACTTACATAAGTCTTCCTGTGAACTGAATGCAGCCAACATTTTGATGTTTAATTGGCTGGGTCCGGTTTACTAGCGCACACATGTATTTCAGCAGCAGCATACTGTACTCGGGCTCTTTCTGACAGATCTATTTAGTCAAAAGGAGGTGTATTTTCCCAAGGTAATTGCTCAGAATCATGCTTCCAAAGTCAAACTGATTCAAACTTTGCTTATTCGCTCCTTGCAGATACACAAGTAGGACTATTTGAAAGCAAATGAAAAATCCATAGATCAATGTGCGGAGCCTTTCCTACGCTGTGCCACAGAGGGAGTCTATTTCAAATAAGGCTGGTTGTCAGTGGCAGTTACTGCCAGCATCTTTTTAAATATACATCTTTCAGAGTAATACAGGTCTTTGAGATAATGAAAGATTTGCAACTACTATATTATCCACCAAGAAGAAATACATATACTTGAGTTGAGCATACTCCCACGCATGGGAATGTTCTTGTTAAGTATGAGGAAAAAATAATTGACAGTTATTCAGCTATTTGTGAATATTATTTTCCTAGACTTAGTCCTCTAATTAATAGGGTACATCTGATAAAGTGCCATTTTTAGAGATGTTTTTTTCACGGAGGCTTAGTGACTGGCTGCGAAAGCATTTGGAAATCATTTCCCTATAACTGACACGGAATACACAACCCTAAATTACTCATTTTGCCCCTCTGTGGCTCCAAGTAAAAAACCTAAAGGCTTAGACTGTCTCATCAGATATATGCCTCGAAGACTGCAGGTTATACTCACGTTTTACTTGTCTACATAGAAGGATGGGTTCTACGTCTTTGAACCGCCAAAGCAAATAGCTATTTCGAATTTCCTGAAGTTTGACATGAATTTCACCAATTTAGACAATGAAAATATATTTGCCTTTCTTTTCTCCGCCTACCCCCTCTCCCTCCAACTATAAAGAAGTCAGATTATTTCCAGAGCTTTTGGTCTTTTCCAAGTCAAGATGAAAGCCCATGTTGGTAAAGACAACCTCAGGCAGCTTTAGCACTTGAGTTACTCAAGGAAGGATGCCAGCTTACGAAAAATTTCCATCACAGACTAAAATTTTGTTATGGGGTGAACTGAATGGGGGAGCTAAAGACCATGAGCATCCTTACAAGCACTGGCAAGCACAGGCTTGCATTCCTATGTCACAGCACGTGTTTGCACCACAACACCCACAAGTATCTTCCTCCACTCAACCACTGCACCTGCCCTATCCTGACAACACCTTTTAAAACTGGCAAATTTTAGAGGTAATAAAACTTTGACAAAGAACACCTTCAACTATGAGGGGGAAGGAAAACATTCATAACCTCTTCTTCACCCCCTGGGTTACAATCCTTCATGGTTTCTTGGTTGTAGACGTTACTGTTAAATTTTCTTACTATACCCTATCAACTCCTGGACTTTCTTGTCTTCATTCAGCCAGGATTTTAAAAAGATGACACTGCGACACATCTGGAGTGAGAGTACCCTGACTATAAGGAAGGATCAGCTGTGTGCTCCCAGAATTAAAGCACTTCTTTCCGACATCATTCCCAGAGTGTCCCTTCAAGCCCTTCATTTTCAAAGAAGGTAATTATACAAAGGATTGAATGGTACTCGCAGCTCGTGGCACAAGCCTTCATGTCCTTGAACGCGAAGCACTTCAAAACCTGCAGGTCTTGCTTACAGTTCATGTAAACATAGGGGTATTTTTCCCACTTATTTTTTTTTTTCTCTTCTGAAAATATAGGCTAATGGAAAAATATTTTTACAAGGTATTACTTCACATTAATGATAAAACTAGTGAGCATTAGTTCCAGAAGGGCACATTTTCAGTAATGATGAAAAAGGACATATAAATTACCACTACAGAGCTTCACAGGTCCATTTCTGGGCCAACCATGATTAAATTAACTACAAAAAGGCACTTGACACCACCAGCGTAACACTTGACTGAGTTTGGGAGTCGTGTAGGGATCTCACTGAACACCAGGATGTTAAACAAACCTGTCTTATAATAGTCACCATGCTCATGTGTATTATTCAATACAGTAGGGTGCTTAGTACATTGTTAATGTTTCAACAAATCAAAATAAATTGTGCCTTCACCTCCATCCATGTCTCTGCTAATAAACCAGAGGGTTTTTTTAAAATACATGGCCTTGAAAAAATAAACTCTTAAGTTTTTCATAGAGATAGCTTTTAAGAAGGCATTGCATGTTTTAGGGACTGCAGCTATTATTCAGTTAACACATATATTAATTTGATTCATCAGATACTCGTATTTCACCGTCTGATCTGAAAGCTGGTTATTCAATTAACTGTTTTATTCCTATATATTTCAGTGCATTTTACTGAATTCAATAAACTACTGTATCAATTCGTTTTGTTAGCAGGCTAGTTTCTTCATTGGGCTTAACTTAATTTGATTTCACTGTAACAGCTGACGTATGGGGATATTAAAAAAAAAAAACGAACTAGGGTACTTCTGCACAGAAATGACTTCTTGGAAACAGGATAAAGACATTCACAAAACTATGCTTGATGCTTATTTTTTTGGCCTCTAAAAAAACAAAGCTACTTAAAAGAAGAAAGTTACGAGTAAGTTAATTGCTTAACAAACCACAAAAAACAGAGAAAAGAAGTCAAGAGAGAACAGGGACATTCCAACTAGTGAAAATTCAGGATTATTTTTAATAATTTGAGTTCTTAGGGGCATAATAATTCTGTATCAGTTTAAAAGCATGAGTAATGTTTTGAACTTTACAGCAAAAAAATCTGTATCAATTCTTTCCTCCCCTGAAATGATAATTTCCCCTCAAAAGACTGCAAGCTCCCCGTAATATCTTTTCAGAACTACAGAAATGAACACTCAGCGTTGAAAACTTTCATTTATAGAGCAAAAGGCTCAGAAAAAAAAAGCCAACAGAGAAAAGCCAATACCCCATCCTAGAAATAAACCTGCCATTTTCATATCATTTTGAGACTGTTAGATAATAAAACCTCATTGGTTTTGTTTATCAGATGATGTAAGTTATGAATGTTTTAAAGAAGTGCCTTTTACACCAGACAGGTTATTTCTGTAGGCTAATTTTTCACAGCCACTTTTGCATTGAAACCTCCAAGCTTCATGAAGATGATATTTCTAGAACAATTCTATTTTTCTTTTTTTTTTAATCACCTTAGTAGTCTTTTCCCAGCTGTATCCACAAGGGAATGGAAATACCCAATTGCAAACGTGACAGCGCTGACTTCTGCAAAGTAGCTTAATTACTCATTACGAGATTCCATCAACAGAAGCTCCGGTCTGTGGTTTTGTAATAAGTGCTGTTATCTTTCCTTGGATTTTCATTCCTTCACAAAGGGGGATATGGCACTGCTTTCCACATCCACATTTTATACGGAGAGGAATGAGAGAATTTTAATGCATGAATTTGATGTCATTAACAATGCTGACAGCTGTTTAATCCCAGAGGAAACAACAGCTGAGTCCCAACTGCACCAACAAAAAAAAAAAAAAAAACAACAAAAAAGTAAAATAAAATAAATTAACTCTTCAGTGCATTTCACCGAAGGTACACTATGAATCAAATGCTACCCACAGTTTTTGTCAATTATTTAGTTACAGAATCAACAACCTCCACTGATGAAAAAAATGAAAGCTACTCCATCCTGACTGCTAGACTTAAGTTCAGAGAAGATTTATTAAATGGTCTTTTTCTAAATTTCCCATTGATTAAAATTTAATCCCCCCCTCCAAGAATCACAACGTGAAATAAAACAGCACAACAAATAATAATAATATAAAAGTATAAATATGTGTGAGCCTGAGTTCCTGAAAAATAATGTAGATTAATCCAAAAGGGATGGTGTAAAAATACATTTAAAATGGATCCTGCAGCAGAAATAGAAACTACAACATGAGATATGCTGCAACTGTGTTACTGTTTAATTTAAAATGGAACGTTTAGATACGAGCCAATGACAGCAAATTTGCTTTTGTTCTGTTCCCCCCGCACACACTACAAGGACTTTTTAAGGGTACAGCATGGAATGAGTATTTATAATATGTATATTTAGAATATATGCACGCACTTCTCCTTTAATTCATCTTTTTTTTTTTTTCATTGGTTATGTCACCATTTCCCACAAATCTGGATTTTTGAGTTTTGCTACTGACTTAAATATTAAAGACACAAGCGATAGCTGATTAAGACATATCTCTCCAACCCGCAGAACTCGTGTAACAGATAAAGCTTTATAAGCCTCGTCTTGCGAAGGCTCCCATTCATTTAGAACACTAGACTTTAAACAGATGTCTAAAGTATTCATGTCATAAACAGCAACATTATATGAATTTAAATCTCGCTCTTTGTCTGACCATCCTCCTTTTAATAGCAGCTGTTTCCTTTCATCGGGGAGAGGGGCTGCCTGTGCGGCTTGCCCGGGCTTCCCCTTTCCCGGGGATGCAGCCGCCCCTCTCCTCCCGCCTCCGATCCCTGATCCCAGGGAGGACTCTGGAGGACTGAGATGTCCAAGTGTGACAGCATGAGTTGGATGAGCTTTGGGATCTGGGAGAAGCAGCGTGTCAGCAGGTTGATGAACTTGAATCCTGGCATCATGAAGAATACAAAGGTCTCCCTATTAGACTAAACGAGGAGACTTCGGGCACAGAAAATGTGCCACTCAAATATTTTATAACAAGACACGTGCAGTCATATTTTCTTGCAGTTAATACGGCAGAGGGTGAGGGGAAAACAGATTTTTACCTTTTGATGTTCGGAAACAGTTCATTCTCAACAGGGGAATATTATGTGACAAATGTGCCAGACTTCCCCTTTTTTTTTTTTTTTTTTTTTGTGGTAATATTGCTCTTTGCAAATGGCACACATCCAATCCAATTGGATGTAATAAAATGAAACAATCTGTGCCATCTTCAATGGGTTTAATCTATACGATGTTAATGAATCCTTAAACAGACGTGCATGATGTTTTCCTGAAATACATGTAGTTATACTGTGCTCAGTATACTTGTCAGCTTGAAAATAATTTCTGCTTGAGAGACCACCTGCTATCATCACCCTATTTAGAAGCAGCCCATATTTACTTGGAAAAAAAAGAAATAATAGTTAAATAAAGAAGTGACTTCTCTTACCCAAGCAAGGACAGTAAAATTGCTTAGATCCTCTCTGCACGCTCAGGGATTTATTTTTTTCCTCTTTCTTTTTTTCCTTGTTATTTTTCCCCTTTGCACCAGCTGCTCCAAGCAAGTCTGGTATTTTTGTACTAATACAGTAACAGGCAAATGCTGCTTATTACGAACTCCCAGTGTTCCCCCATTTCCTTTCTGATAAATTAAAACATTAGGGCTGAAAAGACAAAGTGAGTTATGTTACAGGTTTCAGACATTATGCAATATGGGTTTCATTACACTGTATCATATAATTTTAAGTTATTAAATATGCCAGAAAGGCATATTTGTACTTGATGAAACACCCAAATACTAAGTATGCAGTGTACTTTTTTTCTTCTATTTAGACTCTGAAAATGGAACAAAGAAATATAATGCTTCTACTCCCTAGCATTTATTTTCTGCAAAGACAGAGTAAATTAGATCAACTTTTCCTAAAAGACACCTAAAACAAACCATATTTTTTCTGGCAAGTGCTATTAGCAAAAACACTACTTTTCATCCACAAGAGAATAAAACAATCAATCAATAAGCTTGTGAGAAACTGTACGAACACCAGGCTACAACATATAAAAGGACAGGTAAAGAATGTTCAGCCATATAAAGCCAAAGTCAACAAACCGACCAGCTATCTGTGCCACCTGAAGTGTATGACTTGTCCGACAGACTGCTTGATGTTAACAGGACTATATTCATGCTAAATTTGGACTTCTGTGATTTTTCTGGTTTAGTAACACAAGCGTAAAAGGGTGAAGTTCACCACCATGCAGAAGACTCGAGAAATTCATTCTTAAAGTAGCAATATATTAAGAAAAGAGAGAGAGAGGAAGAGGGGGGGGGGAAATTTACATGCCAGTGACTTGTGTGCTGATCTGACCTAACAACTTTAGAAAGTGAATTTTACCAAAAGACAGTGAGAATTTTTCTCTTTTTCATAAATAAGCACATTAAAAGCACATGCTTAGTCAAACAATGTGCAGATTTTTTGTTTGTGGTTTTTCTTGGTTTTAGTGTCTACTACAATGTCCTAGCACGCAGAAAATTGATTAAATTGACATTGGTTTGAACATGATGAGGCAACAGTTAAGTTCTGCACTGCTGAGGGACCTATAGCTATTATCAGCCGCCAAAATTCAGACACTTATTCTTTTCCTTGATGTATAACATTAATTTTATACCCACTTGCCATTGTGACTAGGTTCACCTCATTGTATCTACACTTGATCTTCGGTTTCTTTTTGCAGGAAAGCCCCTCCTACTTGACGTAACAGGACGTAATAGATGGTTAGATGATTACACTTTCTGAGCAGCAGAATTTGCTCCCTATTTTAAATCCTCAGATTTTTCACATAACTATAAAGGTGAAGAACTAACTCCATGTCCCAAGAAAATTTCAGCTGGGAAAAAACCACTGGTGCAATGTTGTAGAGTCTATGTACACTAGTCTTCTCTGATTGAGGCATTTTAAAACATGACAGAGTGTTTATGCTCAGCCTGAGCATATTAACTGTGATAGATATTTTGGGGAAAAAAAAGTCGTGATTTTTTTTTTTTCTTTCCTTAAGATGATGATTGCTTACCTCAGTAACAGGTTGCAGCTACAACACGCTTTACATCAAGTTATCTTAGGAAACCACATGGAAATGTCAGTCGTGTTACTGTTAAGTGGCATTTCTGATACAGCGCATCTGAGTAGCTGGACCTCAGAGACTGCTAATTTGTTTCCTGGTGTAATTCCAAGTGTTTTGAACTGAGAAATGCTTTGTTGTGTTTTCTGTGATGGATTTTACAGAATTCTCCTCTGTGCATCCAAAGGTGAAAGCTGAGACTATTGAATGCTCAAGCTGACAATACCTACACATTTGCATGACTGGGAGTAGGGTTATTCTCATTACAGAAACTCTTCCTTCCCCCATATGCCATCTTATTTTTCAGGAACACTTAAACCCAAATCTAAATCCATGCTTCCTCTGAGTTCATGATGAAAAGATTAAAAGCACCTGTAGAGCCATCAAGAGGTGACTACCGTGGATCATCACAACCCTAAAGACCCTGTGAAGCTGGATTCCTTATAGAATCATAGAATCATTGAATAATTAAGATTGGAAAAGACCTGTAGGATAATCAGGTCCAACCTACAACTCAATGGCTCCATGATCACCAGACCATGCCCTGAAGTGCCATATCCAATTGCCCTTTGAACACCTCCAGGGATGGTGACTCCACCACTTCCCTGGGCAGGCTGTTCCAATGCCTAACCACTCTTTCAGTAAAGAAATTCTTCCTAATATCCAATCTAAACCTTCCCTGGCACAGTTTGAGGCCATTACCTCCTGTCCTATCGTTAGTTACTAGGGAGAAGAGGCCAACCCCTGCCTCACTACAACCTTCCTTCAGAGAGCTGTAGAGAGCAATAAGGTCTCATCTCTCAGCCTCCTCTTCTTCAGACTAAACAATCCCAGCTCCCTCAGCCTCTCCTCACAAGACATGTTTTCCAAACCCTTCACAGCTTCATCACCCTTCTCTGTATCCGCTGCAGCACCTCCTTGATAAACCTTGCTAAAGGGTTGTTGACCATAAAAGACAGTGAGTTTATTTTCAGAATTCAGTATTTTAAAGGATGAGAAGAAATCTTGAATTAAAAAACTGAACTCAGATATACAGAGACAAATAGAAACAAAAAAAATAAAGCAAAAATATTGATAAATATTGTAAAGTTCTAATGTAAAGCCAAACAGACTCTTTCTTAAACCTCTCAAACACTAAGCAATGGGACAGAAATCTTCTATGATGTGGTTTTAGCTGATTTTTATAATCTTCTCTTCCAGACAGGATTAAAATAATCAAATGCACTTTTTGTTGTTATTGTTGCATTTTTACTTTTCTAGTACTATTCTGGTGCAAACTAAACAGTAAAATCGCATAAACATGTAAAGACTTGAAAAAGCCTTTACAACATCACCAAGAGAATATGTACTCTTGAAAAGTTTGCTCCTACTAAATGTAAAACAATTACGTCAAATTACAACACAACCAGTTCTAGAAACTAAAGTCAATTGAACTTGAATTTGTGGCTACAAATATTCACCCAAGTCTCACTCTCTTAAAGGATGGTATACTTAAAAGATTATTTCTGCAACTATGTTAAATGTCTTGTTCAACTTTAAAACTGTGCAAAGGAATGATAACTTCAAAATCAGAGTAAGCTGGTGGGTGCTATAGGTTCTATCAAAATGTATTTTAAAATTATTTCAGATTCATAAAATCTTTCCATAGAGAGTGCTTTGAAACTGCAAATTAAATATAGAGCTTCTATGAACTGTATCCATTTTTACTAGAAGCATATATTTCCATGGGGGTTCATATCATCTTTTTTTTTGTCTAGTTACACTAGCTAATAATGCAGTGAATTCGCAGTAATAAAGTAAATGTTATTTTGATGACATTATGTGATTAAATTAAAGATGACATTAAAAGGACCATCTCAATAGGAATCAAAACCTCAAAAAGCAACTGTGGTAGAACGTTCAGTCAGCTAGTCCCAGTCTTAAAAAGACAACACAGTATTTCACTCATCTTAAGATTAGTGATGGACTGAAAAATAAGTTTAGATGACATTTGACTTGAAAAAAGGTAAGTCTTCAAACTATGAAAAAAATGACGACTTAGGACTTGTGTTTTTACATGGGCACAATTTGAATCTATTCACACAAAAACAGTTCGTGCAGCAACAAACATACAAGTATGTAGCAACAGAAACCGAAGACAGAGGTTTGAGAACTGAAATCATAACTGCTGGTATAGTGACAATAAACTACCTGAATGAAATCAAAGATGGAAGCATCATTCACCTTCCTCACCAAGCAGTTTTACCAAACTGACAAAATGCTGAGAAGTCCACTTACATATCACAAAAGGGTACAGAACAGAAGGAAAAAAAGAACATTAAGTGAGTTACACTTACTGGAAGTTTTCCAGTGCATAGTACTAAAGAAGTTGTAAAATAAACTCCTCTTATGAGCTACACGTTCACATACGTCTATCAAGTGACTGTTTGAAAATCCCTCGACTTAAGCTCTCAGAGATAGAATCTGTTCAAAGAAACATTCCTGAATAACGTGACTGTGTTATGAATTACAGAGGCTTCACAGGAAAAAGATACAAGATTAAAGGTATGCAGCACTTGGGTCCCATCCTTCTCAAAGACAAAATACCACCTTCAGTCACCAGGAGCTGTGACATCTCTATTCTCCACAAACAAATTCACAGTCTCTGCGAAATGACAGGTTCAGGGCAGACAAGGATGATGGTGCAGACCAGGTTTGCTACCAGAGAGTCATTCGTGGAAAGACTGCTTTTCTCTGTGACCTCAAAGAGGCATCTTTGTGCTTTATAAGTTCTATGGTCGATGCATGTGAACACACCTAAACATACAGCAGTGACTCACTGTTTGCTCCACTCGTAGCTGCATCCTGCTACAAAGTACGTATCTGTCAGAAACGTTCCCTCTCATTCTTGATATTCATAGGCCTGAACTTTCACTTTCTTCACAATCCTGCCTTGAGAGAGGACAAAGCCAATCCCACTGACAGCACGTGAGGAGTAACCAACTGACGCCTGCTGAGCTGCTTGTGGACAAGCGTGCATCAGGAAGTGGTGTCAGGTCAGAATATCAGCAAAAACCTCCCAATCTCTGCAGCACTTACTAATAACGCAATTTAAGTCATATTACGCTCCAAAAGAAAAGCTTCAAGGAATCTTTACAAGCCAGGAAAACATCTATCTTCAAAATACTTCTCAGACAAAAGCCCGGCTAGGGTTAAAACATGACACCTTTATAAATTTGTAGGTTTTGCAGGGGCATCCACGAGAACAACACATTCAAGGTTCAAGATAATTGAGGGGAATAAATTCCAGATGCAATAATCACAATTATAAATAGCCGCCAATGGAGAGGTGTCTATCAAAAATCCGCCAAGGGTCACTGGCTGTGGTATTGAGACAAAATATTTGTAGTGTCTTAAGTACCACTTTAAGATAACTATTTGCAAATAACGCCTTTTTAGTGTATGCTGCTGTATTGTATTCATGTTAATAACAATATATCCACAAAAAAAGGCACCAGTGGGGTGTGGGGGAAAGGCAGAACAGGTATTCTTTGACACACTGGCATATAATTTATAAATCACAAACTCTTAGGGCATGAATTGTTAAGGACATCATAAATCTTACAGCTACTACGTAACAACAATTATTATATATAAAGACATTCTGTCACAGACCTTGAAAACCACAGGCTTCTACTGTTTCTAGTTATTTGTTGTCAGGGATTTGTTCTCTCATGTTCTTTCTAAATTCAAACATTTGATGCCATGTTTCTCAAAAAATTAAAGAGTAAATTTTAAAAATGGTAGCAGTCCCATTCAGTAAATCTAGTTATATACTTTAAAATAGGCCTGCACGTATGGCATAGTTTATGTAGATGATATTTGTGTATGTGTGTTTTCTGGTACGTAATAAAGCAGATAGCATCAAATTTTTATCCCCATCGCTGTAATAAAGTTGTTGGCGAGAGGTTTCCATTAGTATTATTGGGCATAATACTCCTCATAAACCCAGCTGGAATATAAACGATAAGCAATATTGCCCGATTTCAGCCTCTCTTCTTCAACTGCTACTGATGTATAATTTAGAATTTTAGAGTGGGATAACTTTTGATGACAGGAGAAACAAAACTCTTTGGTGAATTTCCCACAGTTTTTATTGAAATGGTGAAACAATTTTGGCCACATTAAAAGTAAACCCATTAATGAATTCAAAATAGGATAGAAAGTTATAACATGGGGTTTTCTGTGATCACTGAAGCCAGGCATACAAATTAAATATGAAAGAATGTGTATCTTTTCATGTTTCTTTTAACGCATAGCATAGCTTTCAAATGAAATTCCTAAATTTGCCATTCTTTTTTTGGACAATGAATACACACCAAAAAATTAATGAAGTAAGTGAATTATTACTATGGTCTTTTGGACCTACTTCACCAAGGAATATATATAATTAAGTGCAGTAAAGTAAGAAACGGCACAGCACTTCTACCAGTTCCACGTTCCCAAGGGTCACTCACTCCAGCTCCTACACCGTGTACTACAGGGGACATCAGGCAATTTAAAAGACAGAGCAATGGACTTTCAGAAAAGGTGTCCTTGTTTCACTGAGCAGCCCAGCAGTCATGGCACAGATCTCCAGGACACATTTGAGAGGGTCGTTAGTTAATGAGCACAGGTCCAGCTCAGAAGGGTTTTCATTCCCCAAGTAAAATTTTGACGTACAACTGCCAACGGCAGAGCACGCATACAAAGTTTGCTACAGCTTTGCTATGCCAAGGTAAACTACTTTTTAAAGATAAAAAAACAAACAGGCTGAGAAAAAAAAAAAAAGAAAAAGTTTTCAGGGTTGCTACTAAATCGGATTTCCCTTATGGCTAGAAAATCTAACTGAGCATCACATAAGATTTGAAAAAAAAACCCCATATTTTCAAGCAAAAGAGATTACCTTGGACAGAGACTTTCAAGAAAAAAACATCTGAGTCAACACAAGGTTATTTAAACTGTTTCTCCCCTTACAAAATTAGTTATCACACTTTGATCTGTTCCTCACATTCTTGGCTGCAACTGTTGTTACTAATGCCTCTACCAGATCTGGTAATACGAGATACTGGCCTATTTCATCATCTTGGTGAGTGATATCTGACATTCAGGAGCACCAGCCACACTTTTTATAGAAAACAGATAGCACCTGAGGGGGAAAAATACTTGGTCTATACGTTTCTACTGATATTCCCCACAGGATCATCCAAAGGGACTGCAGGTTAGTACTGCGGGTCAGTCAAACACCTTCTATGTCCTCCAGATGGAGTAAAGCAAGGCTTGGAAAGGGGGATTAGAACAATAGAAATGTGTTCAGCTGTGAAATTAAAAGTAGGACAGCATGACATGCAACATTATGTGTTAGGCTGAGACAAAAGCAGTAATTAAGCTAAGCTAAAATAAGTACATACTTGTAATCAGAACAAATGTGTGTTTTGTGTTCATTACATTCACTCTTCTCAACAAAAGTGGTCACCTACCCATCCCAAAGCACCTCATTACCCTCCCCAAGTCCTCAATCCACCTGCAGTGCCCCAGTCCTTCTTGTACCTTCTAACCTCTGTATCTCTGCCTCTCCTGGGAGTCCCTGTGGACTCACCTCTAGCTCCTCCATGTTCCTTACCTACATGTTGTCCTGACAGCTGGGCAGGAGGCAGTGTTTGCAGCAGTCAGCCTGGAACTGCACCTCTCCTGTCCGGCTGGTCAGGGCACACGTGCCAACTGGCAACCAGCAGCTACTCAGCAGAAGTAAAAGCTACATTTTTCTAACTTTCCTGAAGCAAGAGCACTAATTTTAGTCTGTATCTTCTGCTTACCTGCCCACTTTCTGTAATTTGGGAGGAACTCATCTACCCCAAGACTTCAGACCTATTTGCTTGAAACTAGCCTGAGTTCAAAAGCTAGCGGGAGGCACTGACCGACAAACCTGTAGGCAAAGTAAAGAATAAACAGGAAAATGCAAAGCCGTTCTGTCATAAGAGCACAGATGTTAATAAAAATAGATTCACAGCAGCAGGTTCCAGGCTGCAAATCTGCTGAAGTAGTGCACACAAGCACTGTATGATTCATCTAAAAATGAGCAGTTGCAGTACAGCTATAGACTAAGAAGCACATGTATGTGTACACATGGATGCACATTTAAATTAGTAATAAATTGTCTATCCCAGAAAAATGCAGTGGATACACAGTGACCACAGACAAACTGAAAGACAATAACTGACTCGGAGAATATTTTCAAAAAGTGAAATAAAATAACCTCATGAAAACCCACAACATCAGAGTCTTCGAGTGACTACACATTTCCCCTCCACGTTCTGGAAAACAGCAGACCGTGTTCAGTCCTTTGACTTCTTGCAGCCTGCCCTTGGTCACAAAACCGTAACTAAGAACAAAAATAATGATTTAATTGCTAGTGTTTTGTCAATGACATGATTATATATCCGTTGCAAGGTAAATCAGCCTGAACTTTGTCAGGGAACAATGCCCTGAAATAATTGTGAAAGCAGCCTAATGTGTTATTTTGAGATACTTTTTATATACTCC
This sequence comes from Baryphthengus martii, assembly GCA_013396935.1. NCBI lineage: Eukaryota > Metazoa > Chordata > Aves > Coraciiformes > Momotidae > Baryphthengus > Baryphthengus martii. Next base: position 1,068,691 of record VWZK01013204.1, read on the forward strand.
ACTTTTATAGATCTGAAATTAGCTTTTCAATTTAGAGTACACAGGAAGTAAAAACTGTTATAAAAAGTTGATAGCTGAAACATCATTCTTTATAGTGTCAAAGACTGTAGGATATGGGGCAGACCAATTATTATCCTGAGCAACGCGAAGTATTATCTGCTGGCTTTATTATAATAACAGGTTATCTGATTACAGCCTGTGTTTTCTGGCCTCAGCACAGATGACATTCTCCCACGCCACTGGTGGTACATTTTAAAAATCCATTAACAGCTAATTCACCCAGGAAACTTGAGATTTCTGTATTGAAGCATGAAAATTAACATTCCTCATCCAAATATCCAGTTGGAGCAGCTGTGCTCAATGTCTTCTCAATAGAATCTTCCAAAAGAAAAGGGAAACACCTTTTCACTCTCATCTGAGCTTATACTAAAAATCCTCGATGCATCTGTCCTACAACATACGCAGAAATTTAGCTATAGGGTGAGACATAAATATAGGAGACTTCCCTCCCTTTTCTTTTTTTTTTTAAAAAAAAAAAGTTTTTAAGCTAATGACAATGATTCTCTATTTATTGCTTTAGGCACAGACAAGAAGTAAAAATCTAAGTGACTTGAGAAAATACAATACTTATCAAACTCATTTGCTGGGTATGAAAAGTGACATCTGGACTCCTCATTTCACTGGACTTTTTCAATTATTTGCTAGATAGTTTAAATATTTAACAAAAGGCTAATTTGTTGTCCTGTCTATTGGAAAGCTTGATTTTATGAAGTGATTTGATGTCCCTGGGGCTTTGACTCAGAAAGACTCCTTCTTGCAGATCCACATTGGCTGAAGCGCAGCACTAGTACAGCCCGACAGCAAGCATGTAACACTGCTTTGGGAGGTCAGGTTTCACAGATACGGCATGAATTTCTACAAAACCCTCTAATATTGGTCAAGGAAGGCAAATAGCACAGCAAAGAAATGCAGCTTCAGGACCAAAAAAAGAGGTTCCTGCAAAATTTTGACCATAAACCAGAGGTTTGAAAAGTTACGGTCTGTGGGTTTGTGAAGGGCATTGGAGGGAAGGAAGACTTGTAACACTAGAAACAGGAGTAAATTCAAGATGGTATTTTTGAGTGCTGCTTGGCATTGTTTGAAGTAGCTTCCTTTTTACAATTGACTTAAATAGAAGCAACCCATAGCCAGATTCTTGGGACAGTACCAACCTAAATGCCTTCATAATATTACCTTTTCTCATAATCTGTCAGTTCACTTTGCCACAAGAGTGGTATGCGAATACAAATGAAAGACAATGTGGTCCCGTCTTGAATGGGAAGCGAGCTGCGTCCTGCAGTCATAATTAGGGGTGGCAGCGGCCCATGAAATCTTTTCACCAGGAGAAGATCCACACCATAAAAATATCTGTAATCCTGTGGTATATGGTGTACGTTTTTATAATCGATATTCATTCATAACACTCTATAAATGGGCATTTTGTAACGTGATGCTGAATTTAAACTGCACTTTGTTTAAAAGGTGGTTTTGAGGGTAATCAAGGACAAAGGATAGAGTTGAAGTTTAGAGCTTCTCTACTGATACAAGTCAATGTAACATGGATGGCCAGCAAGAGGCTTTTCTGTTTATTTGAAGTGTACTGAAACCTTCAACTGGCCTTTACACAATGAAGTGTTAGAGAAGAGATTCAGCGTCTTTGAACTAAATTAGGTCAATATTATATGCAGGACAGGATTTTATGAGGGTAGGGGCAGAAAGCTGTCACTTTCTTTTAATTTCAATAAACCATACACAGCATCTTTTAAAAATTAACTAGCTCATAAAAGTTCATCAGTCCTGAATTGTAATTAATTTCTGTGTGCAGAAAGATCATTTGCCCATAGGTGTTGCTTACTCATTTAAATCAGAGACACTGCAGCTACCTGACAATTCTATTAAAACAGTTCTTGATGAATCCTAGCTTTATTTAACAGCTTGAAACACTGAAGCATTAAAACAAAACATTGATATCTATGCAAAATTGTTATCTACCATTCTTTGACTAGGTGTTGAGGTAGAATAGTACAGAAGGAATTCCTGACCTCAGCCACAGCATAAAAATCTTCAAAGCCTGACACTAGTGTAGAGATAAAATTCATACACGGTGCCCTCATAATGGATGTCAAAAAAAAAATAATGAAAAAGAAATAAAAAGGATGAATAAACTACATATATGCTTCAAAACAGGGGTGACAATGCTTGTCTCTTCTTATCCAGGAGAACCATTTTTGTCCATTATATACACTACTGTTCAATACCTCATCTAGAAAAGCAATTCTTCTGCTATAATGACATAACCAATATTATTATATATCAAGCCTTTTAAGAAATCTACAGAAAAAAAACTATTCCATTATTTCCCACAAGAAGCTGCTGCTATCTATATTCAACAAGCTCCTATACAAGTTTCCCATGCGTTACGGGTAAGAGGGTGTGCTTTTTCAGCCATCATCATGTCCTGTTTACTCATTAAAAATTACAGTGTGGCATATTGCTGAATTGTGTGCCACTTACAGCTTTAATACACATTTTTTGCATAACTGATAAAACGCATTTTCTCTCCCTTCTAGCGTATCTATGTGCTCAGTGAACGCAGGAGTGGTATCCCAAGCCCCAGTGGAGTAGTAGTGCCTGTGACCAAGGTAAGCTTACACTCCCAGTAAGAGTTTCTTAGCTCTCAGCCAAATAAATTTTCACTATCACAGGAACAAGTTCTCCTAGACCCTGTGGAAAGTCAACATCTCAAATGCCAAGCCTTCAGATTCAGGGTTCAGATACCCATGTATGTAACTGGAGCCTCTGAACTTAAAAGTTCAAAGCTTTCATATCTTTCCAAACCGGATCCAAGCAGGGCTCATTACATCCAAATAACAGTGTCTGCAGAAATTTCAGGAATAAATAGTGAGTTTGACCTTGACATGATCTCTCAGTTACCACTGTAGAGGAAGCTCTGAGCTTCATGTTGGCAGTGATATGCTTCTCTCATCTATGCTCTGGTCTTAATAAAGGCTTTTGTAAGCACATCCAAGAGGAAAAAAAAAAATAAATTGAAGCATCTATAAGGAAACAAATACATTTAATTCAGTCTTCTATGAATTACATATTAATAAAATAATACCGCTCTTTTGTCATTTTAACACGGACTCCATAAAAAAAATATTTGATATTAAAAACACCAAGCCCGTTGCTCTGTCTCCCCAGTCAAAAAAATATGCCAGGTAGCAAAGTTGAGTATTACAAGTTGGAAAAATGTCACCTTTTACTTTACTATAACCTCTCCTCTGTTTTCAATACAACATGCTTCCAGTAGGGTAGAAACACATGGAAGGGTGTAAGAGAAAAAAAACAGTTTTAACACAGATAGACCAAGAGGCAGAATTAAGCTAGCAGGGATGATCATGAAGTCTGACCATTACCAACTTCTGAGTGATGGGGGTTTCAAATTAGAAATTATTTAATATAATACTTTTTAAAAATTTATAGATAATGTTCTGAATTTAAAGCACACTTCAGTATTCCATTGATGATTTCTTTTATTCTCCTCTTAAATACAGGCAATTTTGCTTCACTACGATCACCTCTATCTTTCTATCAATTCTGGTCAAAACATGTTTCCCAAAATCAAGGCCTTTTTCCTTGGCTTATTACAGGTAATGACAAGTTGCTATCTCACAGCATTCTCAAAAGTTTCCTCTCCAGAGCAAACAGATGATTTTAAAGTATCCGCGCAAATAATACTGTGCAATAAATGTTGACTTTTCATATCAGGCTAGTTACAGGTTTAATAGAGACCTACATTTATCCCAACTGGCATCAGACCCACTGGTAAAATTATTGCAATATTAGGTTGTGAAAATACAAAAAAAATACTGACAACACAGAAAGAACCCTCTTTCCACCTAGTACAATATAGAGAGGTTGGTGAGTTCAAAAGGCATCAGAGACAGCTTTGTTAATGCAGCAAAAATAGGGTCCTTAAGTTTAAGAAAGGAAAATACCTATAAAATATCACTAACCCACCAGCCTTAAAAAAGAAAAAGTTTTTTGTCTATACTTGAACTCCTCTTCCCAGTTGACCTCCTGCTACATAATGAGGCAGAGAATGCCCTGCAATATCGGAGTACGTAAAAAACAGTTGGCTTCAGACCCAAACTGTGGCGCGTGGCCACTCAGCTAAACAAAGGTAAGTTAAAAAATCCATATTATAAAACCTATTCTGAAATTTTGTTCTGCCTTTTCCTGTAATTGCAAGATTAAAAGCCCTAATTATTAAGGCAGAAAAAATGCAAACGGAGTATTCTTCCCCACATAACCCAAGATCACATTGTGAAGGATGCAAAGACAATATATGGCAGGAATAACAAATGCTTTATTTTCCAAGTGCTCTCTCATGATTTATGAAAGGTGTACCTCACTGTGGGAAGATAATGCCATTTGAAATGGTCCATTTCATAAATCTATCCTCCTCATCCCTAGCTGCATACAGGACTACTATGAGCTCCTGAATCCAATAATGTTTTCATCCTCTATTGACAAAAAAAAAAGGACTTTGTTTGGAGTGAGGTAATGATGCAGTTATAGAGGAGCAGCGGCTAAAGCTCGGTCTCAGGGGTTTTCATTGGCATAGCCATACAGCTGCAAAGGAGAGGAAACTAGTATAAATAGAAAGGAGAAATAATCAGCACACACTACATCCCTGATGTCTTTTTAGTGCTAGCAGCATTAATTATAATGTGTGCCTAATCTACTGCACTACCCCATAACCAAATGTTTTGCCTGAATTTTCTCTTCATCCCCACAACAGATTTATCACTGGGAACCCGGCTATTTCCAACTCATCTGTTTACCATCCCAGTATATCTGCTTGTTTATCTATCTGCAAGAATGCTTCCAGAAGATGCTACTATGCCAAGTGCAGTGGTTGTTGTAGATGGGGACTAATCATAAACGTAACTGAAATTCATTGCACTGATTTTTTATGTTGCAAACAATGACAGAGGGTAAAGAGAATACTTATTATTCTCAATATTATGGAAAAGTTTTGTGCTGGGACTGGAAACTATTAGAAGCAATGCTTGGAGAATGGGAGTACAGGGAAATCAAGTGGCAAAATATGTTTCTGGGAGCATGCAGCCAAGAGAAATATTTAGAAGAGTTTTGTATTATTAGTACTATTTCGGAAAGAGAAGCTGGAAGCCCCACAAGTTTCTCATTTCACTTTGGAAGAGTTGGTTGTCCTGCTCATTTTGCCATCTTGTGATACCCTCAACAGTAGCAAAGCAATTGCCATTAAAGAAAATTAGGAGTTTATCAGTCGGTTTTAGATACCAGCTTAGTTTTTGGAGGCAGCTCTTGTTAGGGAGCTGAAAGCTCTCCACTGGACTGGCAGTATGTTCACAGATTTCATGAGTAAATTTTGGCAGACTTCTCATCCTACTGATGTGAAATTTAGTACTTTGACCAAATTTCACTCCAAGTGTTTGAGGAATGCCATTTTTCTACACTTTGCTACCCACAGTTACAGTGGCTGACGAATGGCCTTTGTAGAACATGAAATTTCCATGGCTTTGGCAAGAACTTTACAAACTATCTACATGTTTTGAACTGTCACTTTGAGATCTTAATTTACATATTTTGACTTGTGCATGAAAAGCAATTTCAAGGTCAGCTTCTGTGAAGAAATACTAGGTAACTCCATTAAAAGTCTACTGGCACTTTGCATATTTATTTTTCTTCCCTGTAATATGCATGGGATCTCATAAATCAGGATAAACAAACATCAGAGGTCACGTATAGGTGTGCACACTGTATTTCTACACATAGCATGAAGGTACAGTGCAAATACTAGGTTGCCTCAAGAGTAACAGCAAACCAGCATTGCTCCCTAATATATAAATTTATTTTTAGAGGTACAAGGTTGTGACCAAAGACCATTGGGAAAGATGGAAATAAAAATTAAAACCAAAAAATCTACAGTTCTTGCACATGTGTGGAAGGCACAATTTCTTGCAAAAAATAAAGCACCAAACATAAGAAATCATAAACAAACAAACAAAAAAACTCACAAGATGTTTCCAGCCATTGTCTCTCTAAAGAAGTAAGATTTTATCAGAGATCGTGAAAGTCTTATTGCAAACATTTACTAGAAGATATTCTGAATTCTTCTGGAAATGTAATCAGGCTGTATTGCCTTACCAACACAACTCATCATCTCCAGGATTGCTGCCTTTGCTGTTCATTCTTCATCCTTTCAGAACAATATCACTCTTGCAAGCAGGGGAAAAACCCCAAACTCATTACAGCCATGAATTTTTATGTCCCACCTGAGCCTAGAGATTGTACGAGTGGAACACTAAAACAAAGTAGAGCTATGAAAGCAGAAGTGCTAAACAATGAAGATAAGAACACCAAAACTAATTCATTTAGACAGTAGAGATGACTGCTTTCCACCAAGACAGGTGACACAAAGTGTAGAAGACCTTCTGGACTGCCACATAACTGTAGGCAAAATGGCTGCTACCTCACTATGCTATTTTATCATTTTGTTTTTTTTCTTGAGAGCTGCAGCCACACGTACTATATGGGATAGGAATACTGTATTTAGGGAACTATTAAAAGTCACTCCATTTTGAACTAGATTTTTGCGAGTGTATCTGTACAAAAATGTCTGACATTTGTTGGAGCACCAATAGTGTAGAGCATTATTCCATTTAATAGTGGAAGACAGGTCCTGAAACTGAAAAAGTGCACCAAAGACTTTTCATATAATGCTATCATTATATGGAAATTAAAATATAGGTCTTTGGTTTTGCTGAAGCATATAAATCCCTTGGTCCATTGTGTGCGTGGAGGTTTGTAAACTTGATTGCTCTAAAAACAATCCCCAAACCAAAAACTTTCAATTGTTGTGTTATAACTCACTTTTTCAGGACCTTATTAGGTTTGTGAGTCAAACTACCAGGACTTGAGATGTCTCCTAAGAACTTTGTTGAATATCAGAGTTCAAAATCTTTAAAACTTCACTCACTGGAAAAAGTTGTTGCCCATTCTTGATGCCTTCCCCAGTTGCAAGAGGGCAGGCAAGAGCAATGGTGTCTATAGACACTAATGGAGATCTATGTGTACTCCTTTCACAAGAAATAATCTCCCATGATGAACTACAGGGCAAAGTCAGACCACGTTCTTTGTGCGTCGTTGGAAGTTTTGATGGGACAATGCTCCCATTTTCCCTATGTCTCATAAACTGAGTAGACTTTGATACACATACTGCCTTGACCATCCTAACCGACAAATTCCAAGGTCCTTAAAGCAATTTGATGTTCATAATGATCAGATTTCTTCCCAATATGAATTAGGAGAGATATCTGACCACAGTTTTACGGCCTCAAGGAGCAATGGTTGGGATAAGAGGGGTATACTACGGGACAGTAGTTTATCACTACAAAAAACTCTCGAAATTACTGTGCTCCAGTAAACATTCTGTCTCCTTTTTGACCGAGTCAAGATGAAGAAAGGCTAGCCCATGACTTGGCACTGAATGAGGCGTGAGAGAATGAGTAAGCTGAGGATCAATAAAAACAAAATAGAGGTGACATTAATTGCTTGGAGCATTAATAGACCACGCGAGAGAGTAGAAACTAGCTTAGTTTTTTGAAAACCAAGGGTGTTTGCCTGCCTTTTGTGATCTGGTTTTGCTAGAATGGCCACAAATGTCACTTCTGTCTGTCAGGCTCTGCATAGCCTAAGACCAGACTCGCACCGAGAGGCAGTAGCAGAAGGTTTCCCTGGGGTGTTCTGCAGGGGGTAAATGCCACGTTAGGCACCCTGGGATGCAAGAGATGAGTTGGTTGTACTACATTTTTGTTTCATCATTTTTAATACTTGGCAGCATGCTCACTGCCTCTTGACGGGCTCATTGTAGTTGTTCTAAACTAAAAAAAAACCAATCACCCACCAAACCCACCCAAGTCTAAACCTATAAAACTTCAGTTTTAAATGCTTATTTTTCCGAGGCTACGTTTTTTGATCTTTTACTCAGGGTGAATCACAGCTTCTGTATTTTTCTTTCAAGAAAAAAGATAGGTGATTGCAGGACATTTCCTGATTCTGAAGGAACAATAAAAAAAAAGAGAAAACTTCTACAGGAAAGTTCTGTGCTGGAAAGAACCAGATTTGGAGCCTCAGCACTTGGAAATGGCCTCTAAGAGCCCCCTGTAGCTGTTGACTAGAAAAGATCGGAGCGGTTTTGTTATTCTTACTGCAAAAGTTTGCCTTATGAATCCTCTTGCTAACAAAATCAGCTGGCAACACTTTAGTTAAGTTTAGCTAGCAAAGTGTGGGCTCTGTGCAGCCACACTGCTTGGGCCCCAGCTCACCTCCTCTCCACCACCGTAGTATATTTACTTTAACATTTGACAGTATCTATCAGATTTTAGAGAGCTTGTTTAATGACCTTTTCCTAAGTCTTCCATTCATTTCTTTAGTTTCTCACCTTCTCTCCTTTTTTCTTTTAAAAATAAATTACGGTTATAAAAACAAAGCCAGCAGAAGGGAAAATATTCAGTACCTAGAAACTGAAAATTCTGAGTATTTGCTTTTTATGGGGCACTGGAGTCTCCTAAACTACAGAACTGCTAGAAAACTTAAATGCTGAGGACAAAAAAGTTCACTCAGTGGCTATGCAAATATACTACAGTTTTGAATCTCTTTGAAAAATAATTTAAATACTTGTGTTTCAATTTATGGTCTTAAAACGCCTGAAAAACACATTCCTACTTTTTAAATGGATTTTTTTAAGCGAGTCTTAAATACACTTTGATTATTTCCATTCTTGACATTATGCCTACTCAGGTATTTTGTACAGCAATTTGAAAGCAGAAAGGCAATTCCTAGCAATACCAACAGGTATATATTGATTTAACAAACACCTCCTCTTAAAGATGCACTTTCTTCTTTCTTCCCATGGAAGAGAAAATGTGAATTTAAACTGAATAAAGCCAAAAGCTAAAACACATTGTCTATAATGATTTCTTTGATGGAGAAAGCTCAGGTTCAAGTTCATTATCTTGGTATTTTCAGAGGAGTTTGCCTGCAGCTCTTAGGAACAACATTTAACTGAATTTTATATGTGAACATTAAAGAAACAGTAATGCATAGGTATAAAATAAGCGATCAAACTGAAAGTAAAGTGTACAGCTTTCTCCCTGTTAGCCTACACTGTTATTATCTTTTCAGAAGATGTCAAAACCTTTTCTTCGGAATTCTCATTTTTCATACATTTTGGAAGTAGGTACAATTACTTTAACAGCTTTCTATAGCACTAAGACATCTGTAGCAAAATCGGTTATTTACTTCAAAGTCAGAAGATTTTGAAGGCAGAAAGAAATGGCAGGCAGAAACAGAGGTCCAGAGACACTGCTACGAAACTTCTGGGTTTAATGAAACACAAATATAAGGAATATTTTATGGACAAAATGCATTTGTAGACATACACACTATATAACCAGAGGCCAGAGTGATTAGCATTCTCTTTTCAATTCCTGACTGCAGCTTTAGTGTAAAACACAAACCAGAATGCACATACCCACAGTCATTATGCTACTTCACCGAAGTCTGAATGCCAGATTTTAAGCATATGCTCCGGATCTCTTAAAACTAGGACTTGTATGAAAAAATAGTCTGAAATAGAAGTCTTGCAATACCCAGGAAAACACACACACACCAACATATATTCCACATACACACAGTGCAGACTCCGCGTGAAAGGTGCTGGAAAGTATTTGCGGAAAAAAGATGCACTGGAAAGAGAACTACATCTGAAGAAATGCAACTCACAAAAGGGTAGGACCATAGAAATCTTCTTGGAAGTTGGACACAAAAGTCATCACAGCCCTTCAGCTGCCATAATTTACGTCTCAAACATTTATGTGCATCCTCCCCTTTTCCTCCTCCTTCCCCTCCTGCTCTTAAATTTTTTAGCTCTTCAAGAAAACAAAACACTCGTGTTGCAGTGGTCCCTCCCGGAGTCAGAGAAGTGCAGCTGAGAGCACATCAGTGTATTTAAAACAAATAAAAGCAAGCTAAGGAAAGAGACTAAAAAGTGCGATCCAGGCTCAAATTCAAAAGAATTTATGAGAGTCAAAGTTTTATGCTGGCAAAGGTAAAAGTGGGAGAACACGGTCCTGCAAACAAGGAACAGCATCGTTTACACCAAGGACTACAGTGGCCAGAGGGCAGGGGGTGTTCTGTTGCTGTAATATATTTATACTTCTTTTCCTTTAGCAGAATGGGAGCAAGGTACACCTGGATTTGGCTGGTGTGAGTGAAGTATGCATCTCTCTCTACTGCTCGTGCAGAACTTGTGTCCCTGTTTCTAACTGGCAGGGCCACTGTGTCCCAGGTCCCCTCCTTGGGCTGACTGAGCTGTCTCAAATCCAGATCTTTCTCTTGGAGCTGCACCACCATTTTGATTACTGATACATCCTTTGTAAATCTGCATTGTCCTTTGAGGAGAGAAAAAAACCCACAAGGTTGTGTTAAACTGGAATGAGAGGAAATACAAGAAAGGTGACAAACAGAATAATCGTGCACAAGTTTAGAAAAAAAAATCATAGAGGTTTGCAGCACTTGTTTTATGACTGAGCTATACACAGATACACGTCTGCATGTCACATGTTACTTATTCCCTATTTTTATACCTGAATATTGTTGACTGATACTATACAAAGGTAGTTACATTATAAAATTTGCTGTGGCCTTTTTACAAGTTGAACATCAACTCAAACAGTATTATCTGGTCTGATCACTTCATAAACGGGTATCTTAGATACCAAAACAGAAAGGATAATTAAAATAACACACCTGTATCTATGATAATTTGTACCCTCAATGTTTATTCCCTTTATCTTCTATGATATATTTCCAGCATTTTCATCTCAGTACCATTGTAATTACTTAGTGAATAGACACATTCCCTTTCAACAGCAAAACAGTCTTACTGTGCTTTACTGCGGCCAAAAAAAGGAAACATATATAAAATACTGGACACAGTTAATCAAGCTTAGCCATAGCCTAATAACAAAGCAAGCAAAGTGGAAAATGTATATGTTGGCATCCCACCATGCACCGCCATACTTTTCATTTAGGAACAGCCTTATTTTGTTAGGACCGTAGAACAGGCTTCAGCTTCACGTACCAACATGCATGATAAGCTATAGAGTTGGGAATATTCTTCATTGCACTATCCTACAAGAATCTTGGTGTTAATTGCACACAAAATTAGCTTGAAAGTTCTTTTTTTCTCCTTCACTTCTGTGTTCAGGGTTCAGCTCCTGGTGACACCTGCCCGGTCAGGAGTAATTAGGTTCCTAACCTTCATGCTCTATACAGCCAAAAGTGAAGAAATAAACCTAAGAAGAACACTACTAAGTGACACCAAGCTGCTAAGCTACAGCAGCACTGACTTCCCTGGTGCAAAGCTTTTACATGGCAAAACACAGCTTTGGAGGAGAAGACAACAGCTTCTTCACCCGTCGGTACAAGCGTAACACTACTATGGCAAATAAGACTTGTATAGCTCCAAAGAAAATGGAAAGTGGAATATTTTCTTGTGAAGGAGGTAGAAGAATTATATTTACTTCTGGAGAATTCTCTTTTCAAAACTCTGAGCTGCTACAGCAGGCTCTCGCTGCCCCAGACGCACGTACACAGAAGCAAAACACCTCTGCGCCCAACAATGGGCTCCACCTTGGCAGCGCCAGCTGTGACCTGGCGGGCAGCCCTCTCTGCACCACTCCAGGTGTCCATCACCCTGCACCACTGCCAGGCAGGGCACACTCCTCTAATCCCACCATGAGAGCAACAGCCTAGCAGGGCCAGCGTTCGGGTGATGGGGCTGTGCTTTCTGCACCGTCCTCTCAGAGGCCTCCGCACACCCCGTAAAGACTCAGCAATGCTGAAACAAAGCCCATGTGGTGCGGTAGGATGGGAGCTCGACACCTGTACCACCACTCAGAGGTGCCACCAAGCTATCAGGGAACTGTTTTGTTTTGAAGCTAGAAAACATTCAGCTGCTAAAACCATTAACTCTTCCTCCAGCACTGGAGAGTCTCAGTGCAGGAGTACAGTGACAGTCAGTGTAGCATTGATAAGAAAGGTCAAACTAATAAAAGCGTCATATGAGAATTTGGGAACGCAGTTCGTGGTTCCAAGATGCAGCTAAAAGGAACGATTAAGACAAAAAAATCTAGATTTTGCTAAAGGGATAGTAGAAATCGGAGTTTGAAAGGATGCTTTACAGAACTGAATGCACACTAAGCGTTGCAAACGCTGCTGACAACTAAGTTGCTCCTAGCAAGAGCAGAACAGAGGTTTATTCTTCCTTTTTCATATTTGCCTTCCAAGTATCCTTAAAGCAAAAGCACCGACACATTTACACACAGAAGTCTCATCTTTAAAACCTAGGTCTCTTCACCAAGCTCTCCTCTGGAAAGAAAGAAGGGGGAAAGATTTACTTTTTTTTAAACAGGATTTTTTTTTTAACAGGATTTTTTTATGTCCCTATGCCTTGGAAAGAGGAAATTTGTCACACAGGCTTCTTTCTCACCCCCTGAAGGTGAACACTGGGTACGGTCATGTTCTCTTCCTTTAGGGCATAAAGTTGAAATACATATCTGCCTGCCACCCCCCCACCAGAAGAAAGGGGAGGGAAAAAAAGAAGTATCACCAAGATGCAAACTCTCATTCTTTTACACAGCCCTGCCGGCAGCTTAGCTGGACTGAATGGTTTGATACTAAACCCAGATAGATCTTGTTCAGTTTGTCAACTGTGCACAGTGAAAAAAATAAGGAATTCATAAATTACGTTAATACTTACGTAGGGCTGTTTCTCAAACTTCTAGTTTTGTCTAAACCTTGATAAATAGTTCCAAACTCTTCTGAAATTGAAACGGAAAGAATTAAACTAGAACTATTGTCAATAGCGTCAATCAGTAAAACTAATGAGGCTTTTTTTGCCTCCTGTATGCATCCATTTCTACACAGAAAATGTCTGCAGATTATGTCTGCTCAAAAAGCAGTGTTTTTCCTGCAGAGCTAAACATCTTCATTATAAGATTTAAAACCAAGAAAATCCTTGCTTTTTTCTTTTTTTTTTTAAACAAGAGAATATAATTCTTCAAAAATTACTGAAACGCTTTCTTTTATTATTCCTCTGCTGAGAAGTGTTAAGTAGCGATAAATGTAAAGTTTGGCCTATTTGTCAAGTTGTAGTGATCGCTAATCAGATTTAGAAATCTGAAAACAAGAGAGGAATGAAAGCAGGAAGGGGATACAAGGAGTAGAATACGAATAAGACTGAGAGCAAGTATGAAGAAAAACTTCCTTCTCCCACAATTAAATAACAACAACATAAAACAAAAGTAAAACATGTTCACTATAACTGAGGACAAGGCTAGCATAGTTTGAAAGTCAGTAAAGAGTAATTGTACATGCTTTTGTTAATATGTTCCACCAGGATTTCTCCGAGCACTAGAAGCTGCTCACTGGTTTTGCATAATAAAGCCAACCTAAGATCAGACACACAAAACTACATTATTCCCATATGTATTTCAGTAAAGAAGTCAGAAAGTGTTCTTTGGAATTACTACCATGATCAGCATAGAAGGATTTACAGATGTAATAAAGCTAAGAGAAAGCATCGCTGACACCATCTTGCCTTCATTTTCTTCCCAGAACAACTAAATTTCAAAGGAGGAATCATGAAGATTAGTGGGACAGAGCCCTGATCACAACCAAGACTTTTATCACATCATTTCATTTATGATTCTATGAGATTTGCTAAATTCTTGGAATATGGTTGATATGCACTAAATGGAGAGAGATAAATAAGCGGAGAGTGCTCCGAGGAAAATTGCATACAGTTTTTCAAGGCCAAGTTAAAATTTACTTGTGCAGGAGATGCCCAAAGGGTCTTTTGATCTTAAGAGCTACCTGGGATAGGAAGTGCTCTAAACCTTTTCAAATCAGGCACAAAGCAATCTTCCTGTTACCTACTTTTCCCACATCACCCATAGCAAAGTAACAGCCTCCACATTTCCCCCTAGCCTGCCTCACAACACTTGGGAGGTTTTTTGTCCTTTTTTTTTCAATAAATACACAAAACAAAACCACAATCTCCATCTTGAGGTATTTATGAAGTCTGCAACTGTCTGAAGTGTCTAGCTCTCAGAGGAAGAGGAGAAACCTCCAGACATACCAGATTCTACATATCTAGGTCTCTTTTATCACTTGACCCTAAAAGCAAGCAGTGATGAGAAAGGACACGCACGCATACCAAGAGCTTTACTTAAATCATCTTTCCCACTTCTTCAACATGGCACTTCAGCAACCTGGGAAAAGCAGCAAATGATTTTTTTTATTATTTTTTTAATATATACTTTGGCTCTGGATAATAAAAGGATATTTCCTATCATGGGAAAGATGGAATTTCTTTCTTTAATCTCCTCCTGTTGAAGCAAGCAATGTCACCTCAAAGTGTCAGGTGGAATTTATTTCATGAAGTTAACAATGCTCATTTCCTTACCCTGTTGTTCCTTTAAGCTTTGAGAGTCTACATACAGATGTGTCTGAAATGTAGTTCATTTTAAACATAAGGAGGGAAGGAAAGAGGAGGAATAGACAAAGTTATCTCACCAGAACATCTTTATAGCAGCATGCGTCCCTGAAGAAGAAAGGCTTTATGCTTATAATTTCATTCAATATTTCTTTTCAAACATTTGAATGGGCTTTACAGAACACCTTTTTGATACTAACTGAACTTTATAACCCATAAAACCCTCTTAGTGAGCGCTGTTACTTACATCTAGAATCCAGAGTCTTTTACAAATAATAACCATAGCTAATTATACACAGTAAATAACCTCAGCTTTCAAGCCTCCCCATATATCATTTTGCTAAATATTAATCACAGCTTTAAGCTGTCTAACAAGCTCCTAAAAGCATGACATTACCACCGAGATCCCCCACTCCAAAGAGTCTCAAACTATCCATCAAAATCTCTTTCATAAAAAGGGCTGATTAAAACTTCCTGGCATAAGCTTTTATTTGTTCGCATGTTGGTCCTGCCTTTTCCCAGGCAACCGAGCCATTCCGCACCGGCTCACCTTGAGCAGGGGTGGGAGAGTTACCAGCCTCTCAGGACCGGCCACCAAGAGCCTGATGTGGTATGGCTGAGTTTAGGAAGGCAGCAGGAGCCACACTAACTCCAATCTCCTCTTTCTTAATTAGAACTTGAAACAATAGGTGGGGAAAAATCAGGACCAACCGCTATTATGTATTAGCTTTCATTTCTGTGCATTGATTGAGCTTATGTTGTTTTATGTGTGCGATGAAAGGGCAAATCAAAAGCCATTTCTCTTTCTTGTCAATTCTCTTTCTCTTTTTCAACTATTTATCTTTGTGTTGTATTGCAGCAACAGATGGCACATTAAAAATGAATTCACTTTTTGGGAACTGTATACTGCACAGCTTAGTCTTACCATCTAAAATGACGACGTAATTAAGTTTCTTTTGGAAAGGTACCTATAAAATACAGTAACATAATGCCTGCTCAAGGAAAGAGACGTTTTATAAGAGAAACGTTTGGGAAAGAACGCAAGTCTTTCTGGTATAGGAACTCTTTTTGGCCTGAACATTTACATATTTTAACTGGATTGCTGGCCTAGTTAAAGCAATATCTAAATATTTATAGATGTATCAGTGAGGTTTTTTTCCCCCCTCTAATTTTCAGAGGAACTCGTTTCAGGTGTTTTCTACATTACTTTCACCTGGCATATTTGCAAATAACTCTCTGACCAGGATTCACTAGATAGTATTAGCATTCTTTAAATAATAGCTCCCAATAAATTCCACTAAATAATGCCATTGTCAGCAAGCACTCTACAGTAAGTCGGTTTACATACAACACTATCAATGTACACGTAGCAAGGTGGTTAGCAAAAATAACCTTCTAGTCACATGAAAAAAATGTTCACAGTTGTAGGCTCGTTACATTTTAAACTCTACCTGGGATCATATTTGATGAGCAATCAGGATAACATACAGATAACAAACTTTCCTCATTTGAATATGCCATGAATAGAAGACAATGGGTTAGATTCCTTCAAAGCACCGTCCCTAATTTGGTGGCAATTAATCAACTCAGGTAGGAGAATCATATGAGTATCAGCTTTATACACCCAGAATAAACAGCAGCATGAAATACATTCCTTTCCTATGATCAACAGCACCTAACAATTACAGCGATAGTCATTAGCAGTCTGCAGGAAAAAAGAAAGCGTGTGTGTAGGAGGAGGGACAGGTCATACCGAAGCTGTCTTTTTATTAATCATCATTATAGGAAGGGAAAGAAGAAATATGAAATTTCCATTCTTATAGAAGTTAGTCATTGTTTTTCAAACTTGGTTAGCTGCCTTCAGATCCTGAAATCTCTTCTGGATGCTTGAGTGGAAAAAAACCCAACAACTCAAAACCACAATACACCCCAAAACAAAAACTAAATGAAAAAAACCACTCTTCAACAGAGAAGTAACTCACAAATCATGGACAAAACAGCAATATGCAATCACATGAACAAATAGTGTCCAGTAAGTAATAGATATCCCAGGAAAATGCTCCAGTTAAAATACTTATTTTCTGCTTTCTTACTGCAGTCCCAGTTTGCTACTTTTGACTTTCTTTAAAAAAACAAACATCTGTGGAAATGTAGCCTTTAATAGGAAAAAAAAATAAAGCACCATAGCATTTTTTCTTTAGGCCAAGAACATCAAAACCAGGCAGTACTTTCACTAATCTTAAAATATCCCACTAAAAAAAGATAGGACTAATCATCTCTCAGATGAAGGAACGGATGGTTTCCCTCCCCAACCCAAGGTGGCATATACAGATGCCTGCCAGTCTTTAAAGTATTGCAATATGAGTTTGATTTTTTTTTTTTTAAAAAGCACTGTTGTTAGAAATTTCCTGTGTCTACCTGAAAGATATTTAATCTGTTGTAACTTGGCACAGCCAAAAGCAATTTGCAGGAGGACACTGAAAGGCAAATACGTACATATAAAGGAAAAGTCTGCTAACACCTTAAAACACACTCATGCGCAGAGCATGACAGTTGCTTTCTCAAAATAAACATATTTGGAAGTAAATACATGGCCCTGTTGAGCCAGGCCACATTTAGCATCTCAGCTTTCCCTCCTCCCACCACCACACCAGCGTGTCAAGGATGTTTTCATCCCCTCGTTTGTCTGTCTCCCCTAATCAGGACTCTGTTGTTGTACTGAGCAAGTCGGGGCATTTAGTGAAAATCAAGATGGATTTAGTTTGGAATTAAGTAGATTCCCATGACAGGAAATATTAAGAGATGATGGATGTCTGACAAATATTTAAATAATAATAATAAAAAAAAAATCAACTCCCATTTCAGAAGGCAGTCTGCAAAACTAGATTTATGAAGCTGAACTTTAAACTAAAATGGAACATATTTTTCCAGGCTTTATGTATTAGCAATATTGCATTTAATTTAGAGATTAAATAAACACTGTAGTCTGAGGCAGCCCCTGAGAGATGAGATGCTGCACGTAGGCAGGCTTACAGTTTTGAAGCTATGAAATATGTCTCCTGTTTTGACACTATTGTAATAGCATAGTTGTTCACTTTCCTTGTTTCCATGGGGTTTATGGTCCATAAAGTTTAATAACAATCTTAACAGTTGAACAGTGAGCACACATCTCTGCGAGGCTGCTGTATGAAACAGGATCTGAATTTTAGCCATGTAATTTTTAGTGGCAGCATATGTCCTTTTCTCACCACCGTCCACGTATACACATACCATTAAAGAAGGCACCAAACAACACTGAGTCACCTTGGAAAAGAGGTCACATCCTCTCTCAGCCTCCAGGAGCTGAGTGAAGAGCACTTAAAACACCAGTTCAGGTTATGAAATCATAGAATTTCAGAAAAATTAAATAAAAGCTTCACTCAGTAGGTCCCATAAGAAAAAACATCTAGAAGCACCCACAACCAGCAGTGGTTTACTTCCATCTGAGTTGGTACCAAAGAAAATAATGCCTTGGGTAGAAGAAGATCTTTTGCTTTTAGTGATGTAGATGTTCCCCTTCACTCATTCTTTCTCCAGTCTCACATGATGAGACCGGAACACTTCAGTTTCTAGCAAAATTGACCCCCCAACTTGTACCTTCTCCCCTGCAGCTTGGCTTTGACTTTAGCTTTGATTAATTTGTGACTGCCTTGCACTAGAGTCCCAAATGTCGAAGAGCTAGGTTGATTTAAACCAACCAAAGGCCCTCTGTCTACTCAGTCTTCATGACCACCTGTTCCACTATTTGCATTATTTTTTATGGGTCTTTTTAAAAATAGAGATAAAAGGGAACATTCAACTTTCAAATCTAGATTTGCATAACTATTTGTAAGGAAGAAATCTATACAAGTACAGAATATTAAATGACTTCTTTTTTAAATAATTGAATAGATTTCAACTTGATTGTATCTCCTTAACATCTCACTAGATCTTTTTTTTTTTTCAATGAATTTGACACATCAAGTAATATCAGAGTAAATCTACCTAAAATATTTACAATTACTTGCAAGATACTTTCACATGAACCAGTAAATTGAAACTTCCTCTCAGAGGAGAGACATAAAAAAGTCATTTTTATGGTGGTTATTGTAATTTTAATAGGCAATTTCATAGGTAAACAGAAGTGCTTGATCTCCATTCACTACTGTATAACAGGCTGTGCTGCATATCTAATGGAATCACATGGATTTGTGTACAAAATGAACAAGAATTATAAATGGCTCCTTCTGTGATTTAAACTATACAGTTTTATGTATCTCAGCTACAGTGCCTAAGATGAAAACACAACACATTCATATTGTATAAACAGGCAGCCTACTTCCTTTGGGAATAAAGTTTTAAGAAGAAAATGCTTCAGGTTGGCATTAAAGCAGATGTTCAGCAGAAGGAGCTGTGCACACATTTTCAGAGCACCCTCCATCCAAGCTGGTTCATTGAAATGTATGTATGCTCAAAAGATCTGAAATTTCTGTCGGCAAATGACACTTTCACGACTGGAGTAGATTAATAGAGTAACCGATTTAAAGACTAGAAGGGATCATTATGATCATCTAGTATGACCTTCTGTTTAACAGAATTTAGCCAAGGGATTCCCATATCAAGCCCGTGGCTCGTAACTCCTGGTTGAGCTACAACCAGTACCTTTTAGAAAGACATTCAATCTTGATTTAAAGACTTCAGGTGATGGAGAAGTCACTACATTCCCAGACAAGTTGTTACAGTGCTTAATTACACTACTACTTCTATCTTTCTTTTTATTTTATTTTTTTTATTTTTTTTTTAAAGACTCCTGCTACTACAATTTGTCTAGTTTTAGTCCAGCCATTGGTCCGACTATTTGTCCTCTGACTAGATTAGAAGTCCTTTTCTAGCAGAAGTTTTCTACAAAAACAGGTGCTTGTGGGATTGAAACAAGGGATATCGTCATCTTTTCTTTGTGAAGACAGTGTCTTCTTTATTCTTTTGCTATTGGATAAAAGTTCACATCATTCTTGTAGGTCTTTTCTGAAATCTCCAAAATCTTTACATGCAAACACCAACACTACCAGTAGTCATATAATGTTTAATTGACAGGTGTAATAATATTAATAATAATACTGCAAGGATTCTGCTTGAAGAGGAAAAGAAGCCTGTTAGCCATTTGGTCATTTTCTTACATGCACTCACGTGCATATCTTTCAAAGAAAAGGAAGACAGGAAAAATGACCCAAATGCACTAAGTTTAGTCAGGCTGGAAGACACGAGGCCTGTAAAACAATTTAGTACAGCACAGATCTCGGGGGTTTTTGCCAAGTTATGTTTGGTGCAGCAATTCACGGGGAATAGGTACCCCTGTACTCCTCTACACTGTGCCACCTGGCTTGGGTCCCAGGCATCTTAGAGAAGGTTTTTAATGTGCTATACCCTTCTGAGTCAGGCGTGCATAGAACAGGGCTACAGGAGTGCAGGCTGCCAGCCACAGAGCATCTGAAAACTCTCTTATGCTACTAAAATCCTCAGCTGCTTGTCAGGACAGCTTTATGGAAAGTGAGACGAGGTTCTGGACCCAGAGTTTAACTATACTTGGCCATAACTCAGTTTCTCACAAATAGCACTTTTGGCATGTTCTCTTTCTCTTGTACAACTGTGATACGTGCAGTGGGAATAATAAATTACCATGCTATTACACGACAACAGAAATCTGTATTTGGTTAAATGCGTAGAACTAAAAAACGTGGGCTGCTTTTTTTCCTGCCCTTTCTCTAGGCTAGAATCTAATATATTGACATAGTTTAGTAACGAACTACTGAACACGTGAGATTGAGAACTCATGGAAAAAGTGATTGTCCTTTTGAATAAGGTTACATGTTTTCTTGCGAAATGAAAGCCCAGATATGTGCAGTTAAGAATCATTCTCATACATTTCAGGCCTATATTGCAATGAAACTGAGAGCGTGGTGTAGGAGGAATGTCCACGAATGCTGCTTCCGCTTCAGATGTGATTAAACACCTCTTTGGAAAACACAACAAGCGTATAATGCAAATAACAATGTCTTTTATAATTCATTAAAATCTACTTTGAGATTCCACTAATAATAAAGTTGAGAAGCTAGGAGTAGGAAAACAAGAGGTATGCAATTCAAGAGAACTTTTTATTTAGGGAATGAAAGAAGCTATTTTCATTCTAAAAAGACAGTGGGTGGGAAAACAGATTTCTGCTAAGGAAACGAGCAGTCACTTTCACTGAAAAGGAAATACTGAGTTGCTTTGTCCTAAGGTCTCAGTGGAGCAAAGCCTGATGGTTTAACCATGGCATATGGGTTGCAGCCCAAGAGAGCAAAAGAGAAAATTTGGAAGCTCATGTCAAATTTTCTTCTCTCTCTCTAGCTCTGGCCTAGGCCTCAGCAGTAGTCTCCAGGGATAGAATGATGTACTGCAATATAACAAGCTGCCTGACATTTTGAAATGCCTTAACCCCCAGCTTTCCATCCACCTTTTAGCCCTTGCAGCGTCTTCCCTTCCCACGTGGAGCTGCACAATGTACAGGATAAGACTTCGCTATAAAGAAAAAAAGTTGTCATATCTTTGTCCTTGAGGTATTTAATCAGCAATGACTCTTTGCTTCGTTAATAACATTTTCGGTAATATAATACGAAATGCCAGTTATTGTATGGAAAGTGGGGTATATGAATGCCTAATGTCCCTCGCTCAGACACATGCCATATCTCTGCAAAGTCTCAGGACTGTTTCCTAGTTTTTTTGTGAGTGAAATGCAAGGTGGGAGTCATGAAAAAGCAAAAGTGCTGTTTTCCTGTAACCTAAGTAATTGCAAGCTCCTGATAAAAACTAAAGCCTCCCATATTACTGAAAAAAGAAGCCTTAGTAGCACAAATGTGAATACTGAAGCCAAGCTGACACACACGAGAAAGAAAAAAATTATTTTATGTTTCCAACAACTTTCAGATTTATAACTAGTAGTTGGTAGCCAAGCTCTTAAAAACTCTGCAATAATTATATATCCAAACCACAGTCTTTCCCCCCGCCCTGATGTAGAAAATGCTGCAGATCGGAAGTGTTTCTAATTAAAAAATTCTAAAAATCTATTAAAGGCTTGAACTCTAGTAGCCCATCTCAGTCTTCCCTTTTTCCTAAAAAGTCAAAACATTGAGGGTTTGAATGTAGCTTTTCTCATACATTATCTCCCTAATGACTTTGACCTATTAATAAGTGGAATCTATCAAGTATTCTCTCTCATACAGTATTTTGTCAATTGTTATATGCCTCAACGGGGCCACCATTAAAAATCTGCCAATTAATTCCGTATTTAGGACATTGTTACTATGATATATGCTATGTATCATGCTATTTCTCATTATAAATGTAAAAATGTTGTAAATTACAAGGTGAGATTAGTATTTTCTACAATAAGAAGTGATGCCTTTTAATGATAATCATTATATACTTTGTCTTTTCTCTCCTTCAGCTGGGTTCTTTTATAGCAGAACCATTCCAAGGGAAAACAATCTGAATGACACACTGGATATGGAAAAGATATTCTCTTAACACCCTTACACTTATTTCCTGCCATTCTATATTAAATCTTTTTTGAAGCAGAGTCTAAATATTCACTCTAAGTAATTTTTATTTTTTGAAGGAAGTTAATCGAAGATTTTTTTAAACTTTAAACAATGCCTTACTAGAAATCAAAATAAGATTAAAAAATATTATTAGTTATGTTAAAGTGACGGCATGTTTATGTACTACATCTGAATAAAACCCTTTTGCTTACCAAAAACATAGCTCTTACCCAAAAATGATTAATTGTGGCTTTCTGGTCAATAAAACACTAAATAAAATGGAGGATGAGAACCTAATGTGGCTGAAAGTCTCTAATGGCATTTAGTAATTTATTTATTTAATTTTCTTTTACAAAAAAATGTTTTGATTTTAAATATTTTATTTAATATCCCATGGATAAAAAAAAGCATTAAAGCTATTAGCATCAAGTTAGTATAATTGCAGTGAATAATGTGGAAAGTACCTCTAATAGAGTTGTAGCTGTGGTTTCATTTATTCCAGATGAAAAATGACATTTATCAAACATTTGATCTGATGGGCTATATATTTATGGAGAAACAAAAGAGAAGAGATTAACTGGCAAGAAAATCCATTTTGATTAGACTATTTAATGTTCTGTGTATGTGTTACAAATAACCCTATTCCCAGGAGGATTCCATTGAACCAGATTTCTTTAATTATTATTTTTATTTAGCACTGAGACCACATGACCTGTGAACACAACCTTTTAAAACACTTGACAAAAACCAAAGGTATTAGAAATTTTTTCTATATTGTTTTCTCTGCCAGGAAAGTCTTATTGTTCTATGGGATATGCTTGCTAAATTAGACTTCTATTGGTTTTAAACATATTTTTTAATATCATCATTTTAGAATCTCAACTTGTACATTTCTGATGGATATTTCATTTGGAACTGCAACCATTTATCTAGTCGAAGCATCTGTGTGTTTAACATATGGACTGGAAACTTTCCACTACAATGACTGCTCTGCCAAAAAAGCCAGCAAAAGAAAATGTTCTGATGTAAATACAAGCTGATATTCAAGCTCTTCACAGGTTTCGAATCTTTAACCACCTAACTAGAGGAGAGTTTGTTATGACTGTGGTTTTGTTGAAAATAAAAACAAAACAAAAAAAAACAAACCCATGAAATCTGCAGAAACCGGCCTTGTATATTGTAAATCCCCATTTTGGCAACCCAAAGAGGGAATATAAGCTTAAAGGCCTGAATTTAACAAACCTAATTATCAAGGCTTAATTAGTACCAAGGGTAAAGCTTCATGGAACACCTGCAGACTTAATTTATGTCCTGACAGAGAGGAACAAGTGTTAATGGGCTGTATTTATGTTAATACCTGAACCTTAGAGAGCCAGTGGGATAAAACAGACTATGCACTAGTTTTCTGTTTCAAGCTACAGAACAAACATAAAAGATTTTAATCTTAATATTAGTTTGCACATTACTCCTTGGGGAAAGTATAGATCTATTTAAACTTTAAAACTGGAGATACAGAATACTAAGAAAAGAAAAAATAAAGGAAAAAAAAATGTAAGTCAGTTTAGAAAGCGGTGTGAATGCAGAAAATATCAAACTAAAAAGCATCAGTGGCCGTCTTCTCAGCATCCCGTGAGCTGCTACTGTTTTTTTTAAAGCCTCATACACTATATAACTGATGATTTCCACAGCATGAACTTAGATTTTCATGTATCTGAGGCATAATACAATTCTTTGCTATATTCAGAGGGAAGAGGAAAAAAAGGCTACCCACCAGAAGTGCAGTGCTGACAGCATTATCTCTGCGTGCTGGGGCTTAGGGGACATGATCGGAGTTGACTTTGGGCACCTTTTCAGAAGGCAGAGCCCTGTGGGGAATGGGGCCTCTTACGGTCTCCAGAGTTCTTGGAGGCCAGGCTGTAAACGGGCCATATGGTGCCACCAGTCTCAGCTCTCATTCAGTGCCAGGAGAGTACAGAACATTATATATCCATGCTGTTCCTCTCTCTGTAGGCAGTAAAGTCCCTAAAAGGTAGGGAGGTTTAGGTATAAATAAATAGCTCGTATGTTTTTCCCACTGAAGCTGTATTCCTATTGCAGTAAGACTGGTTCGTCTTCACTTCTAGCACTGCAAGTCACGGAACTCATCTCAGAAAGATGCTGTTTAAATGGCATTTTTTCTGCCATTCAATGTTCCTTTTGGTCCTTGACCACACTTACCATTTCAGGAAAGATCACCTCTGTGAGCATGGCTATGAGGATAGCATTATAATCTCTGAATTACACTGAGACGAAGGGAAATGTTTATTATTATTATTATATACATCTGTCACCCAGTCTGGCTCTGGTTTAACATCAGGTTCCACTAGTATTTTCAGTCCTGAAACTGCTCAAGTTGCAGAATGAAGATGCATAAACCCACCCTGTGCTGGCCTGGAAATCTATTTATTATCCTTTTGTTGGTTCCTGTATTCACAGGTAATAAGGACAAAAAGTCATTTCTGAGATAATCCTCCCCGGTTCTCACAAAAGGCCACAAAATATCACCAAGCGACTACTCCATCCAACTCGCAGCTTTTCACAAAGTTTCAAAAGGTGTTTGAATTATTAAAACTAAATGAACCATAGGTCCTAATGCTTCTTTACTTTTACTGCTAAAAATGCTGTGTTTCCTCAGTGTATGTCTGGCTTAAGCGTCCAGTACTGGATCATATTCTGCTTTTCTGAGCTGAAATAGCAGTTCTCCAGAAATCTTCCCTGGTAGGTACTTACTGATGGTGATCTAATCACCTCCCTGCTGTATTTCTGGTACATTACATAGATTGAAAGTCGTATAGTTATTCCTTCAAAACAGCTTTTCTCATCTCATGTCATTCTTGTTGCTGCTTTCTGAATCTTCTTCATATTTCTATCGTATGTAAATATAGTAGTGTTTCTTTGCTCTTCCTTAAAATGTTTGTAGCTAGAATTGAAGATTTACTTTGTCCATTTAAATACGAATATGACCGTCCTTTTATGCCATTTACAGCACAAATTTATCATTTTACCAGAATGTGTTTTCCACTAGCTTCCTTCACTGTACAGAACTGTCTCTTCTCTATAGGGCTAAATTCAACTTTCCAGAACACAAATTAATTTTCTGAACCCTTCTTTTACTTTTGTTCACAAATCATCAGCAAACTGATCCTTGTCTTCTCAGTCTTACTTGATGAGAATTATTCACAAATTTTTCAGTTAATTAAACCTGCAAGTCTTTACAGTTCACTCTATTTAGGTAAATCAGTCATGCAGTATTCTTCTGTCCTTTCAGATCAAACTAATTATATGAGTAATCAATAAGTCTGAATTATGTCATATGAAAACTGAATACACAATTTGAAACTGCATTAAACAGCACTCAGGCTTCATTTTTGTGAGTATACAGACCACTGAGCTCAGTTCCTCAAGCATTCATACTAAGTAAATGCAAAAGTGTGGTAAACAAAGTCAACCCCAAATTCTCTTTGATTTATACAAGTATTATGGGAATTGTTTCTCTTTTTAGTTCACTAGTAATTCTATGTGATCACAGGCATACAAGAATGAATACTGCTTTTTTCACCAAGCTCTACAGAAAAATATAACCTTGCCATCATCACATACCAGAAGCCCTGGATTTAAGAAACAAGGAGCTCAGAGTAGGTCAGGAGGCTGCGCCAGCGAGCTGGCAAGCTCCTGCCACGGGAACGTAGCTTTGCTTCACGCATTGTGCCAAACCATGGTATGTTTTCCTGGGCAATCCAACAAGATGCATGAGCCCAGGGCTCTGAGCATGAGGACACTGCGTCAGCAGGGCTGTCCCACGGAACATTAGTGAAAAACTCCCCCTTTTCTCTTTTAACTAAAGGTTTCACTCTACCCCAAGGCCTAAACCAGTTTTGCTGTCCAACACTTTCTGTAAGTACACCAGGCTCAAGTCTCTACAGCTGCTCAAGACAGAAGTAAGAGTATTTTTGGGATGATCCATAAGAATTCAAGCTAATTTAAAGTCATACATCTCGGATGAGGAGGAATGGATAGCTCAGTTAGTGTCTCCTCCCCCCCACCACCTCTCTCAGGGTAATGACAAGAGAATTTTTAAAGTTTTTGTTATCTCTCTTCCTTCCTATTTTATAATCCTCTTTAGAATATTGACACTAATGCTTCTTCCCCTCCTGTTTTTTTCTGGCAACTACTGTTGATTCCACTCCTGCACCAGCCCGTTCGCCACATTTCAGTGGTGCACAAACCATCAGCACTTTCCATGGCATCAGTGAAAATGTCATCAAGGATGTTTGCACAGCTGTGAAAATAGGGGCTGTTGCAGGGCTGTGTTTTAGTGCTGTCAGCTGGAAAGTGCAGCAGACCCATACAACAACTGGAAGGGATTTGCATTATCTTGTAGGAGCCCCCCATCAACCTGCATCTATCGGGGGCTCCTTCTGTGCAAGGACAAACTTCCTGAGGCTACATGAGGTGCTTAAACAGCTTGGAACATAAACCATCCAGAATAAACTGCGTGGGCTCAGCACAATTCTGGAGGAGACTTTCACACACTTTTGGTCCTTAGCCTTAAAAAGGTTTTCAAGGACAAAGTGGAGGAAGGCCTTTCCATCTCATGTGAAGGGTTCCGGCATCCCAGGGCACTACCCCAAACCTCAGAAGAGTAGACTCAGCTACCATTTGCCCCTGTGAACCTTCCCCTGCCCCAGAAAGGCCTTCATCATGCAGAGGGCTCTTGCATTACCTTCAAAGAGCCATGGTTCCTGGAGTAAGTGTTGTCTAGCGTCCAGCTTGAACCTCCAGGGACATGAGCCCCCAGTGGCTCACCAGTTTCCCATCTGCTGCCCCCCAGCATCCTGAACATTTGTACCTTAGAGCGCTCCTGGAACCATTCACTCCATTTCCAAGTTTGGAAATACATTCTGAAACACTAAACAAGTATCTCTCACTGACAACAGGAACGAAACGCCGGTCTTGAGATAGCCTTTGCACTCTGTGCGTGACTTGTTTTCCCTGTGTGAAGAACAGGAAAAACACCACCTGCTTCTCAGGGTAATAATTAGCTATTTTCATGGGGGGCTGCTTACGGTGCAGTGAAAGCAAAAACGAGTATTAAAGGCAGCAGTAAACTGCTCGCTCGTGCTCGTCCCACTTTACAAACCGCCACTTCCTAAACACAACTGAATTTTTATTCAAAAACTAGACACTAAAAATACTATCATTTTACAGGTTTTGCTTACTCCATTTATCAGGTGACTTAATATCTCTTTTTAAGTATGTTTTTACCCCTGACAAATGTATCAGACCTTGAGACGTGGTTTTCAAACCCGGATATTACACATTAACACCAATCTAACGCATACAAGCATTATGGAAACAGTTCAAGCAAAGCATATTGATTTTTGTTTTCGTGAACAGCAATAACATTGACGCATAACACACATGAGTTCTCGCACACGTACATATATGCATACGTGTTCTCGTAAATCAACACAGGCACAGGCTTACGGGAAGAATAGGGTTGAAGTCACGGTGTTGATAGGCGTAGGATTTTGCACTTCACATATGCTTTCATTTTGGTCATGTACCCATGTTTCAGAACAGTATGCTTTTTGTATATTTTATAAAACTAGCTTAAGATAGACGATAAACGGAAATAACCCATTAATCAGATCGTCAATGAAAATTCTGAGAAGTAAATTACAAATCCTGGACAAATTTAGTCATCAACTTCTCAAAACATCTTTGGCATGGAAAGCTGGAGATCTTTGTGAAGTCTAAAAGGTTGACTTCTTCAGTTTCTTAAAAGCAGAAACAGCACTTGTCATAAACAGTTTCAATCAGGGTTTTTTTTTCTGTTTTCTGATTTCATTTCATCCTACTTTAACACAGCGTTTTCTGCCTCCCTCAGACCTTCCCACAGAATCAGTCAGGCAGAAGAAACACTTGAGTAGTTTGTGCAAGCCTGATGCCTGAGCTGGTCACAGTAATGTGTCCTGGACACATTAACCAATTTTGCAGAGAAAAAAAAAAAAGAATTTTCAAATTGTGGTGAAGTTTAACATTAATCCAAACTGAATGTTAGAAAGCTGTCTTCAGAACCACGTATTATCTGCTACCAACTATGGCGAACCCAAATAAGAGCAGGAAAAAGAAAACCAAAACAGCTCCGAAAGATTTTATTTTCCACTTGGGCTAACATCAGTGAAATGAATAGCCGTTTTGCTTCAGTAGTTGCATTTCTTTTGGGGTCATCTTTTGCTCAGCAGGAGTGGACAAGGATGAACTGGGATTTATAGGGCTTTTAATTTTTATTCTTTAATGTTTCTATTTTCTTGTTCAAATACTTTTTTATTTAATGTTTTGAAATACAGCTTCCCAGTTCAGCCTCATTTTAGTTTCCCAAAGCAAAGGTCATTTATGTGTTGAGGTGAAAGAAAATACAGAAAGAAAGAATGAAAGTAGTGGAATTTTTCATATTTCAGACAGGAGCAAAATCTTTACTTAACTTGAAATATTTTCCATGGTTGCTTAAAAAGCCATAAAACGAGCACCTGCTCATCAACTTAGGAGTTATATATGTGAAATCTCGTGCACACAAGTCAGGGCCAATGCACGACTGAAGATTTCTAACCACTTGCTAAATTTCTCACTCTGCAAGTGCCAAAGGATTGAAGAGTAAAACTGAGCGAGGGAAGACAAGGTTCCAAGTCACTAAGCTGTAGAGATGCCACAATCCTTTTTGGAGGTAGATAGTGCAGCTGCAGAGTAGTGAGGAGAATTCTCAGTTGGCTTTAAAGCCAACACAGGATGTTAGACTTCTAACAGAAAGAAAACGACAAAGAGAAGTGCATATGAAGAGAAAAAGAGTAAGCAGATCTACATATAGACCACAAACTTTTACACCAGTACTGTTCAACTGCATTAAACTAAGCATCTGAGCTGAATTTACATCACGCAGGTAGTCTGTTGACTTGATATGTGCTTCAATAAAAGAAGATCCAGTATGGATGGAAGTTATTTTATGAATAAGACACAGAAACTTCAGCTACTGGGGTAAACATACAGACAGTTGTCTTCCTGTGCACATAGGAGTGCTTAGCTAGACTGAAACTCTGACTAAACAGATTTAGTCAGCACAGCCAGCTCATCACAGCAGCTGAGGTTCCTATGTGTTAAAATGCACATTCTTAAGGCATTTGTGATCTGTCTGTAATTACATAAATGTAATTTCAAGTTTGCTAGAATGCAGTATAAAAGTGGCAAATATACTGCACACTGGACCAATTATGCACTGAACAGTGTCCTTCAGGTACCTCCAAGGAGTGAGAAACAAGGTAACAAAGTTAGCCTTACACTTTCAAAACACTAAGCAGCCCTTAACCAAGTAACTCTCACAATACCCCCTGCAGCATTACCTTTTATTTTTACAGGTGAGGAAAAAAAGGCACAGAAAGGTAACTGAACTGCTGAGGCGGAGTAGTGATTCAATAGCACGGACAGATCTGAAGGTCAGAAATTCCTGATTTCTTCACCTAGCCACTGCCTTTTTGTGCTGCACTTGTCTTTGGTTCATCTGCTTATCTGAGTGGGAACCATCGATAGTGCTGAACTGTTCCTGTACTCCTAAATTTTAGCATTTATGTTAAAACCCCCAATTTCAGAGTGGAAGCAAACTTCCCCAGAGCTGAAAGTACACATCAACCAGAACAGTGCTTACTAGATTACTTGTTTCTACACAGCAAAAAGAATGATTGTTAGCAAAAGCGATCAAATTTTGATGTAAATCTCACACGTGGACATCCTTCCAGTGCGCTCTGAGATTACAGCTGATTTCAACAACAGATGCACTGAACTTGTGTGGCATCCTCACTGATGTTACTGGGACTGCAATTATTATATTTTCTTTCCACTCCTTGAAAGAAGTAAAATCACACGTATCCCAGCTGTATGAAACACTAAACCATAGATAACAAATATATACAAAGGAAGAGGACGGAGGGATTATTTTTTAACTCATATATGACTGGGCATTACGGTGTTTTTGCAGGAAGAAAATTGCTGCTTATAGCAAATCAACAGTCTTCTAAACACCACTTACACATCAGCACATCCCAGGCTGTTTTCCTTTTATCCTCCTCATCTAACAAAATCTAAAAACCAAGCAAGAACATAGGTCATTTCACTGATTCAGAAGGAAAATGGACCAGGAGCTTTACCAGTATCATCAGTTTCTAGTTCCTCTCACACATGAAATTTGTATTTCTGAGTGTCAGTGTGCTTAGAAGAAGAGTGAACACAGGATTCAGAATCATTAGTCATCTTTCATGCTCTGGAGGTCCTTCTCAACCAATTTAGTAAAGAACAATGCTGCACAAAAGAGACAGGATGGCTGCTAATGACAGGCAACAGTTCAATATTTTATGCCACCTTAAAAAAGTTTCAGTAACTGAAGGTGTTCTCACATTAATTCTTTGCATCAATTATTGACAGAGAATTTAATTTAAAGGCAACTAGTCAGTAACCTAGGGGTACTGTTTTAAATAATTTATAATTGCTGCATGGGTGTAATCATATTGCTATTGATTAAGATCCAGTCACTTCTACCAGTCCAGCATGTCTTATGCTAATTAATTTTAGTGATATCACCTTTTTAACTCTGTACTCCCTGGTAACAGGAACTCATTATTAAAAAATAATCTAATCAGAAGCGATCTTTTCAAGTTTATTTGATTAGTACTTGCTAGGCTGTTGAAAAAGTGGATTTAAATGAAAGTAAAATTATAAACTGGAAAAGGATAAAATCAGACTGATAATTTCAAGAGAAAAGCAAGAATGCTTTAAAGAGCTAAGATTTCATTAAATATGGGAAAAAAGATTAAGACAGAGTTATCACCATTGCCCCTTGATCCTGAAGTTGTTACATGCATTAACTCCCGTTCATATCAATAGAATTTTTGAAGATCAGTACCTTTCTAGTGAATTGCAATTCTCTGTATGGTCACTCTAGGATCAGACCCTCTTAACAACTCGATAAAATACAATATAACATTTCAAGACAAGAATGGAAAGTCCTTTATGACATATCCCTCTCCTTTCATATCAGTCCTCAGTAGAGGCTGCTTCTTGCCTTCATCTGATCCATAACGGCAGATTCCAGTATCTACTGGAAGCACATTTTCCACTTTTTCAGGCTGTTTGGAAAGCGTTTCCTCATACATATATAGAACTATCTCCTTATTAACCTGAAATGTCTTTTAGAAAGTCTCCTTTGTTGGCACATCAACAAAAGGAATATTCAGGCTGCGGGTGCCTGATGAAACCCGCTGGCACACTGATTTATCTACCACTGTCTCATCATTCCTTTGTGCTCTACTGGCCACTTAGTACATCAGTGGCCTCCTGTAAACAGTAAACTACAAACTGGGAACTGCCTTTTTACTCTGAGTGTGCACTCATATGGTGCTTAGCAAAGGAAAAACATCTTGACCCTTAGGTGCTCCACGAATACAAGCAATAACAACATAATAAAACCACTTCAAAGCATGGGACTTCACCTGTAGTTCTGCAAAGTCTGCAGCAGACATTCCATTCAAGGACTTCTGATTTCATTAGGTCCAGAATATCCCCGTTTTGATGTTACTAATTACTGATGACGAATGCTTCCTGCACGTATAAGGTTTCATCTACAAACAGCAATTTGAAAACATAGAGCCTTCAAGGGGACAGTCTTTAACACTTTCTTGTGAAGTCTGGTGAACCTGTTCTAGGTTTTTCCATGAAGGCTTCAACAAACTGTACAGGCAGTTTAAAACCGCAATGGAAGCAGACAGGTATGTCAACAGTCAATGCTAAGGGAAATAAAACCTTTCTGAAACCAGCTTTTGTCTCTACTTTTTCCTCCAGTAAAACACAGCGGGAAGGGTGCTATGAATTTCAACAACAGCAGAAGCTGAGAAAGTTTTCCTTAATAAACACAGATGTTTGGAAAGAAAGTTCCTACGAGGATAAAAGTCCAGCATGGAAACAAAGAAACTGGAACACAAGGAGGAGGAAACAAAAAGCACTAAAGGGGGCCTATTCCTGATAATTTGGAGTCTTTCCATTGAGATTAGGGGGCTGGATGGGAGCATGGGCAGAGAAGACATCATATATGTCCAGTATCAGCAAGGACACAGGTCAGAGACTACGAAGCCAATGAGCGCAATCATATCTGCGGAAGTCAAAACATTTAGCTTCTAAGTAAAATGACAAACTCTGCAATTTGAACTTGACACACGCTGGGAACAAACATCCACAAACTAATGCCACAAAGGACATGCAATCTTTGTCCCTGAAGACACCATTATGTAAATTAAATTGAATCTAGTCCACTTTGAGGTTTGCAATCAAATGGGTATTTTTAATATCAATAAAAATTGAGCTTTCCCCAGTGAATCCAAATCAAGCTGCTTTCGCAGAACAAAAGGAAAATGCTGAAACATATATGCTTTTAAGATAACTCAGTGAATGTAAAACTGTTAACAAAACCAGTACATTCAAATCTACTCTGACAAACTGTGAGGAAGAATAAACTGATCTGACACGTGTATTCTCTTAGAATAAAGAAACAGGAAGTTTGGGGACAATGCAAAACACCTGGGTACTGGGGGGCCCTTGCTTCAGGAGGTACTGTCCGCTGTCCACATTCATTGCAAACAGCACTCACTTTACACCTTTTGGGGAAAAAAAAAACCAACAAAACCAATATAACCAAATACCTACAAGGACTGCCTATGATTTATTCTGTTTGCATAGTAAGGAGCAGTGATACAAGACAGTGTAAGTGGCTGTTGTCTGTTAGACCTATGATTTTCATACATAAAAGTCTTTAATGTAAAGTACAAGTACTAAATAAATGTAATATAGCATTAAAACTAAAACAAACACCAAAACAATAATTAAGTGAGTATGCTTTGGTTCTTAATAACAAAATTGATGCCCCATAGATCAACCTCATTGCTAATCTACCTTGAATAATGGCTTTGTTAACAAAATTGCAACTGCAAAAGGTTGTGTTTGACAGTCACACCTGGTAGTATGAGACTATAATTCAAACAGTTTGGGGAAAAAAAATACACTATTAAATTTACTGAATACCTTGGCTAGGGTTAAGTATTTTATGCAGGCATCAGCATCTTTAAGGAGTTCACCTTTTAAAAGGAGCAGGTTTTTTGTTGTAAATGGCACTGACACTACAACAAGAAAGTTCATTTCACAAAGATGATTCATTAAGAAATAAAATATTCATGGCTGACAGCTTGAAGGATCGCCATACAGTTTTATTCTAATGCACCTGTCCTCTTTGTCAAGTTCAATATGGGATGTCATGTCGCCAAAGTTTTATTTAGAAATTGTTTGTCAGAGTGAGCTTTCTAATGTGAATGAAAAATTCATTCCCTCATTAAGAAGATTTTCCATGAAATGTCTAGGATTTTCAATGAACACCAGGACATGAACCAATTACTGTTAAACACTTAAAGAGACAGCGTCCTCGCTCACTCAGCAAAACCCTTAATGCACAAGTATATGGAAAGAACTCAATATCTATCAGGAAAACACAAATGAAATATCAGTTTTATTTTGGTTTACGTGCTCCTTCCTTGACTTTCGGCTTTCCTTCTTTTCTCGTATTTTTTTTATTCTTTCCACGACAAATGGAAAACATTGATGTTTGACAGGTCTTAGTCAAATGAAAATACCAGATGCTGAGTATTTATATATGACTTGAAGGACAAAAACATGGCATAAATTTACAAAGACCCTTACTAATTAGCCAAGCAGATACGTACATGTAAAGCTAAAAACAACACTTATCCTTCCTTCTCTATTTATCTGCTGAAGTCCTTCCTCTTCATTCCTTTTTTGCCTTTTCTTGAAAGTTCACCCACACCAATTAAGAGAGCACCTGCCTTAAGCCCCGAACCTGGAGGATCACAGGACTAGCACACTGCAAAGGAATAGGCTTTGCCAAATCACTTTCTGAAGTGTAATTTTCCTTTGAGTCTCTCAGGACCCCCAAAGTAAGTTGAAAAGCTGACTGCATCCATTTATGCAACGATCTACCTCCCATATTCTCTTTTCCTTGAAGGAATTTCACTTGGATTGGCATGTTCCCTATGACCAGATCTCCTGAGAGACGTACTCTTTGCACCCAGATATTTCCATTGTGGAAAATAACTCAGCTACTTATTCCAGACTTCAGGCTGTCAGACAGCCCAGCTGGAGCAGAAGCTGGGCTGCAGGATATCTGGAAAACTGAGACATGTTATACCTGGTCTGATCTCTTCCCTGTGTAACAGCACCCAGCATCAACATGCTCCGGACCCACCCATCTCACGGTGCAGGTGGTTTGTGTACATGCAGCAAGTCTGGTACTTCCTAATTTATAGCTCATTCACTGCCCACTGGTATCACTGATCCTGAAGGAACCAAGCTTCCCCAAAGGCTATAAGAAACTACGGGTCAGTGTCGAAGCTCTCCAAATACAGGTCATGTGCATGTTTATAAAGCTGCTCTCTCCTCACCCAGCGAGCAGACAGAGGTGGCAGGATGACCTCTCGCTCTGGACTGGTGTGGACACTCACACCTACCCACGTTGGAATGTCTTGACTTGTGCTTCATCTCACTCTGAAACCCACAGTGTAGAACTCAGAGTTTTACACAAAACCTTTCTCTCTTGTGTACAGAATCTCAACTCATAGTTAAAACCCCTCTAATTCCCAGTAATACAGACAAGTAGGTGGTGGGTTTTTTTCTTTCAGTTTGACTCTGTATGTGTAGATAACTTTCCCTTCCTTGGACCTCCAGAAATTTTTCTATGTAATCTATATTTTAGAAAGTACAGGCCATTAACTTTGTGCAACGCTATGCATAATTACTCACATAAGAATTATTTACATTCTTTTAAATTTGTAAGTTTTGTTCTAGACTACAGTAGGAGATATTTTAACAGATGAAGAAGTATTTTCTTAGCAAATCGATATTAATTTATCTAATTGTTATGGTCTCAAGAGTCAAAGTATGTTCTTTCACTAAGCTGAGAGGAAAGCGTTTATTCTGAGCAAAAGTTACTCAAATATTTATAAGACTTGATAATTTAGAAAAGAAAATACAGATGGCAGGAGGTAACACTGAGCCATATTTTTTTAGCCACCCTTTCACTTATCAAAGGCAAGAAGACTAAACGGGCAGATAGGGTGATATCTAATTGTCTCATGCAATTTTCAGCCGAAATTCAAAATCCAGTTTATTTTTCATCTTGAAGAAGGGATGCAGCGAGGGCTGCAGAAACTAGTCCACAGAGCAACAGAGAGTTTATATTCTTCCTCTACTAAAATTTTTCAAAATGTAATTGAAAACTTCCTGTCGAGGCTGCAAATTATATATATATAGATACATTCAAAAAAAATTAAAAATATCAGTTTATGGTCCATAATACATAATAAAAAGCTGTGTTTTTTAAATTGTAATATATAAGCCTACTGAAGGCAAATGTTAAGATCTTTCTGGCATGTGATAACACTGACACCCTTATTTACCCTAGTCCTTATAGTTTGTATTCAACTTCACATAGGTGAATAATTAAAAGCACAAGCCAGAGGAAATCATTAATAGTTTTGTCATCTGCAAAGGTCACCCAGTTGTGCATCATAATTATATGACGATAAATGGAAGGCTTTAGTATTATAAATGTGAAGAAAAAGAGCTAAGACTCTTAGTTTCAAAATTTGTCTCAAAAACCCGTTTCTCCTCATTTTATTTACAAGGCATACTTAGACAACCCAACTATTTTAGTCCTTGCAATCTGACAGTACTTTTTCCTTGAAGTAAGAATAGAACATGCCTTCCAGCTACCATTCTTTTTTAAACACCAATTGCTCTATAAGGTACAATAAATTATTGCAATAACCTTTCACCCTTCTAGACCCAAGTTCAAGTATAACTGATGTTAGAAAGAAAATGGCTTTGTTATTTTCAGCTTAATCGCATCAGACACCTAAATTCTCACAACCAATCCAATGGAGGTGCTCTGTATTCGGTAGGTTGGTCTCCCCTCTTCACACCAAAAGCTCCCCAAAAGCCCACCCACAAGCCATAGCTAAGACACTCATCCCTGATTTAGCAACATGCGTCAGATCTGCGTGAGTGGCCCACTAAAAGCAATGGGATTATGCAGGCATGTAAATAGTTATATTTCTGCTGAAATGTTGGCAGAACTGAGGGTGCTGATGATCAGGAAAGGGTTGTAGCTCTAGAGAAACCAGTATGTAACCAAACTTTCTGTAGAACTGATCAACTCATCCTTGCCTGCTAATACAACATTTTTTAAATGTACTATTTTTCTAAAAGGCAAATTAGGAGTTCTGGGGCTCTTAGAACTAGCAAACACAAAAAAATCAATTAAACTAACATGTGAAGCTTAACTATATCACACTGTAAACTCATATTTTATGCTTCCACTTTAAGTGCACTTAGATGATCTCCTGGAGGAATTCAAAAAGTGTTATCTTACTTTGTACCCAAAACCAGAAAAAGAGCTCCACTGGGCTTGCCAGGCTGTTAAAATTAAAATAGCTGTTTGAGCACAGCATAATATATGAGATGTTTAAGGCATTTTCCCCTAGAATTTTGGTTTATCTTCTTTAGTTAATTTTCTGAGATAAAATCCAGTTATAAATAACCTGGAGGCACTCTCAGTCTGCTGCTTGTGGGATGGCAAATCCTTAATAGCCAGAAATTCTGCCTCTTAGAGATCTCTTGAGGGAATAATAGTACTTTGAAAATTATCCAAAGGAAAATAAGCAAAAAGCATTATAAAAATTATAAAAATCTGTAATTATGCAGGAAGTTATACTGTATTTATAAGCTAATGAACTATCACCCATAGGCTTTTTCTTTTCCTTTTTAAATACAAACATAAAAATATTCATTGACTATAATCAATAAAAACTGCTTATTTTTACCAAACTTGATTATATAAGACTTACAAGTACATACAAAAAAAAATTCTCCAGGATAAACCCCTGCAGACATGTGCCAGACCACTAAAGAGAAATAAAATCTAAAAACTAAAACAGATGTGGCTAAAGAATTGAAGCAGAACTGCCCAGAACTTTTACTTTTCAGTGCTCTAGAATCAAGAACAGAGTTATACCCTGACAGCATGTAAAACAACTGAAATATGAAATTAGTACTTTCTCTAAATCAAAGACTACAATAACAATATCCTAGCTGTCATCCATTGACTGTGTATATAATTACCACAGTGACTACTACTAGAAAAGTAGGAGGAAATTTAAACCAAAAATTGAGCCTGTCAGACAAGATACTTTAAGATTTATTCTTGTCAAAGATCTGTAGGTCACAAATAATAACTCAAGTTCAAGTAGTTAAGAAAAACAAAAAAAAGGTACTGGAATATGAGAGTAGTCTTTCTCCCTTTTTTTTTTTTAAAAAAAAAAAAGGTCTAAAAGTGCTACAGAAATCTGCAAGTCAATTCAATTGCCAATATTAGCAAGTAAAACAGTTGAAAGTCATTCTGACAGACAAGGTAGAAAGGAGCAAATATTTGTAAAATAATAGAAAATAACTCATGAGGATTTAGAAAGGAAAAAGCTTCCTAACTATTTTCCTTCACTTTTCTGAGGTTACAGAGAAGGCTGATCATAGCAGTGCGAATAGCATGATTTATTTGGATTTTCAGATTGTGGCAATGAAATTTAATGCATGAAAGCTAAGAGCTATGAGGACAGACAAGAAAAAAAGAAATTTGAGCATCAAGAGAGAAAAGAAAAAGGGCTGGTTAATAAGGTGGAATTAACTACACCAGCAAAAAAACAAATCTTGTAATGTACAGATAATGTCAATTTGACTTACTACTTTTACCTCAATACAAATGATTAGAAAAGTGAAAAATATATAATTCTGTATTAGAGGCAACCAGAACAAACACTTTATCACAGGGAGGATAACAAATGTCTAAAAGACTGGCAAAATATATTTGTTTTCAGTCTACTGAAAGAAAAAAAAAAAAAGACAATTTTGTGAGTACTTCATATTTTTAAAATGCTACAAACCCTGATGATTATAGTCCTAGTTGTCTTCACTCACACTTCTCACACTAGAATGACAGAGAAGTGTTTTTTTCAAATGCAATTGCACTTTCCCTCACTTAATATAAAATATCACGAAACAACATTGAACCTTCGATGTACAGAGTTTTAGACATCCCTTAAAAACTCCACCAAAGGCACCACATTTGACAGGGAGAGTTTCTAATGCCATGGAATGCTGAGATTTGCAAAATTCAGATATGCATTTACTTTTCATTGATATTAAGCTCTCATTTATTAACTTAATTCAGTGCTGTGGAACTCAGAGTTGTAAAAGCTTTCGGTTAAACTTCTTTCTCCCTAGGATTTCCAAAATTTCAGTGTAAGCTGTCTGCAGGTCTTTTTTCTGTACACAGAGCAGCACGGCAAGGCTTTAAGCAACAGTCCAGTCATTCTCCCAAAAATTCGGTAGATATTGCTCACACAAAATTCAGATGAAGCATTTCCACTACATTTTTCAATTATTCATA
The DNA here is from genome assembly GCA_013396935.1 of Baryphthengus martii. Taxonomy (NCBI): domain Eukaryota; kingdom Metazoa; phylum Chordata; class Aves; order Coraciiformes; family Momotidae; genus Baryphthengus; species Baryphthengus martii. The sequence continues at coordinate 1,107,578 of VWZK01013204.1, forward strand.
ATCTGCAACATTAGCTAAAATTTGCCAGCAACGTGTGTATTTGTGTGTGCGCGTGACAGAGATGCGTTTTAATGCTGATCCCTCCAAGATCGCAAAATAAACATTATGACTTCTCCCTTGGACAATTAAACAAACATCTGCTTATTCAATGAAAATATATATAATTCTGAATTACCAAAACCAACCCAACTTTGAATGATTCAATCAACAGGAGGAGAAGTTTCTGCGAATGATGGGACTGTACTTTGGAGATATGTAATCGGGGCTGCCTATCTCGCAATTCTCTTTTCCCTCCTTAACAACTTTAGATGCATAAATAAAATCTAGGACATTCCATTTATATTTTTAACTTCAAACCAGGCATGAGAGAAAGCATTTTGCTGAATGTCAAACTCACACAAATATTACGCATTAAAAATGTAGTTGCAAGACCATTTTTTGAGGTTTCAGTTCCATTAATCACCTTGCCTCTAGTGGGGATCGCTGGATTTCACTTTAAATAGTTTGCATCCATGCAGCACAGCCTACAGTCGCCTTTCCATTTTTTTCCCCTCCCTCTTCACCACTACTGAAAAAATAAAAGTTTAGCTATTCACACTATCAAGGATGAAGGCTGACCGTGAAGACTTGTAGAAAGGTCTTAAGATGCTCAGCAACTAGACAATAAAATGGTAGATGAAATTAAATGTAGATGAACGTCAAGTGATGCACATGGGAAAAACAAATACAACTTCACATGCCTGTGCTGAACTTATTCTTCGGATGCAAGAGGAAGATCTTGGGGTTATAAAACAGTGCTATGAGAACTTCAGCTCTATGTCCAGTAGTAATTAAAAAACAAATAGGAAGCTGAGAATTATCATGAAGTCAATACAAAAGAAAAGACACAAATCTGTCACTGTACAAATTGATGATCTGTCTGCATCCTGAAAACTGCGTGTTCTCACACCCTCATGTTCAAACATTATCGCAGCTCTGGAAAGCTACAGAGAGGGGCAAACCCCATTATTCTTGCTATGGCATAATTTCTGTACACAATTAAATTCTGGATCTTCTTTCTCACAAAGGGACAGCTGACTGGAGACAGTCTTGTGGTCTCCAAAACCACGAGCAGCTTGGAGGGGATGAACAGGGCCAGACTGCCTTGATCAGTCAGAAGCTGCGTGCCATTAGATATACCACGAGCAGCTTCCAGGCTCCAAATAAGTAAAAGGAGTCACTGATTTTTCTATGCAATATGAAGTTAAGATGTGAAATCACACAAGATATGGTGGGTGCTAAAAGTTTAAGACTCAAAAATTGACTGATTAATTTAAGTTATTAGAGGCTAGGAAAGATTTTGGGAAAAAAAAAAATTGCTGATTCTCCATCTCTGTGGCTTCTGCTGTTGTCATTTGTCAGTATGCTAGACTGGTTCAAACTTTGGTCTGACCCTGTATGGACATTTTTTATGAGGAACTGTCACACATGAAGTGCATCATTAAAAGAAAAGGGGAGCTATTGCACTGAAATGTGGGTAGAGGACCAAAACGTGCTGAATAACCCTGAAGAACAGCTCAAACAAGTACTTCTCTCTGGAAGATTCTTAAATAAACCTGACTGTCTATGCACTATCAATAACACATACCAAAAAGCCCGGTCAGCCTTTCCATTTGTAATATCTTCCTTTTCTTTGTTGCCAAGTTCTGAACTAACAAAGTTTGATTTGAAAAATAAATGTCCACAGGGATTGCACCCAGCTGCTTTTTTACACCTGCAGCAAAAAAAGCACAAGGTTTCACTAGGACAGACCCATCCTACAGGTAAATGATGATGCTAAATCCCATTTCTCTTTACCACACACCCTAAAGCGCATTGCGCTGCAGTCACTGAGTTTACTGTACCCAAACCGATGGCTTCAGGGCCCTGGGGCACAGACACTGCCCTTTATTGCTTTATTGGAATAAATGTCATTTTAATGCTTCGACTACAAATGAATCAAATGTAACAGTTTAATACAATAATCATCCTGAGGAAGAAATGGAGATTGCAGACTGATGACAAAATTAACCTGGGGGATCTCTTGCTTGTTACAAGCCTTTATTTCTGCATTTGTGTACAGCTCCCGTACACAGGTGACTGCAAATGGAAACCACTTTCGCATCGTTTTTTCCGTTTCCTTTTAGCAAACGTGAGTTCAGCTGTTACAGAGGACACCACAGCAGCGCTCCTCGCACAAAATGTACTCTCTTGATTGACAAATCCAGCAGTACAGTTAGCATTTTAGCCAAAGTATCAGTGCTAGTCCTCCTCAGTGGAAAATCCCTTAGTTCACTATAGTTACCCTGGAGGTGACTGCACACCTCTTACTGCTTTGAACAGAACTACACCATTGGCATCAGCATCCAGGGATGGATACAGAACCATGACCATTTTCCCCTGGAAAAAAAAAATAATGCTCAGGGGGTGTGGTTACCAGAGAAGCCCTCGGGTTAACAACAATCATCCTGTTGGAAACACAAACATCCCAGAAATATATTTCTTTGGGAATTTTGCTTCTGTTATTGATCTCCCCCTTCTTATCAGTTAAAAATCACCCTAGAGTTGATATATCCCAGTCTTTTTTTTTTAATTCCTCTTTTCATTCTTTAAAAAAACCCAAACCAAACCAATCTTTCAGACCACAAAAAAAATAAAAAAAAAAAAGAAAGAGGAAAAGAGAAGGACTCTTGAAAGAATTTTAAACTGTTTGAACTGACTTTCAAAAGAGAGGAACTTTAGTTTTCCTCTGATACCGGGTCTAGTTGAACAGCATTCAGTACCATTCAGCACCATCTTTTTCTGAAGACTGTGTCTTGGTTTACTGCCAATGTCCTTGATCAGAGCACAGAAGCATTTACTTAGGAAAATAACATTAAATGGCAGCCCATGGCAACAATAACAGCTCTATCGCCAGAATACACTCACAGAGGATGCATGGGTGGCTCAATGGCCCTGAACACTTAAGTACATTTTTTTTTCCTTTCAATTCCCTCTGGTACATTAATTTTTATTGATAGCTTATAGCTATGGCAAGTGGTCTTGGTTTTACTAACTTACAGGACTGAAGAATGTCACTGATGTGGAAAAAAACCCCAACATAACAACAAGCTACCTGGCCACCAGGCACTCTGTTATATTTTTGAACCACAAGCCTTCATTAAACCTGAAGAACAGATCTTGCCTCCCCTACTTTAGCTGCTCACTCATTAATTTATTTTAAAGAGTAAAAAACCCCTATCATTACTCTAATTTCACAGAAGTTTTAGATGATTTGTTCTGCAGACCTGGGTACAAAGTGCAGTGAATTTGTGAAACATACGCTTTCTTCTTTCACAACCTATTCTTAATGGGCCAGCTGAATCCTAAGGAAAATTCTGGAAATTCATAATGTCCCATGGAACAGTAAATCTCAAGAAGTTGCAGGGAGAAAGAAAACAAATATTACTTTATTACAGAGAAATTTGACAGTGCTTAACGTTGCTTCCTTTTTCCTGCCCGTATCTCTGTATGTATCGTAACTGCGTCCAGTTTTAGCTTAGAAACCTGATCTACTAAAACAAAGCAGGAGAAACAACTTGTCCGATCATCTGCATTAAATAGCTGATTTGTGAGAAAATGATTAGGAAAGAAAGATTCTAGCACCCAAGTGCAGAGTTCTAACTGATCAGGTCTGTAATCAAGTGCTGGAGGTTATCCCCTGATGTTAATGGATCATGCTGAGGCTGGTTTGGTTTTTTCCCACTGAAATCTTAGGGGTTGTTATGTTAATCCAGACCGAATGCAATTTCTGTTATTTCTACATGTGTGACATAAAAATGACCTTGCATTGTTACACAGCAACACAGCTGCATATTGGTGACAAGAAATCTGGAACATGCGGAAATCGCTGAGTCAAGCCTTTAAAAGTAACACACACATTAGTAATGCTAATGATACTTGGGAAAAAACAAAGTATTTTAAAAACCAGTGCATTACAAATCTTCCATTACAAAACATGGCGCCCCTATAAAAGCAGTATTCTTTCACTAAACATGAAACTAGCTCTTTTTTTCACGTATGGGTTATATTTTACTGCTCACTGAAACACCACTATATCCTATGATTAACCCTGCGCAGGCACGAAAGACAGGGGATACAGAACAGAGCACAAAATACATCTCTGTGCATACTCTGGGCTGTCTTCACAGTTTTTTTCTACAGTTTCTACAGTCTATCAGTAAGTCATGGACACTTTACTGATGAAGCACCCTGCCAGTACTCATCCCTGCAGCAAACTCATGGTGACCACCCCAGTACCAAACCTACATGATGTACTGGGTACCTAGTGGACATGCTTCAGTCTACCCCTGAAGATCTTGCTGAACAAACAAGATGGAAGAGATACTAACTAAATGAATATGCCTTCTCCCCCCCTTTTTTTTTTCTACAGTCCAATCATTCAGCTTGTGCTATCAGTAGACTGACTGACTTTAATATTACTGCTTTTTGATGGGTACTTGTCTTGGGAGGAAAGAATAGTGCCACTGAGTCTTGGCTCTAAAAGTGTCAGGAATCACTGCTACACCATATGGAGCCATAACATGCTCACCAGTAACAACCAGTTGAATTAATTGCCAGTAGCAGTCATCCCAGTGGCTTCAAAAGCACTGAAATAGAAAGGTGACTGCTGGAGAGATAACTTTCTAAGCTGTGTTCTCAGCATGCAGGTTCTGCAGGACAGACACATCACTTAACAAGTCTTCGCCTACTTGCCAGCATAGCAGACACTCATCAGAAGGGGTGTTTGGACGCTACTTATACAATGAAATACCCCTGATCACAATTGTATCTAAAAAAAAGGAAATAAAACCGAGACTGAAAATAGGGCTCATCCTCACTCCTAAAAAACAATGAGCGTTTGGATCAGATTGTTAATGATTAGGCTTATTTCACAAGCCTCTTCTTTCCCAATTAAACAATTATTGCACAGTGTGACACAGTAATTACCTAAGCAACTTTCCATTTTATGGTATACATGGTGTATAGAGTTCAAAAAGAACCTCACGTTCACGCACACTCTGGGCACGCTGCATGGGATCACGCTGGGTCCAGCTGCAGGAGATTGCAAAGGTAAAGGCTTTTTAGAAAATCAGAGATATAAGCTCCTTTAATGTAATAACGCATCTAATTTTCATCTTTGTTTTGCCTGTTTTTTCAACATTTGAACGCTCTTTTCAAGGAGGTAATGTAACCTGACTAATCAGCAGTTTCAGAGATGAATCTGATCTCCAGGAGCTCTTTGGGAAAAATGATTGAGGCACGTGGCTTTTCTAGTTCTGATTAGGAATCTGCAATCAAAAATTATGTTTACATAAAGAAACTTAAACATTATCAACAACACTTAGCACTGCAGAATTGGTACTAATGATAAAAACGAAGTACTTGTGAATCACATTTTAATATTTAAAACAACAACAACAAATCTTTTCCCTTTTAACCACAAGAGCTATGACTTCCTGCTGAAAAATCCCAAAGGTATTTTCTTCTTGTCTGGAAGGTATATTTCCTTCTAATTAATTAGGGTGAGGGACTGAGGCAAAGTGAAAGGATAAAGTGGAACCTGACTGCTTTCTACAGCTCTCCCTGCTCATCATATACTGCATAGAGAAATTTCCCCTCTGTTTTGGGGAGCTATTTTTGCAACATCTGTTTACAAGCGAAGGTCTCAGTCCTTCATTCAGTGACGTACATCAACAGTAGTGACTGCAGGTAGGTTAGTTCTATACTGACTAAACTTACTTGTTTGGGCATAGTAGAAAGGCTTAGGGTAAGTGTCCTGAGGATGGGCTTGGGACCATATCTTTTACTGCCAGGACTGAAGCAAAATAGTGATAGGATTGTTTTTAATATGCTTCCTAAATTAATGTTAGGGGTTTTTTCCTCTCTTTTCCTTCAAAGCTTCCAAGTAGCTGGATGTCAGAAACAGCTAACCAGCTCTGAAAACGTTTAGGTCTATGTGTGAGGTTTCCTATTCATATGCAAACAAAAATACATTTTAACTGAATTGAGAAAAACCTTTTATAACAGCGAGAGATAAAGAGGGAAGAGAGAGATCACATAAAAAGATCTTGGCAAATGCTTCTGCTATACTTAGATTGAAAAAGAGATACAGCAGATATTTCGTCATTTGTTTCCTGGGTTTTTGACTGGCTATAGCAGTAAGGGAAGTGTTACCATAAACATCACTGAATTGCTAGAGGAAATTTTATTGTCTGCCAGATTCACAAATTGAAATCGATCTTCATTCTACCATCACCAGTTTTGCCAAAGTTTCTGCAAAGCAGACACAACAAAATATGGCAGCCTCTCGGGTTACTTCTGATTAAATTCATATCGTTTGTCTTGAAACAAAAGTTTTTTTTCTTTTTTTTTTTTATCTGACTGCAACATATAATTTTAGTCAGCTAACACTAAATTAGACACCCACTCAGATTTATTATGATAAGAACATTCAGTAAGCTAATTTCAAGATGATGACTCCTATAAATTCTTATAATTTATTATTTAGTACTTTGGTTTTTAATCATTAAGTACGTGAAGACTTTGTAGGTCAAACCTGTATTAATGAAGACAGTAATCTATTTTTCAAACTCTCTGCTCCTCACCCACCTTTCAAATTGTAAATTAACAGAAATATCTTTAAACATATGTAAAAGAACAAAGGGAAAAATTGGGAGTATTTGCAACACCATTTAACTAACCATTCCTGAGCCCGTGTCTTTTAAATCCATTTCCTCCCAATTTTTGCAACTCTTACCAAAGGGAATGCTGAAATCAAACAAAACAAAAGATAGTCCTTAAATGAGCAATTTTAATAATCAGAACAGCAAAAAAGAATTGAAATTATGCAAACATAAGCATTAAAGTTTTCATTAGATTGTTACATTAGCACAAATGAGGTCATTTAGAAGAACTTTCTCTTGCTGGCCACAGGTTTCTGAAACTTAAATATTAACGATATGAATTTTTTAAGAGGCAAGTAAAGATATCAGAGCAGAACTTCCCTTTCGCTCGAGCCCATTGCTGAAGCACAGACTGCCTAATGACTCTTTGATCTGGGCGGTACTGAAGGGAGCCCTGCTGCCATACTGGCCTCTGACTACGTGAAATTACCATTCTGATTTTACGCATGCTGGTCCTCAGCACATATTGACCTTTTACTTATTATGCCACATCTGTTTGTTTTTACATCTGATGTTTCATTGTCCTCCATTCTCTGGTGCTTTTATCCCCCATGGGACATTCAATCCTTACAACAACACTGGACATTCTTTTCAGGAATGCATCAGGACTGAAAAATCTGAATATATCCCACAGAGTACGGCATATTAAACTATTCAAGAATGCTGTAAATCAGTTAAAATGCATTTTTAGGAAGAGCTCCTATAACTATTGCAGATCTCGCATGCACGCATTTATCTTTCATCCACTGTTGCAAACTTAGTGACTCATTTGTTACTGGAAATAGTAGTTGTGTCATTTCTGCGTGCAATTAATAAAGCTTTGTGTCACGTGTACCTAGTAAATGAAATTCACAACAGGAAACAAAGCACTGTGAGCAAAATGCATTGCTAGAGCTGAACCAGGTTACCAATGGTTCACTGGGCTTTTCCTCTTGTAACCTTCCAACAAAAGAACAAATATTTCTGGGAAATATTTAATATTGTGTATGTATGAAAAAAACACCAAAACATTGCAAAAATTTTATTTGGCCTGTAGGTAGACTCCTCAACTGTCAAAACTATATTTGGTTTTGGTGGAAATCATGTGAAAAACAGTTTCACCTTCACTCGCACGTCTGGAAAAGAACATAGATGAATTCCCAAACAGGAATAAAGGATTTAAAAGCCGGAATGCTTTAAGCACTGACTGATTTAGCCATAGAATAAACTCCTGGCAATCACCATATTATGACAGAGCAACAGACATTTCCTTCATCCTCCATTATTTCCACCATTACAAGCTCTGTCAAAAAGCTAGTGTCTCAGGAGTGGTTTTGGGGGGTAACGGGGCAGGAATGAAGAGTGGAAAACCAGGAAGGAACTGGGCTTACCTGTGGACAGGAAAAGAAATGAAAGGAACAGAAAACTGCAAGTCAGCATTTCTAAAAGTGTCCTAGCCTCAAGAGGTGCAAATAAGCTGCAGTCCAAATGAAGGTGAGGCAATGGCACTGGTCTCATCCAGAGGATGGAAAGAAGTAGGGGAAACAGCTAGTTCAAGGACTGAATTTTTAAGTTGTAAACAATTTTGTGTTCAAGAAAGCATCAGGAAACCATGTTAAGAAAGCGCATGTTAGTGCAGTGCTGTCCTTGAACGTCTGCACCCTACCTGCCTGCTGAGTTTATAGGCGTAAGCACAGCACACTGACTGCAGCAAAGGCAGAACTTTCTGAACCAGGCTGGGCCCATCACCTGTCTCAGCGTGAGTGTGCACCCGGGGCACGCATCCACACAGACCAGTAGATACCTTAGTTAACTCACTGCCTTCCCTTAGAGCCAATTTAGGAATCACCATAGGCACAAAAACCATAGAAAACTCAAACACGCCCTGAATGTGGTCAGATCTCACTGAAGGGAAACCAAGTAACAGAGAAGTCAACCAGCATGAACAGACATATTCCGGTCACTACCAAATTTTGCAGGAGAATGGTACTATGTGTAAGTGGAGGTAATTTCAAGGCCTCTAACCTCCCACAGGGATGTATGAAGAAAGCATGAGCAAGAGCGCTCTGGCCCATGGTGTGAAAGGGGAAAATAAACCCATGTATTGTTTCCATGTAGCGCACTGCTGCTGGGAGGTCCGGTTCCTGCCCAAATCCTTCCAGAGATAACGCACAATGTGCCCCTGAATTCATCCATATAAGACAATGTTAGATGAAAATTTAACAACAAGGTTTGGAAAAAAATACAAATAAATAAAATGGGGTTTTCCTAATTTGGATACTAATTATATACAGTAGGTGGGTTCCCCCCTTTCTACATTCACTATCACAACCAACAGAAAAACTAATGTTTCATTGCCTTATAAATCTTTAGCGAGTTTTTCACCAGTAAACTGATGTAGATGGTTAAACTGATGGCAATGGACTTTGGGGTTATCACTCAAATCAACCTTCATTTTAAGAAGCATGTGTGGGAATTTACATGCTAAGGAATAATCTGAAGGCCTTTGCTTTGTATTTAAGTTTCCAGAATAGGCATTCATAAGACAAGGAGAGAACAACTTGCAGTAAATGAACTTCATGTACATTCTTATCCGGAGACATCACCTCCAGAGACTGAGCAGGCAGCTCCTGCGCAAAGGTCATTTTGTTCTTGGCTTCTGCTACTGGAAGGATTCACATCATAACATTTTTAATGATGCTCTAATACTCTAAAATCCAAGCTTGGAGGTGATGGAGGCCAACTTCTTTTGTTTTCTCTGAGAAAAAAACTGCTTACAGGACATTCGAGTTTGGTCATCAGACCCTTGCCTGCTGGGGTCTAGACCAAAACCAACAAATCTTTTTCCAAAGGCCACTGTACAGCTGTGAAATGATAACTTTCAGGCACTGCAGATTTGGGTCATACTTGACCTAATGATCTAGAAGTGAAAGTCGTCTTAATCCCATTACTAAAGCAACGACTCATCTAGCTCCTGACTGTAAAAGTGTCTGCTAAATTCCTTAGAAAGTTATGTTTTAATCTGAGAATATTAATTACTTTTAAAATTATGACTCCCCCATGATTTATAACCTTGCAGAAACTATTGCATTTCCATATGTGGTTTTGCCATTTTCACTTCTATATACCTATCATTTTCCATTGTTTACTTTCCTTGATTGATGGTAGGGCTTTGGAGGTTTCCCATTATGAGCTTTATAATTATCACTGGTAATAGAGAAGCTCTTCCTATTATATTCAGTGAGACTGCCCAAATTATTCATTGTAGACCATTGGTACAGGACTATAAGAAAATAAGAATTTATTTCCAGTCTCAGGCATATGCTAGATAAGAGGATGTATTTATTTCTCCATGTTTCAAAAGGATTAAGGCTTGAAAAAATAAATATCACTTAGCTTGTCAGCATGCAGAACATTATGGTGCTGAGTTTAAAGTCCCTTTTCCTGGGTTAAGTACGACAAATCTAAAAACGGGAGGGAAGAAATCTCAACTATATCCTTACTCAGCTAAATAAATGAATACTATATATTTTAGCTGTTAAGCAGGTTTACAGAACAGACTGCACAAAACTGTATCTTGACTTTAACAGTATAATGTGCTTATTTAGAGAAATGCTACAAAATTCCAAAAGTCCTTGACCCTTGGCTATTCCAAGAGCTCACTGAATACATCATCTGGGTTTTGCTTAATTACACATAATTAGGAAATGTAATTATGCTTTCAGTGTTACTCTGCCATTAGGAGTATAGTGGACAGCAATAACATTAGCAGGATACAGTCGACCTATATAAACAGACAAAATATAGAAAGATTAGTAAAGGTAACACAAAAAAAAAAAAAGCATTTTGCTCCTGACAATAGAGGACTAGGTGTTTTAAAGGCATTTTGCCAGTCTTTTTTTTTCAGAGCATCATTTAATGATAGGCTCATTTTGCATCAACAATCTGAGTGCCACCAAATTATTTTTTTCCTCAATCATTTTGATATGCTAACTTTCTAACATATTTATTTAAATTTTTATCTTTATTTCATAGGCTAAACTTCATCCAGGCCACAGACAGTAAATTACTTTAACTATGTCATCGCTAAGAATTAAAACATTTGCATCATGTCTTCCTCCCTATGCAAGTGGTGCTAACGTACCATGATTAAGAATGCTGTCTGAAATAAGCTCATTCCCAAAGCAAAATTTACATGGCTTGGTAACGTGGGAAGGCAGCTATTTCACGCCTTGATGACTGCCCACCAAAGAAAACAGAAAGTAGATGAATGCAAGTTGACAAAACAGATATAAGGGAAAGAGATCTGATCTTCTAGTACATCACATTTCTGCTTCTTTTGTTTATCATGCTTTAACTGCCTATTATAGCAACCAGCTATAATAAAATAATACACTCCATTAAATATATTCGTTACTTGTAATGTTTGCTCAGTACTGAGAAATATTTCACCAAAGTACACTTCAGTAACACAGCATTTACTCTTTCACTGGGCTTTGCCCTCCAAAACTTCACGGTAAAGACAACTGCGAGGTCAGCTTTATTCAGTCCTGAGGCAGAATGTATACACTGCTTTTTGTACAGGCCTTGGGAGAATTTTATTTTTGAATGTGTACCCTCTGAGTACCTCCTGGTTGGTGTGGATAAACCTATTCCTCATCTCCACTTTGGGGGTCAGGTTGAGATCACTACATATTAGCAGGCAAGGCAGCCGTTTAACAGTGAAGCAGAGGGTTATCTTGAGATTCACTGCCCCATCCCTCTACACACCCAAACCAGTCCCGTATTCAGAGGACTTCAGTAGGAGAGCACAGGGAGAAGTCACTCAGGGTGGATGCTGCACGTTTCCAACACTTTGGGGCACCCCACACCTCCTGCCACTAGCACTGGAGGTACAGTTGCCTGGGGAAACCAAAGGTGAAACTTTTGGTTAGGGCAGCGAGATTTTTAGACATCTTTGCTTTAATCTCAAGAGCATCTGAAAACAGCAACAATTTTGTAGTAGCATTTAAATTGCTATTAACAGTCTGTTTCTATGAGGGGTAAGGTCTTAAATACTACACAGGTAAGCTGATGTTCGGTTAGGTTTTTTTAAGAATCTAACACTCCACAAATGTTACATACACACCACTGATTTCTGCTATTAAAATATTAAACAGTGGCCACAACTGAAATATCACAGACAATTTGAATGGGACTAGATATACACTCATCTTTTCTTTGAAGCGTTTAGCTCTGTTGCTGTGTTCTTTTAAACCACAGCTTGTTCCAAAAGTAACTGCAAGAACTAAGGAGGCATGTGAAATAATGTACTCTCGATAAGGTGCCTATCAGTTTATCAGGCTTTCAGATCCCTTTTCAAACACGCAGTAAGGAAGCATCACATACTACATTTATAAAATAAATGTAATATACACTAGATGTAATCTATACTATTTTTATCTGCATGGTATGTCTCACTATCTAATATAAACTACTTACATGTTATCAGATATAATTACTGAATATATTTACTATTTGGAAAAGAGTGTAGCAAAAGATATAGAATTAAGATAAAATGTAGGGAAATGCAAGTCATTCATTACTTTAATTGCTTCAAGAACCTATGATGATGTTATTCTGATATTAAAATAAGTTCCTTAATTAATCAGCCAAACATACTGACAAGGATCCTTAAACCCATTTTTACCAACTGCAATATTTTGACAAATGTATTTTTTGAAAACACATCATACATATTATAATTAATTGCAATAAATTTATTTACAAACTGCACTTTTATTTGCCATTATATCTTCTGAACGAAAGAGTTCTCATGATGCTATTTTACCATGACCCTTTATTGCAAAGGCAACGGACAGCAAGGGAACATTTCAAATAACAAAATAAATCTGTGCTGGCAATTTTGAACACACTTCAATTGACAAAATAACACTGATGGCAAAAGCACGAATAGCCCCCCAGCTCAAGGGAAGGGACAAATCATGAAGGCAGGGAAGAAGGGAGGGGGGAAATACTAACAACTGCAGAGATGCACTCAACAGTGATCTATCTCTTGGATTTCCATAGCAGGACATCTGAGCGCTCTGAAACATGTCCTAATCAAAAACAAGATTAAAGAAGTATGTTTATAACCAACTCCAAATGTTTCCTGAGATCCCAAGCAAAGGACATATGAATTGTATTAGCTGAACACTTGGGACAGAATGAAACGGGAAAAAACAAAACACATTTTAAAAAAAAAACCAAAAAATCACATGAAGAAACATTTGTAAATTGGTTATTTTTTATTTGCCACTATGATTTTATCTAAAGATCACTAGTAACCTATTTACACAGAGAAACTCTTCAGCACTTAAGTAAAAGAAACATTTCTAAAAACCTCTGAGCATTCACTGTTGAAGAAACAGCACTTTCATGAGTATTCTCCAGGATGTAGTACTGAACTGGAACTTACGGCCTTACAAAGACATTTTAAGTCCTTCTCTTAAGTCTCTTCAGACTTTCTCTTACAGCTGGACTGACTGGATACATCATCTGGGCTTTTGGTGGCAATGACTAAGCAAAAGACAGAGCAAGTCTCAGTCTTAACTGGAGAGGGAAGTGTCTATATATATTAAAAAAATAAATGTATAAATACATATGTATAAATAAAATACTCTGAAAACAAAGCCTAACAATCAACAGCGCTTAAGATCTGATTAAAATGGGTGTAAAAAAAAAATGAAGCCATCAAAGAAAACATATAATATATTACCCCATCATACTCCAACTCTGTACACTAGACAAACTTTTAGATTTTAACAGACTGTACAACAAGATGTTTGGCTTTCAGTCTCCAAGGCTGTTCCACTGATACTGCTACACCTGTTTTTATATTGGGTCCTATATTTTTCTTCTAAGAAATTTCTATAAATAATAAAAGTGAAAACACTTTTAGTTTACAAAAGGATTGTTCTAAGTACAAAGTGTTGTCTGCTACTCTCTCAGCAGAGCTCTATTGAAACCCCACAATTTGGCTTCAGAAATAAGAGGAGAAAAACCTGGCTGCACCTCAAAAGTGCGCAAGCTTTGAGCTGTGTCAAAGACCTTTGAACAAGCTTTATAAATGACATCCATATTTGTCCATTTTTGACTTAAATTGCTTTTGGTTCAACTGCATGCAGCACTGAATTGCCTTGATGCAATGTCATATGGAATGACATAAAACACAGAAAAAAGCAAGTTGCTGGCTAGGATTAGGAAATAAAGGAGTCACGGCCCTCGTTCACTTCAGTAAATGTTGGAGGAAATGAAAATGAAACTTCTGTTAAGAGGTAATCTCTTTGAGGCTCGATAAGAGCAGGTGACATTTTATAAGTCTCAAGTTTTTCATGTTATATTTAGCAGGTACAATGAAACAATTTACATACAGCCCGAGATTGCTCATGTTCCTTTACTCTTTTTCAGAGGAAAGAGACACATTCTGCAATTCATTAGGTTCTTTATTGTGCAACCTGAGGTTTAAATTCAGTTTTACCAGAGCAAGGAAGCTCCCTCACCATCTCTTCCACACAGCAAAGGTGAAGGTGAATCCCAGCATTTGAGAGGGATGTTTTTGTCTGCCCCAAATCTCCTCCTATCAGTCACATAAGCATTTATTTAAGCTTGAAAATACGCAGTTTAAATATTTAAATGCCACAATAGTTGCCTAAATACAGATCTAGGCATCCAATTGTGAATTCCTGGTTTTGAAACTGAGCTTTTCTCCATCTTTTACACTTGATTTAAACAACTGCCTTCACGTAACTTCAAAGACATTTGTACTCCCCCGTGATTTTACTCATTCTCTAGATATTAGGCTCCTCCGCTCTCCTTAAGGCTCCTATTTCAGCCTCTCACTCTCTGGACTCCTGCACGACACCAGCACAGGCAAACAAGCATTTGTGCAGCCGTACCTGTCCCAACAGAGTATTTTGAGTAATGCAACCCAGGTGCATCCCGAAGTGCTGTCCCTTAGGACCGTCCAGAATGCACCACAGAGCAGAAGCACTTGCAGGATTTGTCCTTTCATGGAGTTATTTCCCTTGTGTCAGTCCTGCTGTTGGATCCAAACTCAAGCCTGCGCTAGTTACCAGGAAAACTTTCTTGATTTACTCTTCCTTTATCCCTAAACCACTTTGCCCACTCTATCACAGGTATTTAAATGTTATGGACAAATTATTCTCAGAGACGCGTAACATTTGCAAGTGCAATTACTAATTTATACAACGCTCATCTTTCCATTCATTCTGTCAAAAATCCCACAATACAACTGAAAAGGTAGTATAGTTTCCTGCATATATTTTGATGATATCAGAGGGGAATGTCTTGTAAATCTGAGCCCCTGCAATTTGGATGCCGACTGTTTGCATGGATCTAGTTGCACTACTCCATACCTTTCATCTTTTATGGAAACAGAAACAGCTCAAGAGTTTACTCATTGAAATACAAGTAGGACCCACAATCCAGCATTTTTTAAAAGCATCTATTTCCGTGAACTCCTAGAAGGTTATGGTTTTTAATCATCAATAAAATATTTAAATATTCAATTTGTAAGTAATTCTGCTGTTTAAAAATCCTTTCAGAATAACTTTTAAACACATTACATAGATTTAACTAATAATTCAAAAGATGTTTATCACTTGTGTTCTTTTAACCTCAAATTACCTAGAAATTGCTGTTAATTCTCACATGACTATCACACAGTTATTTTTTATTTATATCAAGATAAAAATCAAAAATATTTAGTTGGGATAAGTTTACAAGTTAACATCACTTCCTTATTTGTTTAAATATATTTTTAATACTCCATGGTTTCCTAAACTTTTACAAACATCACCTGATTCACATTTCTCTGCTCTCAGAACTGGGATAGGTAGGTGAGGTTAGCCCTATAAAAGGAGAGAGAGTCAAGTTGGTGTAACATGTTTAAAAGCACAGAGGCTGAATCCTGTAAATGACACTAAGAAAGAGATGCAAAACTAGAGCCTTGACCTCTTCTTCATCACCACATAGCGATTACATTCAAAGTGCAGTAGCATTTAAGGAAAAAAATGTTTTCAAGTCAGACAGATGAAAATATTTTCATTATAACAGGTCAGCTCAATTTTTTTTATTTATTTTTTTTTTCCTGGGAGTAGAGTTATATTTTTGAACCCTTCCAGCTTTTCAGAGTGCATTTTTCAAATCAGCCTAAGTAAGAATTCATACAAGTTTCATTGTGAGCAGTATTATCTAGTAGTTTTCAGTTGCTCTGGAAAGTTTGCCCTCTGCTTCCTATAAAGCAGACATGAGGTTAATAGGAGAATGAGGGCATTATTAATTTCCAGCATAAGAGCCTACATTCAATGCCTCTAAAAGGGTGACTATGGGCTGCACAAATTATTTTTTAATAAATGCAGATAGTTATATTATTATAATAGCAAGAGGTTTGTTAAAAGAGATAGAAGATTTGTGACAATTTGAGTGAACGCAAATGAAAACTCATGTTCATATTTCAACAGTTTATTTTTGGTGGGTTTTATACTGTTACGCTAATACTAAAATGGACAGCCTGACTTTACTTCAGTCAAGACTGATACCTGTAAGAAATTCAAGAAGCAAAAAATTAAATACTATGATGCAATAATGTACTGTACCCACATACGTTGCGCACAATGAAATACGGACAATTTATTTTGGAGCTTAATAAATGCCTTCAATAGAATGACTGAATTGCAGAAGTCAGTAAATATCCTTAGTCTGATATTTAAGATG
Source organism: Baryphthengus martii (assembly GCA_013396935.1). NCBI lineage: Eukaryota > Metazoa > Chordata > Aves > Coraciiformes > Momotidae > Baryphthengus > Baryphthengus martii. The sequence goes on from VWZK01013204.1 coordinate 1,124,077, forward strand.
GCAAGGTCTTCAGCATCTCAAAAGAGTTTTATCAAAGAAAAGTATATTAAATGAATGTCTCAGAGACAAGCAGTTCAGATTTGATCACATGTATTTTATTAGGTAGAGCCACATCTGCGTATTCAACAGCAGGATTAAGCTAGTGCTGCGAAGGGAAACCGAATGAACACATTGCATTGTTTCTCTGAAAATATGTGTCTTTTATATTGTTATTCTATTTCTAAGACAATGAGTAGCAGTTTTAGTGAGGAAATCCCACCTTCCCAAGATGAACTGATATTTTGGTCCACATGCAGGAAGAGGAGGCATGTGATGAAGATGCTGTGCAGCCCCTTAGAAAGCCCAAAGCTTTCTTGGATATCTCTGTGCACTCACGGGGAAATGCAATGTGGGGATGTAGCTGAGAAGCTTTGCTAGAGGAGAGGTGTGTGTGCCCAAGGCTGGAACAGAGCTCCTTCACACACGGACAAGCATCGCCCATGCCTTTACTCTTGCCTCTGCAGGGGAACACACAAGGTAGCTCCATGCCAACTATGGCACTTCAAGATTTTTCTTTAACCTGACCTTTAGCAAGAGGTACTTAGTTTAAATCTGACATTTCCCAGGTGCTGCTGAAGGATCTCAATGTCCAAAGCGAGACCAATGTGAGTGCACACAAACTAGGAACTGAGCAGCAATCCACAGAAAAAAAAGTAGTATCAAATGTAGAATTCTTTCTGAAAGCATGACTGTAGCAAGCAAAACATATGTGAAAACTAAGGACAACAGAAGTTCATAAACTAGTCTCAATTCAAATAAAAAGCAATGGGATTTTGCATATCTATAACCATGCACTCTTTTTTTTTTTTCCCTGTGGTTAAGCATATGTTTGCATTCAAACTCGGGACATTTTTGTCCTAGCTATGTCACAGATTTCAGGAATGGCTTTGCCTAAGTCCCTTGGCCTTTATTCAGTTTGAACGTTGCAGAAAAAGCTAGCCTACTGCACTTATTTTTCTCTTTTTGCAGCAGGGAAATACAATACTCAGACTAGCATAATAATTTATGTATCAAGCAGATGTGAAAAAGACAAGATCACAACCTTTACATCCAAATCCTGTTCCACTAATACTACTAACATGCCACCTAACATACTTGTTTCAGTACAGTGATACATTTGTTTGCAATGATTGTTACACTGCTTTTGATTAATAATTAAAGAAAGATGCCTAACCCAGGAGGAAATCTTGGGGAATGACAGAAACATCCATTTATGATGGCAAGGAGGTAAAGTAGTACAGCAGTCCCAAGAGATCAGCCACAGCTCAGATGTTACCTCCAATACATGCTGATGCCATCCTGCACTGTCAAATAAAACTGAACAGCACAATAGAGATATGTGACCAAAACTGTCAGCACCGATAGGTATTGCAGAAATTGTATTAGGAAAATGGATGTACTAAGATTCAATTTTTGGATTGTATAAAGGCTTAATTTGGTGACCTTGTAGGTCTCCTGGTGGAAGAAGGGAGAGATCCCGAAGTATTTAAAGAGAAAGAAAAGAATAATCCATTTTCTGGCAATGCATATTTATCCCTTTATTTGCAATCCAGCTGACTGTAGATAAAAACTAGCCAGTACAACACGATGCCTCTTTGTTTCAGTTATCCCTTCCTCTTGCGCATCATGATCAGAATCACTGCTTGTGGGGGGAGGAGAGAGAAACTCCCATTTATAATTTTATGATAATGACATCACACCAACAAATCTCTGGGCAGCAATGCATTTCTGTGCACAAAGACATCACAAAAATTTGACAACTACTTTCACAGGTAAAACAGATGCAAACTCAACGGCTAGACCTTTATGCATACCTGTACTTTGCTTGAATCTTATCTACAGGGTCTGAAGACCTTCCTACTGAGGCTATAGGGAGACAGTTTTATATGCATAAAGACCAAGGTTATTATCTGCTATTTCTCACGAACACTGCACGTCTTCCAACTGCTCACCACTGGCTTCTTGTCTTTTCCTATCTGCAGCCAGCCCTGCAGTCTATCAACAGAAAACTTTGCAATACAAAATTCTCTAATTTATTTTGGTCTTCTGGGCTAGCACAAACTTTGTCTGAGTTAGTGCTCCCACTTCAGCTTGCAGTGCGTTGAGGGGGTTCAGCATCCCCCAGGAGGGAGCAAAGCAGTGAGGGATGGGGCATTTAAGAGGGAGGGAGGATTGTATTCACAATCCTGACTCTAGGCTGTCCACAGCCTTCAAGGACGCTGATGTTACAGCGAACAAAACTTTAAATCTTTCTAAACACATTCATCATACAGGTAGGCTGCATTTTCCAATTTAGTGTGATATATGAACCTAGGATTAATCAGCATGCATTGGAGGGGGGGAGGGGGAATCAAACACATCAAAATTATTTCAACCACCTGCACAATATCTCTTGATTGTCAAAATACCATTTGTCAGCCAGGAGATGTAACAAGATTTCACATTAGAAAAAACGTACTGTTGATGGACTTAAATCGTACTGTCCGTTATGTACTGCTGTCACCTTTTTTTCAGAAGACTACTTAAGCAACAAAGTGACAATACAGTACAGAAGAACCAAATTTATCATACTCCACCGCAGCCTTCTGCGCTAACACACAACACAACAATACAGCAGGTTCAAGCGCAGCTTCCTTCTGGCTGATCTTTTAATACTTTCACTGTACTACTCGTGCAGGTTTTGTCAATGACTTTGAGGGGGGAAAAAAGACGCTCCCACATCCCGTCCTGTTCCACGGACACTTGCACAAGCTCATATGGCAGCACAGCAAATGCACCGGGGAATTAAAAGTCAACACGGGGCTCTCCACTAGTTCATACATTGTTTTCAACAAGACGGCAGAGGTGAACCTGAAGGTAGCTTTTGGCTTTGGAATCAGAGTTTCGGTTATTTATTTATTTGCAATGATAGTGATGGAAGACCCAGAGGACGGCTGCTCATTCCCCTTTACTACGGTCTGTTAGCTCCAAACACAGCAAACAGCCAGCAGGCACACTTTGCCCTCTACGGCAAGTATGGGTAACACTGACGTGCACAGACCTTTTGAGAAACGAAGTATAGTTTGGAAGGAGCCTTTGAAATACCTATCATGCGGATGGTGTCCCCTGTATGACACGATATTGAGCCCTCGTTAAATTGCCATCGCTTCGGAATTCACAGCTCTGCAACGTCACATATTCATTCCCTTTGAGTCCACTAAACACACTATCACAGGACAAACTTACGATGCGTTAGCTTCAAATCATAGTACATTTGTGAAGAGCTGTTACTGCTCTGTCATTAATAACAATCACCATGGCTGGCTGTAACTATCGGTATAGTCCAAGGAGAACGATGGCAGTGATGAACTAGGAAAGACAACAAATAAAACTCACGACAGCAGTAAATATCCCATTCTGGTGTCACACAGAATTGCTAAACAAAAGGCTTGTCAGCATTTAGTCATGTTTCATTTATTTGCTTTTAGAAGTACTATAAAATTCTATTAAAAATGGCTACGAATGAAAGGATGAAACTTAATGATTAAGGATGAAACTTAAATGATTTTTAGCCTAGGAATACGATTTTGCAAAATGTCATTAAAAACAAACTAGGGGAATGTAGTCATCGTGGGATCCCTTCTGTTCAGTGATGTTGGCTATGTTGTGTTTCTGAGTGGAAAAACACAAGCCCTTTTGGAACAATGTGTTGTAGAAGGAGGTGGAATAGAGGTCAAATTTAAACAAAAAAATAATAGAAAAGCATTAAGACTGCAGTTCTGTATTTAAAAGCTTTTGCTTTCCAGTGCAGTTTGCAATTCTGTATGTTTACTTGATTTTTAATATTTTTATAATCAATAAATGATTAAAACTGGCTACTCTGTAACGCATGTCCTGGTCTCATAACATTTTTATACAAAATCTGCACTTATTCATATTAGCAGTTCATACGGCAGAACGTGCCTGGCACTTTACAATTCTTTATTGGCTCCCTGGTTATTAATATTTTCATATTCATGGATCTTTTCAACCTTTTGTAGAATTATGACATTAAGAGAGAACTAGATATAAAGTCTATAAATGTAATACTTAAGTTCTGACTTATAATGGGGTAAACTCAAAGCATTTCAAAGTCATTCTTCTGTGTCTCAATTTTTCCAGCCAACTGCAGCCTATTTATTTAAGTTTATGCAACCTCCCAGGACCCTGACAATGACTAAGCACAACAGGGACAGTTAAGAAGGGCATAGGTACAAAATTAACTCTGATTTTGCTTATTTTTGTTGGTTTAAGGCAGAAACTTCACCTGATTTTAATGCATTCTTACTCCCTACCTCACAATTCAGATAGAATGAAGATATAATAATGTGATAATCGAGTGCCTTCACAGAGCCCACCAGTGCATTACAACTCCAACACGCAGAATGCAAACATCTGCTGGCATCATTAAACCATTTCTATACTCTACATACCAAGACTTGACCCTGTGACCATTTCTACCATTAGATTTGAATGACCTCAGCAAAAGAGCTGAAAGGCCAGAGTATTAATTCACAGAACCACAAGCTCAATTTAAGATTTAATTTGAGATAACTAAGAGCAACTGAAAGTGTATTCAAACTTATAAGTGCAGAATGAAAGATCTTACCCTGTTTTTCAAGTTAAATATAAATTCAATTATTTTTAACAGATTTATTCACAACTTTACAAACAAGGCCAGGGTTCTTTTAACATACCTCCAGCTTAGTATCCGGCAATATGATGCTTCTCTTTAGCAATTTTTTTTTCTAATTTATGTCTTTCCTACAGGGATTTTTCTGCATTCTGATTGTATTCCTAAGGGGAAAAAAACCGCTTCGTTTATGAGCTATTCCCACCATACAGCTTTCAAATGCTTGCTTTTATTCTAACTGAAATTAGCTAAAAGCCTGTTTGTTCAATCACGATGGTTTTCCATCTAAAATCTTAACATGACAATTAAAATATCAGAAAAGTCTACTACACAGTGCGTAACGAATTATACAGCGATGAAGAACTTTTTTCATCTGGGATCTTTGTGAAGTTTTACAGCGCAGGTTGTATAGACACATTACGCAGGTCCACATGCACACGCTTTATGCTTATTACCATGTCAACAAAACTTTCCCAATGACAGAAACAGAGAAGCAGTCTAAGCACAGAGCTGTGTGCCACAACCCGCAGGCATACCTTTATGTCACCTGCTCTCCGAGCCTGACACATCTCCTGAAGATTCATCCTGATATCCTAATTCTAAATCCGTTTCATTTATCTGCTTTTTTGCGGGTTTAAGTTACCCTGCTTATTACATCAGCTCTCTCGTGTTGGGAAATCATGGTGCTGAGATTATACATGAATCATTTCTCTGGCCTGGGTGCAGCATAAGCACATTAGTCATGACTGCTGAAGTCATGGGTGACATTATGGTGCTCGTTCCCATCGTGACAGAGCGCTGCTCTGGGAAGAAGGCGAGGCAGGCAGGCAGGCACACACACAATAACACAACCTTTCCCATTGAAGAGATTGCTCTCACATTCGTAGGACAGACACAAATACACCCTCCACCAGTAAACTCAGTTTCTGTCCAGCTCTGGCTGGACTTTGCCGCTGCAAACCAGGGCAAGACAAAGATTTCATCCTTCACTACTTTGCCACCTGCATGTCACGCCCAAGTTCTTTATGGAAACGCGTTACATAAACTCTTGGATCACATCTTTACTTATTTCATAACTATAAGTAGCTACAGAATTGATAGAGTCTACAGTGCCCTCAAAGTTAATTTTATATCCTATTTTAAAATCACTGTTCTTAAGCCAAGCATTTTGTGGATGAGCAACTGTACATCCTGGTGAGCCTTACTTATGACTGACTGTAGTCTTGGACAGAACAGAACGCAGCGTACATCAGGAAATTTGAGACCGCCTATGGAAAATCAGGCATTATGCTGAAGCAAGAGAGAATCTTCAGAAAACTACAATGACATATTAGTTCTGTGTGAAAATGTTTTCTAAATGATCAGGACACAGTACACACGGAGTAAAAATACTAAAACAAGCATAGCCAAAACCACAGCTCCCTAGTGTCACTAAGGCAAGTATAACAGAGGTCTGTTTAATGCAGAAATACTGCACAGATTTTTCAAACAAAGAGCATCCCCTCGTACGAACACCGTAATCAAGATGTAAGGTGTCAGGCACACCGCTTGCTTACCTGAGGGGAAAAGAAAACCAGGTATGCAGATCCATTTAGCACAACAGTACATGTAGCACATCCTATTTTTTCTTTTTCCCTGCCTTCTCCCTTACACTCTTCCCTGTTTTTGAAGAAAAACATTTATCACTTTGCTCCTAGGTGCAAGAAGTGACTATGGCTAGGTAGGGCAGGTTAAAATTTTCTTTGACTCCTCAGCACATTTGTCATGCAGGCTGTCTGCCTGCCGAGGAAACCTTTTCACCTCGGGCTTATTGTGAAGACATACCCCATGAGAAGGGAATAAGGTGAAAAATGATGATGTCACTAGGTTGTTGCAAGGTTAGCACACCCTTAAATGGAGTAATGGTAAACGAAGCAGCTGCTCAGCTCCCTACATACATGACATTCATCCTCCCATCCTATAAAAGTGCAGGACTCAGGGAGGACTGAGCACAAACTACTTGTTGACATAATTAGTGCTGGCTCAAGGGCTCTTTTTAATAGCCAAGTTGGCTGTATTTTCCAAGCTTTCATTGGCAAAATTCAAGTAAAGTTCAGCCAAGTTCTGTATCTATTTTGCTTTGTGTCTTATGCATTTCCCAGCTTGGAAAAAAGAGCCAAAATATTCTGGTAGCGTTTCAGTTTTGTGGTTGTTGGTATTTTACGATTATATTAGCTTTTAAAATATACAAAAATTTTGGGAAGTGAAACAAACTAGAAGGGGATAGAGATTATATAAGCACATGAAAAAAAATACAAGAGTAAGATTAATTAACGAGTCTTGGCTGGTTAATGTCTCAATAGCAGACTTTTTGCATATAGCACATGTTTTTAAATCTGTTGTCCCCTGAGTTTTCCTCTATCCAGACAGAGATGAAATTATCTTGAACAAAAGCGAAGAATCTAAAGAAACCATTTTTCCATCATTTCTTTTCTTCCTTAGTTGCATTAAATGCTGAGTAAATTGTAACCAATTTGACTGGTGCAGTTTCATATAATTGTGTTTGAATTGTGGGCCGATTAATGTTTATTTGCCTTCTGTGCAAAGTTTATTCTTGTTTGCCAGAATTCAGCCCAGAACTTTTAGTTGCTCGTAGAAAATAAGTTATTTGACGTTCCTCCCCATTTCTTCACATTACTTCAAGTCTGCTCTACTTTGCAAACGGTTCCTAAATGTCTTGGTAAGCAAAATTAGATAATGTAGTTTCATACTGCAATTTTAATTTAAAGGAAAGGAAATCAGTTAGCTGTGCAATTACGCTCGCTGTAATGCACATTCTGTTACATTGCTTGGTGGCAGTAATCCACCCTTGGGTCATATTCAATTGTTTCACTTTTATCAGTGACATAATGGGGTATCCTATTCCATACAGTAGTTCATAATGGTTTTACTAAAACACACTTACAACTGTTGCAAATATTAACACATTTCATGCAGCAGAGGAAAAAAAACCAACAAGTTTTAATCGTAGATTTGCCTTCCTTTACATTTTTAAATATATACACATTTTCATGCTGCATACAAGACACAAACCAAATCAAAACCAGGAAAACCTTCAAGGTGAAAAATCTCTCTCAAACTCCCACATTTCTGTTGTTATTTTGAAAATGGCAATGTTAACAACTTTTTCTCTCTGAAAGATCTCATTTTCTACTTTTTATCCCTGCCACATATCTGCCCCTAAATGCCATGGAAAAGAAGCCTTCTCACTGACTGAAATAAACACTGACTCAAGCACATGCCATACCGAAACCTTGCACAGTTAAAGCAAACCAACAGAAAGAGAAACAAACCACTTTCTAGAGACACAGGTATCTTTGCATACTGTAAGGCAAAACATACTTGCATTAAGTATTTGCTATGCAAAATATTGTATACATGTATATACTTATTTATATATTTTCAGGATTTGTATGGGAAAAGAGCAGATTTCTATGTTATGTCAATATTAAGCTCTCCTATAAAATGCGTGCTTCAGCATCCTCCCTATTTTTGGTAACAGGCAAATACATTATAAGGGTTTTTTTGAAAATAGTCATTTTGATATTGCATTTAACCAGACTGTCTCATGATTTCTGTACTGGGTTTTTCTAATCCATTGCAACTGTGAAAATTAAGCAGATGTAGAACTCACACTGTCGTTACGAAATGCTAGAAAACGATGGCATGTTTAGTGTTTTGCATGCCATCAGTAGCACCAAAACACTGACTTCTCAATTAGAAACAATATTTTATTTCCATAACGAACTGCAGATTTCTCTACACCCACCAAGAATATTATGCACTGACCCAACATAACATACATTCATACTTCTGATAAGAGAATTACCCAATAAAAATTATATGATAACATTAATGCAGTCATTACCAGCAGACCTTTCCTCTACTAAGACAGCATAACTAAGCATATGGCATATCTCAGGGAGAACAGCAAATAGTCACATTCTTGAGATAGCATGCAATTTTCTGGCTTGTTTAATAAACTCTGAACTACATTTCAGGCAGGAGAAGACAAACGTCCAAGAGAAGAGCATGTGGCTTCATTTTCAGAGAAATTTCTAAGTAACAAGAAAAAAATTAATATAAATAAAATAAGACAAAATTATCTTAAAAATACGTTAAATAGAATCAACACTGAATTCCTGGGTGGAACCCTTCCCATCACAGAAAGCAGCCTTTGGAACTACTATTTAAACTGAGTGATGTGCACTTTGTATATCACACAGGTAGTTCATTTGTATTCCACAAGACTGTATGTGATGTTGCATTTGGTGGTCCCTATCAAGAAAAGCAGGATATGAAAAATAATCCCGCTCCATGCTAAAAGCTGCTTTTCTTGTCCCAAGATAATTTAGAATCTCTTGGTGGAGTCTTTTGGGATTCTGACACAGCTTTGTGTACAGTAACTCTTATGATGTAAATACAAACGATAATTTTTCAGTTTGCTTGGCTCTGTTTCTTATATGACTCTGCTATAGCAAAGCCCTGCTCCCTTCCTGCAGCTAACAAGCCCACCACCCAAGCTTGTAACTGTCCATGCAAACATCTGCAAAAAAACCACAGTTGGCTCTAATACAGTCACCACAACCTGCAGGGAAACCTGGCCCGGCCAGACAATTCGGCAATCTAAGGAGGAACCCATAGAGAAATCTGAAAGATTAATGTGGGCGGGTCCTGGTAAATTCCCATAAATGCCTATTTCTGTTTAAAATAGTTTGTGATGACCAATATGGTAAAGTCTCAGTCTTAAGAAACCAGACCATCTGCCTCTTCAAGAGCAGTGTCACACAGAAGACTGAGTTAGAAGATTAATTAGCTGTACTTCATGCAAACTAGATTACAACAAATAAATACCTTTTTTTTTAATACAAATGAATAACTGAATAAAGCCTTTTATGTTAATTGTTCACTAATTTTGCCTCATCATATCTCTGCTGTAGGTACTATCACATCCTTCAGATTATTACTTTTAAAAATAAATCACAGAAAAATCATGCACGGGCAAAATGGTATGAATGCTGATATATGGCTGAGAGTAATATGATTTGTGTCATTATTAGAGGATGTATGCTTATTATCACAAGTGCTTTCATGACAAGGAAGGTATTGAAATTCAAAAATGTTTAATAAAATGTTAGTCTTATAATCTTCCAGGTATTTATCCTGCTGCTAATTACTTCCAGGGGGCCTGGCACACATGTAAGAGAGCAATGGATATCAGCAGGGAGCATTTGCTAACTCAAAAAGTTAGAAAGACCACTTTCCCTAGAGATAAATAGCTGTTAAAGCTGTCAACTTAAGCCTTAATGTGTAACATCTAAAATAATCTCTATTCTCCTAGCAGACAGCCTGCATGAGAATTAATGCAGTAGTAATCTGGTAGACAGCAACTGGCAAGAATTTAAGAGCTACAAGACCCCAAATCAGACTGACCAACTGTTTTGGGAGGTTGTTACAAAAAAAAGGACTCCTTCACAAAAGAAGACACAATTTTCTGAGAGTATCAGCGTGCTTTTAGCTAAAGCCTCAAGCGGTGGAGCTTTGTCTCACTATAAATTTGCTGGGAAACTATTTGTGCGATCTATTTCTGCACAAATGTGAGCATCCAGCACTACACACACACCTGCAGACACACTCCCTCAGGAGCTTGCTATTTCAAACACATCGTTCAGATTAGTGGCAGCTCACAGCGTTGCAGTGTTCAAGGTTATTAGTATAAATGTGTATTCTTTAAATATAGCACTGAATTTCTTCCTAAAAATAAGTAATTTTGCCTTGACCAAACGTATCAAGCAATCCTTTCAAACTGTGAGCACTAAGCCCAAAGCTGTTTGTATCAGCAGCGACACCAGGCCCAGCAGCAGGTTAGCTCAGACTTTTAGGTGAACCAGAAGGAGCTTCAGAACCATAATGTACAGTTTGGGAGTGTACACACACATATACATACATGAAAATATATGAAACAAGCAGTGCTCATGGGGTCCTAGCAAGTTGTTGTTCCCCAAAGTTTGCACTTCAGACCTCTGTAGTTGCTAATCTAGACAAATGACCTAGTCAAAAAAAGCCACTGTAAACTAGCTGTGCTTGCTGACATTGCACAACTTAGCAGGGAGAGTGAAATGTGGAGAAGGTAAAAAGAAAAAAAAAAGGAAAAAGAAAAAAGAACAAAACCAAACCAAACCCAAACACAACAGCTAGGGTTTGGGCCTCCTCCCTAACTTGCTTGCCACGACACATGAAATTAACGTTGACAAATGCAAAGTGGTTTGTAGTAAACAAATATCGGGTAAATCTGATTGATTTAGAGTAAAAGGAATTAAAAAAGGACCTTGGGATAATGGTAAACTCATCGTTTAAGAAAAACTGAAAAAAAAAATGAAGTGACGGGAAAAAACTGTTCCAGCCAACACATCTCTGTTTTACACGCTTACACCCACAGTTGCCTAGAATGGGAGTGTATGTTCAGTAAAGTTAGAACAGGATTATTTAATTCTCTAGCAAAGCCCAGCCAGAATATTGTGTCACCACCTTATAAAATGATATTAATATAGCACTTGAAAAGGTATTAAGAAAAGCAGAGAAGCTGATTCATGGATTGAAAAGTGTGAGCTTATAGGACCTAAGTTCACAGAGCTTAGAAAGAAGATATTTAAACAGAAATTTGAAACATATACATATATACACACACACACTGGAAACCTTTAAAGTAAAAGAAGTCAGTTGTACTTGCCTTTTTAAAGAAATACATTAGGGACAATATTAGAAGCTAAAGGAAATACACATTTAAAATAAATTGAGATACTCTGGCATAAAGAATATTGGGAACAAAATACCCCTCTAAGTCAAATGGAGTCTCACTTTACCACTTGTCAAGGACAGAGAGGAAGGTACTTTCTAGTGACTGAATCTAGGTCACATGCTCTTTCATGCAAAAGGCAGAAGAAAAAAATAAGATGGAAATAGTAATTAAGCAAAGCCCAGAAGTGTCCAGTTGTGCTGGGAGGAGCTCAGAATGCTTCTGCGCTTCAGGGAAGTTGCAGCTCTTTGTGCTTTGCTCTGCTGATTAATGCAGGGGGAGAAAGAAGCCAGACATTTCTTTTCTTCCTCTCACTCTTAGCGCTATCTCTTTCTGGGACCGAAAGTCTTGATGGGAGTTTCACAGGTACCACCTTGCCTATACCCAAGCTTATGGGATGCAATTCTGAAGGGTACCAAGATAGGCCAAAAACGCTTCTCTCCATTTGCCTCCTGCATGTCAGCACTAGGTACAGCTATAATCTAACCCAAAGTGAGTCCCTATCTGCTAAAATAAAAGAGTGCAACCTTCAAGTGCTCGTTCATTTCTTTTAACCACCACTTTTCAACATTAAGGATTATTAACTTTAATGCCATTGGTGAGAAACTTTATTATGTTTTCAAGAAATTGCTTTAAATCAAAACTGCAGATAAGGCATTTTTCTCCCCTCAGAATTACATGGTTGTGTTGGCAACCAGCAGGAATCCATTTGAGCAATAGAATTACCACCTCCTGGAGGTGAAAAATGGGACAAAAGCAGGAGGAGTGTCTCTTCTTAAAAGTCAAGAGAAGAAGGGCAAAACAGGAAGGGATGGCAGCCCCGGGAACGGGAAAAATGAAACAATCTGCTGTTGACTTAAGCCTTAAGGAAAATTATCCTAACATAAAATAGCAGCAGTATTGTACAGAGATTTTACAGCAACGCTGCTGAAATCAGGAAAAGGAAAAGTAAATCCCCCCCTTTTCCATTCCAATTACAGTCCGAGTTCAACATCACTGTGAGATTGTGAGGTCTCAGTGAAATCAGCAGAGCCAGACCATTTGACGTCAGTAAATTGACCCCACGTTTCAACAGCAAGGGGGCTGTAGCAGTTTTCATGAGCATGATTGTTCACATTCCTACAGTGTTTTTCCTGAATGAGCTATAGGCCTTTAAAGTTAAAAGATAAAAAAAATGAATAAAGATATCCCTGTCTGAAATTTTGATACTAGCAAGAATTTTTTAGCGTCCGGAGTACAATACACAGTTGACTTCTAAATAAACACCATGAGCATGTGGAAAGTTAAAAAAAAAGTGCCATGCAGTCAAGATTTACAAAGAAAAACAACCTTCTGATTCCAGGTCCATTTCCCTCCCACAATTAACCCAAAGTTGATATAGGTGTGCAAGAGTCAGCAATTCATACATGTTAACATTTGTATAAATGTTTTGGTCTGATAACAAAAAAAGGATTTTGTTTTTAAGTTGACATTTCATTTTAAGGATTTTGCAAAATAACTCTCTACTGGGCTGATCTTCTATCCTATTAAAGCTTACAAAGACTTTATCAGAGTTACAAAGCCACTGAAAATAAAGACGCTTTAATGGGCACTACATTAACTATGGTTTCTGAACATGATGCCACAGTACAGACCAGTAATATTTCTTCTTTGTGTAAATATACAGCACAGTACAGGCAGCACACATGGATAGTCACAAATCCCTAGTATTATGCCAAGATGACAGAGTACTTGTCTTTTTTTGTTCTTGTGCTGTAATTTATCTTTAAAAAAATGGACTCGGGTTTTCCTGCAAACTACGAAAAGTGTCCAAGAGGATGTCATAATGGCATTACCCCTGCCTGAAAACCTAATCTACTTTACACTGTCCTCCTTTACCAGGCACTGTCACTTCCCAGAAACAAAAGTATCCACGTAACACTTGCTGAAAATAAGTTGTAAAGCACTGTCAGTTGCTCGGCAGAAAAATGCCAATTATATCACACACTTTTCTTTCCTGAGCTTACAATATATGTAATGTTTGATGAAAACTGTGCCATGGCCTCATTTAGGGCCACAGGATACAGATGTCATGCCATTCTCCATGGTGGAAAGAGACCATATACACAGTAATAAGGATCCAGGAGAACGGCCCTTTTGCAGCAACCAGGTACTTGCAGAGAATGATATCCACAGAGAGTGTGCTAGCATCATTTTGCATAGCGTACTCTTGCCTCTTCAGTAACCTACAACACTGGCTGTCATTTTAACACTAGAAGTATTTCAGCCTTTCATATCATGACTTAACCAAGCGGCCTGATTTCATTCTTCATCTTAAATTCATTTTAACTGATGTATTTGGTTTTTTTATATTTCCCAAGCAAGATTCGGGGTATCTCAACAAACTTTTAGACTGTCTATATTGAAAAAAAAAAAAATGTCATCAGTTAAAAAGACTCCAAATACCAGACAGAAATTTCACAGAGTTAAAGCTCACCAAATAAAGACTTGCTCATATGCAAAACCCAGTATCTTTTGTATTTTTTCCATCTATTTCTTTTCCAGACAGAAACTTTAATTCCCGGCTTTGCATCATCCCAGTGGCAAAGATGACTCGTTCACAGAATAAACACCCACTTAATCTTGATTGTTGTTCATTCCCATTTCTCAAAAAAATAACATCCAAACAAGTTTGTAAAGGCTAAGGGTGACTAATTTAGTTGTAGGAAATACATTTTTACAGAACACATAAGAATATACACATAAGAATATACACATAAGAATATACACATAAGAATATACACATAAGAATATACACATAAGAATATACACATAAGAATATACACATAAGAATATACACATAAGAATATACACATAAGAATATACACATAAGAATATACGGACTATACAGAAATTAATGTCTGGAATTCAATCATATTACACCAGAGGACACTAATGTCAAAAACACTCCCCTTACTGAAAAATTTATTGGCTTTCATCTTTGAATTGGAGCTGATCTTTCAAGAGCATGTTTTCACACGTGTCTAAAAATAGAATCTAAGGGATGTCACTAGATAAGAGGAATTTAGCAATACCTCTGGTAATTGGTGTTGTTAACTGACATCATAAGTAGATCTGAATAGCTTATTTTGGGCCTTAAAAAAAGGGGATATTAAAAAACAAACCAGTATTTTTTTTTTTTTAAATTTTTTAGAATAGAGCGATAAGATATCAAATTATTCTATTGGCGTGGAAGTTTCTTTGATGTTTCCAGCCAGCTAAGAGGTTCCTACATGGTACATTGAATGGCAAGATGAGCAAGAGGTAAGGCAACAAAATACTGGAGGAAAGGACATTGCAGACAACAACCTTGGTATGAACTTAAAGGAGATAAATAGTCATCACTGAAGACAACAAGAGCCTTCAGTCTCCCTCAAGATTTATACCCTATTTGAAAAGCATCTAGAAACCCAAATCTGCTCAAGATTCCTAAAAGGTAGTGATTTTATCTGGTCTAAACCTCACATAAAATCTTGCTGTGCCCAAGTACAGGATTATATTCCACAGTCTTTTTCATTTGGGCTGCTTGCATTTGACTTCTATATGTTAGAAGGTAGAACAATCTTATTATTGGTGGTCTCAGATCAGTTGCCTCTCCTAACACAGCCTATTGAAACCAAAGGAATCTACATCACAATAAAGTTACATTGAGAAATAAGATACCTTCTAGACTGCTGAGGTTCAATGGCTTGCCATTTTTTTTATTTATTTTTTTTTTTTTTT
>VWZK01013209.1:0-64148 GCA_013396935.1 Baryphthengus martii
TAACATTCTGTGATTCTGTGAAGACACAAAATGCAGGTAGAATTTGTTCCTTTCCTTTCAATATTCTTTTTTAGGCAACTGGCAAGACGAATGTACAAATCACTCCGCCAGTAACTTAGAGAATCACAGAGAATAAAGTGAGAGCAGGGATAGCTTTCCCCTGTGAAGCTACACCATAAGGCCAGGAACAGTGCTCCTGCTTCGTCCTCTAAGCTCAGTTAGAGCAATCTGGTTCTGGATGAAGTTAAGAAGTAGGTGAACCATTCCACTTAAAAGAGGCTTCGGATGTGCTGCAATCAATCAACTGTTGAAAGTGAAATAAAATGTCATAGCAATTTTAAAAATTAATAAAACCAACCCAAAATTGTTAAAGAACATGTCAGGAGAAAGCTGCCAGCAAGTCATGCTATATAAGGGCACTTTACCTCAAAAACTTCCTTCCTCCTTTGGAAAAAGCCATTTCGTTAGCCCTCAAGGGATGCAACAAAAGCCATCTATCTTTTATGAAAATTTAGTTCAGAAGCATGGAATTTTGGACGAAACAGTCTGAGATATGTTTTGCTGCTATGAGTTTTTGGCTGGAAGATTTTTATTTCATTATAGCACACTGAGGTTATTAGATGCTGTTTTTGTGCCAGCTGGGAGCTCACTAAGTGGATGGGATGTGGAGATTTGTATTCTGGTCTCTGTTTGCATACCAAATCTCATCTATCAGAATATGGACAGGGCATTTTCCCAGATACTCCAGGTCACATCCCTGAGAGTGCCGCAGATTTTATTTTTGCTTAAATGGATCATTTGTCTCTTTTTGTCGATTAGGATAACAGCAGGTGTCCTTCCACGAAAGTGAGGGACTGATCGTACCAGCTCTGGTCTAAGTCCTGGAAGGTAATGTGCAATGTTGTGCCACCAGCACTGCCAGGGAGGTTCAGTCATTCTCCATAAAATCTCTGCTATCCTATTTCCTCCAGGGATATGTGCTGTGGACAAATGGGCAGGAGAATAATATCAAAACAACTTTTAAAAAGGGGACCCGTGGGTCAGAAATCACAAGTTAGATGACCAAGTGACATTAAACAGTGTAGCTCCCCTGCCTTTCTGGGCTCTGTATCTCAAAACTGAAACTGTGAAAAAGCTACATATCACATTTTGTAAAAAGGTTTTCCTTATCAGGCATACACAAAGTACCTCTTCACACATGTTACACCTCTTCTAAGAAAACAGTCATTTCTATTCATTTGGTTATCTGAAATCTATAGCCTTTGGAATTTAAAAATCATTAAGCTATTCCTACTGATATTACAAGCAATTCAATCTTATCTGTAAAGAATTAAAAATTTAGTCAAATTTTATCCTAATCCAGAGAAGCACTTAAGTCTGAGCTCACTTTAGGAACAGTGATAATGTCGCCAAAATAACCTGCTGAGCGGCATGCTGTAGAACTGCTTCGGAACCAGGCTCGTGTTAATCATGCACGTAAGCACAATTTGAGCCCAGGTTTTCAGAAGCAAAAAGACTCTCCAAATCAGTGTTCCAGTCTTCTTGGCTGAAAATAAGTTGCTATACTAGAAGCGATGGATATGCAAAAGGTGCTGCAGCAGAAAATACCAGAACAGACAGGAAACCATGACTGGTAGAGTTCAAGGTCACACCGCAATTGTTCCCTTTTGAAACAGCAAATTTACACAGCCAAGAGACTGACTAAACCAAAACATGGAGGTGTACTAACTTGGATTTTAAGACACAGATGATGATTTCTGTAAGGGCCTGATCCAGTGACAAAAAAAAAACAAAACAAGAAAAAAATAGCCTCCTTGACCTCAGTAGGCTTTATATCAGGTACCAATGTACTTTTCTTAGAGAAAGTCAGTCTCTACAAAGACATTAGCAATTTCCTCCATAATTTCATTGTGCGAGGAATTACTTATAAATAATTAAAACCAATAATTAAGTAGAAGCTGCCCCTTTGTTTGCAGCTAATAATAAGACTTGACCTTTGTGACCTTACATTCAGTGTTCTCCAAGGGTATTAAGCCTAACTGAGCTACTGAGTCTCAGTGAAAAATCAGGCACTGATAGCCCTGTCGTATGGAGAAACAAAGTAGAGCATCTCTAAAAGCAACAGGTTTTCAGCATCTTTGCAGCCCAGGACACAAATAAGTCGTTTAACTTCATGCAGCAAATTACTGACACAACCGAGAAGAGACAATCCTAAAATAGACAGGATACAGTGTTCACTGGCCTTCCCAGAGGTAAAGGACACAGGGTTCAAAACACTGGTAAGCAGATGCTGTGCTATGTATACCACATTCCCAAAGTTTCTCAACACTTGTAAAGCTTGAAGCGGAATTAATGATGATCAGGTGTTTCAGAAAATTACTTTAGTATAAAGAGGAAGAAATAACTCCACAACAGAGACCAAGGTGTGCCAGCAGGTGTTTCATAAACTCACATACTCAGTGAAATCTCTGTTCTCGAAGATTTTCAGACTTCTTTCACACTAACTAAAAAACAGTACTTACTCGGCCCACTGTGCTTCACTTTTCCTCCTTTAAATAATCTTGAAAAATAGGATTTTTCTTCTAAATCCATTTGAATTATACAATTAGTGTAAGTGCTGCTGCTATCAGGTATGAACTAGATTTTTAGGCAACCCTCTGATTTTTAAACTGTTAGCGTTGTTTATGAGTCCTTTGCAAAGTAAGAAGAGGGCATGTTTTTAATACTTCATTTTGACTATGTTTTAACACTGGTTATTCAAGAAGGTGAGAGAGCTGAAGCCAAGGGCAGGAATCTGAAACTTTTAATCTTGGCTCCTGTTTTGACCACAACTATACATTTGTTCCTGTGGGCTTTACACATGTATACTGCGGGTGAGCAATGAATTTAAGTATGTGTCAAACCTCTAAGATGAGGAATAGCACCACTGATTTACAGTACAAAACCACTGCAATTAACTGCAGAGGTTTATAAAATCAAATGTGTACACACCAAGACTACTTTACCGGAGTAGGGACATCAGTATGTAGCACTACAGTCCCGTCAGTGTGGGCAGAGCTTTGCTGACAAAAAGGTGAATCAACAACTTTCCCACAAACAAAAGCAAGCTCCACTGATAAAGATTGAGTTCAGCCACAGTAACAGCATCAATACTCAGGAATTCTGCTGCCATAAGGGTGTTTGTCAGTCAGGGGCCTTGACATTTCACATCCCTGACCTACAGAGTTGATGTCAACAATACAGATGTAGACTAAATGTGTTGCAGAATTGTTCTCAGCCTTGGTTATGTTTTCTCTGGGCACAGTGTGCTGAATGAGCAAGTGTTGGTCCTGTGGCTAAATTGACGAACGGTGAGTGAAAACTCCTACTCTCCTATAGGAAAGCTTGTGTGCTTGATTGCTTGTGTGACCCTGAGCAAGTTGTTTAGCTTCCATATGCCCCACTGATCTTTCTGTAAAATGGAGATAATGGCACTTCCAAATATAACACAAAGAGTTTGTGAAAATAAGTATACTAGAGACAACTAAATCTTCAGAAAAGTCAGTGCAATACCTGCTACTATAGACATAATTTAGGGCTGTGAAGCCTTTTGAAAAGATCAATATACTTATGAGAAAATACTTGATTTTAAAATGAAGATGCTTGATCTGTAATTTGCATAAGTGAAATTTTCTATACTAAACAACTCGTAGCCAGTATCTCTCAGTGGACCATGTGAACCGAGAAATGAACATCTCCAATACTCTCAACAATACACAGTGCATTCATCAATAAAGCTAATGCTAAAAGATTAGCGTTAAGTCAATTTTAAAATGTTTGTTTTCAAATAATTTTGGTCAGTTGAATATCTATATTTGGTTGAGGGTAAGGGGGAGATGAGGGAAAGGTCTCAGTGACTAGCTCAGATAATATACTTATGAAGCTATCTCTGGAATTCTTACGTTGGTACCTATGACACTATCAAATTCATTGGAAAGAGTTTATCGCGAAGTTAAATGTCAGCAGCTGCAAGCCTTTAAATGGAACATACTTCAGCTCCTGGGCAATGGCAGCGATCTGTTCCACCCTGTCCTGGTGAGCAGCCAAATCGCTCTCAAAAGCTTCATGTTTCCTTAACATGGCGCGGACTTCTGTCAGAGTAGCGGACTCATAATCCTTCTGAAGTAAGATCTGCTCTTTGCCTGAAAGAAGAAATGAAAATATCAGTCATTATTTACTAATTTATTGGTTAGAACAATTGCAAATTTGGTTGATTTTTTTAAACTGAGGCATGCTGAAAATCACACGTATGACATGAAGTTCCATACCCACTAAGATCAGCAGCAAATTGTCAGCATAACAGTGTTAATTAGGAATATATATATATTTAACTAGGAATATATCTGTTTTTTTAAGATATCTCAGTAATTCCTTGATTTTTGCATGGGCTGTGTATACTGGTCTAGAATAGTGAGTATTACATTGCTTGAGAAACTGGCATAAAACAGTATACTGGCAAAAACTGTGACTCTAAACTATTTTGATGTCTTTTGTAGAGTAGAGTTACAAAACCAAAAATTACACTGCTACGCTCAATTTCGCTTTTACCATGATCTGTGTTCTTCTTTTTCATGTTCTGACTTCAATTCATTATTCATTTCACCACTTAAAAAAAAATTGATTTGTGTGACTGCCTTTTGTATCAAACACTGAATTTTAAGTGAAAAATGCCAACCTATTTGCAAAAAGCTAGAAAAGCAATAGGAAATCAGAAACTGAAATATTACTCCTCAGCAGGTCCTGAACCTACACAACTGAACCTATACAGGCAGCCCCTACAGCTGCAGCTCCCCACACGGCATTATCTAGCTCTGCAAATTCTAGAGCCAGAAGGGACTATTGTTTCACTTGCTAAGCACCAGCTTTTGTGAAGATTTCCCTGCATAACAGCCATAACATGTCACCATGAGTAGTTTATGCTTGGAAAACAGGCTCTCAGGGCTGATAAACACTGTAGTTTCCCTTCTAGTCTCGGCTTGGCAGCCATTTAAAGCCTTGCGTGCTTCCAGCAACTATGTGATGAGGTGGTCTCTGTTTTTCTTTCACAGTGTGAAAAGATTCTAGGTTGAAAAAGCCAGAAGCCTGGCAGAAGCAGGAAGACTGTTGTCAGAGTAAACAATAGGATGGTAGAGCAGATCCATGTTTAACGGTCCCCAACAAAACTGTGTGCCAGTGTACGGTCCTACAGCTGTTTTACAGCTACATGTAAAGTTAGGTTACTGTTAAAACATAGAACTATAAATGGGGTGTAAATCCAGGGTATTGAGCAAAGCAGGGATGAGGCCATTGTCATCATATAGTTTATGTGGACAATTCAAAACATCACGATGAACGAGCGATAATCGATTCAGAATAACTCGGTAATAGTTTCACACTTAACCATTGGTGTCACTGCACTCCTGGTTGGATTGCTGGTGTACAAATGCAAAGGAATCCATTAGCAGTAATGGTCTCTATTAAAATGCTGAGTAGTTCCAAAAAGTTTGACTCACTACCTCAAGAGGATGATATTTACAGTTACATTTCATTGCTAACACGCCTATAAGTCAGGATCACGACTATAGTCAACAAAATCTTCAATACTATCTGTTCTTATTTTAGGTTTCTAAAACTGTCCAAACTACTTAGGAGTGAGTTTCTGGCTGGCAAACATTCATCATTGAGAGTTCAAATTTGAACACTGAAACATTAAAAATGTTAAAAGCTATCTCTTCTCACCATATGCCCACTGTTCATGAGTGGAAGCCTTCTGCCTAAATTTCTCAGCCAAGTGTTCAAGTCTTTCCAGTCTTCGTATTTCATTCAGCAGCCACTCTTCATAGCCTTTCTCAGCTTGCTCAAGTCTCTGCCAAGCGCCAGCAATATCCTGTGAAGAGAATACAAGAGAGAGAGGGGATGAATCTACAATCTCTTTTTATTCAAATTTGCAGATTTCTTATTCATTCACAATTTTGCTCCAAAAAGAGAACTTTTTATGTCCAGATTTTGTAAAGTCACAGAATCACAGAAAACGTTGTCAGGCAGCTCAGGAAGTATTGTAGTCCAGACATCTGCTCCTAATACTGCATCCTCTTTACGTGAGTTCATGAAAGGAACCCCCATAGAAATGGCTTCCAAGCACAGCTACGTGTTTAGTGTCTTCAAGTTATATTGCTTTTGCCTTCCATTTTACAATATGCATGTTCTTTCACGACATACCTTCTGTTGTCAAAATAGAAGTGCTTTGCTTTTGGACACTGACAACAGCAAAATACTAGAAACAAGATGATTTGGTGCATACTTTATCTGGAATACAAATTCATTTCACTTTCTGTGGAGCACAAAGTTTTGTGAGCTTTCTCAGAAACTCAAAGGCATGAATAGGAAACTGTAAGTAACAGGGTCCTTATTTTCTGTGTTTGAGGAATGGACAACGGCCCTTTTCAGATAGTTCAATTCTCTGTTTACCAAATCCGATCAAGAAAACAAAATAATAGAGTGCAAAACCAGATTTTCGATATTGCACAGGAAATGTTTTGACCTACAGTCAACTCACAAAATTTATCAGCAGGTAAGAATTCTTGGTACTGAATATTCTTATCTTCACAGACATAAGGAAAAAAAAAAATTTTTAAAAGTAGTATTGAGCTGTATCTGTTTCTGTAAATTTGATGACCAAAATGTCAGTGAAACCACTGTGAATTTTGCTTAAATAAACAATATTTGGCCTCGTTGACAGAGAATTATTGATAATACTTCCAAAGGAAGCTCTGTATCATCTCAGATCTCCAGATAATTTGCTATTGTGGAAAGCCTCAAAAAGGCAGAAGCATGTATAAAAGAAAGCAAGATTCCAGAATGAAAGGTAATGTCTAAAAAGAGTGGTTTGATATTGATAAAGTGCAATAGACTGAAGTTTCTGAGAATGACTTAAAATTTCAGTCCTTCACATTGAAATTTTTGTGAGAATGCTGATAAAAAGGAGAACAGAATATTACTTACTGAAACCATTTTTCCCTCTGATGGCATGAAAGCAGGCCGATTGCTGATTCTCAGTTTTGTCTGCAGGGTGTTGAAATTGATCTCCAGTTGACATTTCTCTTGGACTTTGGGAGGTTTGTGTTTGCGGCGGTAGTCCCGGAAATCCTCTAACTTCTTCTGCATAGCCTGCATTGTTTTTTCTGGGGCCCTGTTTTCCAGCCAAGGAATTGTCCGGCGAATCCATTCTAAAAGCTTTCAAACCCACACAAACAATTGAAATGAAGACAAAAGAAAATCAACCAAAAAAATGATCATATTGAATGCACAAATCCTAATCAAGTTTGCTCCATTTTAATAATATTGACTTCAGGGCCTTCGTGGCAAGTTAGCACAAAATTTTCAAAACTGAACAATATTTTTTTAACTGATTTGCCCAGATCTTCTAGGTATTTCTAGAAATACCCTGATTGGCAGAAAGACGAACACAAACATAAAGTGTCTCTAGATAATTACTCAAAACCTGAGTTACCCCAAATCACTTGCCACTTTCAAAATTATTGGCCTTGACATCTCAGGAAGTCACAGTTACGAGATCAAGACAGACATCAGCCAAGTAAATCCGGTCATATACAAATCTTCACTCAGAAGTCAGCTAGTGCCCATGTAGCATTCCTGTTGCCCCATGTAGCATTCCTGTCTTTGTGTCTGTGAGCTCAGCATGTTTTTGCAGGTTACACATTAAACACAAGGGAGCTCTCACTTGTACACTGCAGATCTGTAGACCTGACTGAGCAAATTTGCCATTTACCTAGAAAGGACAGAAGAAGCATAAGGTGCCCCCTTCTTCATTCATTTATTGTCTGTGTTCGTAGGTGCATTGTGAACACCCTGATAGACCCCGTCCAGCTGTGCTTTGCAGTACACAAAGGCAACAGACTTGATTGCAGTGACAGGATTCTGTGTGTTCCACGTGTGGTCGAGGATGGCTATCTTTGGAGATTATAGAGACAGCAAGCTTGGTCTTGGGGCAGATCAACCTCAGTTCTCAAAATATCCTTTTTGGCACATTAATGAGACTGAGTGATTTGCTGTAGGTCACACAGAAAATCTGTGGCAAAGAAGTGAGTCACCTGAACCTTGACATCTAGGGCAACTAAGCTTTCTACACTACCATTTTAAGATTTACCCTCATAGCGTCTTCATTTGCTGTCCTGCAGAAAGTGTGTGAATTGTTCAGCATTCGGTATTTCATGAACATAATTATCACCACATTACAGATACAGCTGTCTTTACCTCACTTGCTAGTCTCTCATACTCTTCCATCAGCCTCTCATTTTCCTGATTCACAGCAAGCACCTTACAGATCCGGTTAGCTGCAGTCTCAGCCTGCAAAACACAGAAAATTAACAGGACATATTCATAAATGCATTCTGAGAGAAGCACAGGCTTGGAGAAAGGGTGAGAATGTGGTTACTACTAATAAAAATTCCACTGTTTTATAGTTGGTGATTTGTGCTCCTACGTTAGTTACTTAGATACATATCTACCCTCCTTCTGCAGTCAGAGATTCCAATGGCCTAAATAAGGCACAGATCAGCACAGAAATCACCTTGGTGTATAATGAAGACTTATAATACAAGGGGGAATTTCACATCGTCTTTATAGCTGTCTAATAAATCTTTTCTTTTCAAAGACAACTTAGGCCATTCTTTAAGGTTATCCTATTAGTTTTGTTGTTTTTTTTAAAATCACACCAAAAATATATTAGATTTGTTAGCCATAACAGAAAGGCACTGCATATGATTCAGGAGACCCAGACCACTCTATATCTGCACATCATATGCACATATAACCTTGAGAATATATGCAGCTCAAACACTGACAGCAAATCCCTTCATGTTTCCGGCCAAATTTATTTGTGAAGACACTATGCAGGTCTGCCATATTTAAAATATATTTCAAGGGTTCTTTTATTTTTTTTTTTTGTATGACAGATCTGCCGCTGATGTTCTTGGCTTTATACCAGTGCTTTGATCCACAAATATTTCCATTGGTTTCAGTGAAAACCAGACACAAGTACTATGTTGGATGTTTTCTGTGCTTTTCTGCATCTTTAGGTATCTTTGAAAATCTAGCCCTAAATTACTGACACCATGAGTAAGTCTAGTATAGTCTCAATCTCCAAAAGTCAGACGTTCTTTTATGCAGAAGATGTTGGTGTAGCAACAAACCACAACTCCATTTCACAGTATCTTCAAATAGTTTTTCTGAAACAGCCTTTAAAACCACCAAATAAAGACACAAAATTAGAAACAGGAGTGTCCACTGGAATGAAAGAGATTCAACTTGCTACACAACATTTAACAAAACCAGGTTCAACTGCTAGTTAAAAACAAGTATTAGTACTCAAGTAATACTTGCAATTGTTAATTAAATCCACAAAATACTAAATTAGTTTTTTTTTTAATAAACTAGTGGAAATGTGAAACAATCAGTCAAAACCACAGCAACCTGAAGGGATAGTTGATGAATACCTGCTCTGCTCCAGCAAAAGCATGGTAGAAGCAGGACACATATGTCATGATAGCTCTCTCATCGGGTTTGGGAGTGTTCACAATATCTACAAGAGCGGGGGGGCAGGAGTTAAAATAAAAAAAAAGAATCGAGGAGTAGAAAGCAGGATGAATAAACAAAAGTAGAACATAGTGTCATTCTGATTGCGTTCTTGTCCATAGCTCTGTATTCTAGAAACTCTAAAAAGCTGTAATAAATTTAGTGTTAGATTGATAAATGCTGACAGAATAAAACGTACACTGAAAATTAATAAGCTCTTACGAAGAGGTGCAATTTTGTAAATAAATTAGCTTGATCCTGCAATACTGTCACAGAGGGAATGACCTTAATTTTACCAGGACTATCTGCTTAAGAATTGGCACACATATGTCTGGTGACTTCGAATGTAGGGAGTGGGTTTGACTAAGACGCAGAAAAGATAGACTACGTTTTGGTCTGAGTAGGTGTTGTCTGGAAGCTGCATGTAAATTGCTTATATCCTTAGCATCATATATCAATATTCTTTATACTACTAGTACCTGAAATATGTCCAACTCTACTGCCTTGCTTTTTAAACATCTCCTGATTTTCATTAGGATATGATTTCAGAGCTCTTCTGAGATGTCTGCATATGTCTCTCCTGTGTCTATTTTGCATAGTGGCAACATTTTATGTTGCTGGTTTTACTTACCATCGAGCATTTAACATTTTAGAAACAATCCTGAAAGCATAAGAGAAGGGTTTATTTTCTAAGCATCTGTTACGATGATTTTGACATCTGTAGCAGGAATAATATCCAGCAGGGAGGAAAAAAAGATGGCATTCTTCCATTGAAATTGTTTTTTCACTATGAGCTTATTTTCATTTTGAATTTTTAAAGGTGCTTCAAATGAATGCACACAAGTTCAATCAAAGAGAATAATGTCCTCTATTCCATTTAGTAACCGGATGTCAAAAAACTACTGGATATTATTAGAAAATATACAGAAAGATGAGACAGGAAGGTTTGTTTCCATGGAACAAATGGATAGACTACTATTGACTCTACCAAGACAGTGGCTCACAGAGAAAATAAGGAGAAAGGAAATGAGCTCAGCTCTAAGATGCTGTTCTAGTAACTAGTGAGGAGAAGATCAGAAGAGGAAAAATTGCTGAAAGAAACAAGACAGAAGGTGAAGGATGAGATCTGATCCATCTCCTACAGTCTCACCTTCTGAGCACCAGCAAATGCATGGTAGTAACAGGAAACATAAGTCATAATGGTTCTTTCATCAGGTCTGGCAGTGTTTACTACATCTGTGTGGAGAGAAGAAGGTTAACTGCTCAGAAGTTCTCACAAGGTACTTCCATCAGATTATGCTGATGATGCCACCTCAGTGCTGTAAGGATTCAAAATAAATACACCATTATTCAGGTTGCATCTGCTTACTGATATCAGTGCAAAGCTGCCAGAGTTTTAGGAATCAGTAAATGGAAAAGATGTATCTCTCCCTGAAATGGCAACACATCTGAGGGCTGAGGCTACACACAAGGGTATTGCTACCTTCTAGTTTGTGGAAACCTCCAAGCAGATGGCATGGCTGACAAATCTACTGAGTCCAACTTCACTGTCCCTTCAAAGCAACTTCACCTAAATCACTAGAATTATTCCAGAGTTAAACGCAGCCACTGACAGTCACAAAATAGGAGTGAGCGCAGTGTATTAGCACAGTGTCCCCGTGACTGACAGGGTATTGATATATATTGGCAACCAGTAGAACTCTGGCAGTCCAGAAGTGCATTTTGTGCTAAGAAAAGCTTGGAGAGTAGCAGTTTTGCAATCCTCAAGCCAATCTGTCTTTTTAATTAATAGCATAAATCACAGAAGAGGTTGGCTTGGCTTGCTGATAGCTGTGCCCCCATTAGGGCAGAAAAGAGTAAAAAGAGTGAAATCAAGGTGTGGATATATTAGTAAAAATGGACCTTTTCAACACTTCACGGAGAAAGGCAGAAAAAGGTGAGTTTACATCAATTATGGCTCAGTGATGAATGATGCTAGTGGAAGCTGCAAGAATTCCTGACAAAGAAAGGAGTGGGAAGGAAGATACTGTTGTGAAAAGACCCAGGAATGAGGTGACAATTTCTAATACTAACAGTGAGATTTCTAAGTTCAGGATCACTGTATTTACTGATTTTGCATGTACTTCACAGGTGTGAACAAAACTTTGCAAAGTTCCCACTGAGAACACAGCGGAAGTAAAGTAAGTAAAAAGCCATGGTGAATACATAGAAGGTGTTAGAAGAAGCATGATTTCATTTCCCCCTCCCTTGCTAAGAAGGAGAATAGTAAGCTATGGGCTAGAATGTGCAGAAAATCCAGTGAAGAAAGAAAAAGGTTTCTTACATTGTATACGAAGAGAAAAAATGAGGAAAGGAGAATGATAGTAGGAGGTGTTCAATGGTAAGAACATAGCACTTCTGTTTATTCTTTGCACAGTATTTCAGAGTAAAATAATTAAGTGGTGCTTGAAAGGGGAATTGCAATGAAAAAAATGAAAATAATTAGTTTTGAAACATGAAGGTGAAACCAAGAAACCTCTTCAATGAAGAAGTTACAACCTGGGTTTTCCCAACCACCCAGTATTGGTATAACTTTCCTACCAAAGACTTCATGGGTAGCAGATACAGTGAGTTTGAGTGCTCCTGATAACTGCAGTGTTATCACTACTGTACTGACAAGCCACCAGAGTAGAAGAGTCTGCATACTCTGAAAATGCTTTGGCATATTCCAGTATTTTGGCACCATTTTTTCCCTGGAGTACAAAAGTTTAGTTGTGTTGAAGAACTTCCGGCAACTCATTATTTCCTTGTTACTTGTGAATAAATTCTAAAAATTATAGGAGAAATCAAGTATGAAATTATTTATTTAAATTATCACTGCAAAAGGTTTACAATTAAAATAAATCAAAAAAATGTTTCCTGCAACCAAGCTCACTTTCATAGGAGGCAAGTTAGTACAGTTTGGAAGTTCTGTACTTCTATTTCTCTCCCTCTCACTTAGACATTTAGAAAAGTGAATATGCTCTAAGCTGCTCACAGTTAAATCTCCCTTTATTAGACTTAGGTTTTAATTTCTTAAAGGCAAGGATTATCTTTTGATCCTGCATTTTACCTCATTTATCACAGTGGGGCCATGTGCTGAGGTAAGGGCCCAAAGTACTATAATAAATAGAAACAATAAGGAATAAAGCCAGTGAGTGAAATTATCGAATAAATGGGGAACAAGAAGGAAAACGTTGTTTGAAAATAAAGCAGGTTGCTACATTATGATTCATGTAGAAGAAATGTTGAAAAACTGCTAGATACAAAACAGAAGATATTTTACCGTCTCCTGCTTGCAAGTAACACAAATTTCAGTAAGACACAACTCTCACCTTCTGCATCCAACATCTTAGGGATATCCAAATGTTTTTCAGCAATTTCCATGGCAAGGTTGATGTTTCCTATGGGGTCATCCTGCATTAAAGAAGAAAATGAAATGGTCAAATAAAGAAGTTTTTCCCTGAAGCAAGACTACAGTAGGTAGACTAAAATTTATTCTGTTTTTCCAAACTGTAAACTAGAGTCACAACTACTTTACTTTAAAAAGCAGTGTATAAGTATATAAACTTTTGGCCTATCTACTGCTACACTTTCAAATGAAAACAGTAATAAGCTACTAGGTACCACTAGGACACTTTTGCAAATATATTCTGGAAGGGAACACAGGTAACGTATGCGGTGCACACATAATTCTGAGCTAATTCTGAATGAAGTACGGGAGTAATGCACAAAGTCAAGGCCGCTGGTCCAATAGGCTATACCAGACCATTCATCAGAAAGTTAGTCTTGCATGTTTTTATAACTACTATACATTCTATTACGGTGATATGAATTCTACTGACTTCTCTGTCGGTCAAGTGCATGCATGAGAAGAAGCAAGCACAGAGAGAAGAAGAGTTCTCCAGAAGAAGCAAAATTTCCCAGTTTTGGCTTGGGCAGACAAATCTGTAACATCTCTACAAAGTGAATTTTAGAGCCGTGGAAATTCAAGAACTTCCTCTGGTTTTGAGATTTTGATTTTGGTTTTTGAAGGAAAGAGAAAGGAAGCAGTGAGCACAGTTCAGTTGAACAGCACACATTTCATCTCTTACACTCCAGACAGCTGTTGCTGACAATGGAAGAGCGTGCCAGATTAGGGCTGCTCTTAAGGCAGTCTCCCTGTACCACCTCGGAGAGAAAACACCCGATGTGAAATGGCCTGATATATATATATACATATTATATATCATGCCATTAATACTATCATTATTTTCACGTATTCACAAACTGCTAAATGATCATATCCATTCTGAACAATACCAATGTCTACAGAGAGAGGGTGGGAAAATAGGACACAGAAGAATGAAGTTAGTTTGGGCATTGAAAAAATGTTAACAGGTTTTCTGCAGAGAATTTTCAGGGCTTTCATTTGAATACAAACACTGCCTAAGGAGGGATCTACTCTCAAGCATGCTTCTTTTGTTACTCTGAAATTAACAGCACAATTCATGATAGCAATCATTTAAGTGAATAACTATTTAAGTCTGTTCCTCATGCACATACATATGCCAGGTATCATAAGTAATAATGCCCATAGTATGTCTTTCTATAAACATATCATAGTAGACAGCCTTTCCTTTTAGAGCTGCATGTTCAATAAAATGGGTTATGAAGAACAGTTTACATTTTGAAACCTAATAATTTGAATATAATAAATAGAAAATCTCTAATCATAAGTTCTCACTCTATCATTTAGCAGTTTTGTGCATCATTAAGAGAAACTTAAAATGTGGACAATGTTTAAAACCCATGAATTTATTTTTTCCTATTCCACGATGCTATGTGTAATACAACATTTACTAAATGTGTGTACAAAAACTCTTACTGAAATTAAAAGGGAAAACGGTAAACTAAATCTAAGCGAGACTTACTGACTAGGTGCAAACACTTTGCTTGCGCGAATGAGCGATGAGCACCTCCTACTGGTGTGCTTAGTACTGAGTACATGCGTAAATAGTGCTCTACTGGTAAAGGGTTTGTTTAAAATCACAGCAACTTCTGAATAATGGGAGATCACCATCACCCATCCTTTTAAACAAAACTACAAGCCACAGCAACTAAACATCTCTGCTACAGCTAAGGAAATACCTCATCTAACTTGTCATAGTCAAGAAGATCAGGCCTGTGTCTATGGATAAGGGCATTGAAAGCAAGACCATTTTTCCAGCTACAAGTTCACACAAAACACATCGGAGAGAAAAGGAGAGGACAGCATGCAGGAGATAAGAAACAAGACACCAAGACAGCTGTTAGTGTAACCAAAATGAGCAGTCAATCAAACACAGCCAGGTCAGAAAAGCAAGATCTATTTTAGGATTTTTCTGCATGTGCTTTACATGCCACAGCTCAGCCTCAGTTTGAAACCTGACCTGTTCTTATTTTGGAAACCTCTAAGAAGGAAAGAGTAACGCTGAAGCAGATTTACTTACATTCTACTCCCTTTTCTCAGCACTCATATATAGTTATACTCTGAAGTTCTTTAGTACTGAGCTCCACTTTACAAAGCACAAACTCAATCAAACTAACTTATGTTTGTGCCGTGCTTAAGCACATGTACACAGAGACACGTAGCTTAGTCATTCCATTAATCTGTTTCTCCATAGAAAAAGCTGTATATAGAATTAGAAGAACAAGCTGGTGTTGATGGCTAACCTTTTGCCCTTTGCATCAGATCTGCAGTTTTCTTAACAACTGTCTAAACTAAAATCTTACGTGTATAGGAATAAGTTCATTTAATTTTTCACCAGCGCACACCTTGGGGACCCCAGCATAAATTTAACGTATATATAAAGCAGAGTAAGTTTTTAAAGCCTCATCCAAGGCTTTCTGATGACCGTTGATTCCATTGGTAAAACAAATTTGTAATGGAAGACCATAGAATGGAAAATACAATTTATGATTTACCAGTCTCTCTCATATATGAAAAACTGCGCTCAATAAATTAAAAACATGATTAAGTTTTCTGGTTTACTGGTGTTTACACGAAACCTCAAGATGCATTCATTCCAGAGAGCAGAAAATAGTACGTATGTATTGAGAGCTAATGTGAAATTCCACTTTCTTTCTAGGTTTTACTCTTCAGAAATGATACTCAGAAATTCTGGCATTATTAGTTGCTCCTCATGCCTCCCTCTCAAACTAAAGTGGCTGATGTCTTTCAGAAAACATTCATTTTGCCATCAGTATCACACTGTAATAACATAAATTTTGTAATCCTTGTGAGGTACTACTTAAAGAAATTAGGATATCAGTTTTGCTTCCACTTGTCTGGAAGTATAGGTAGAACTATAATCTAAGAATTGGTGAATATTTTCTATGTAAGACTAGTAACTTATTGTGTACTCCTGATTATCAAGGGTAGTGTTTGTTCTAAAGAATCTCAGGATTAATCATCATCTCCTTGTTTACCGCTCTGCAATCTACAGTCATTTACAGGTACAAAACATGATGGACTGTACAATGCTATCAGTGGTGAATGGAGAATTCCAATGTATTTGATTTAACATCCACATTGGGCATCATTAAAGACTTCATCAACTGCCTGGCAGGTGAGAACCAGATCATCTGCAATTAAATGCTGGTGTCATTGTAATGGGAAGGAAAGAAGGACACAAGACACCCATGAGGTCCTTTCATCCATGTCACTGGTTTTTTTGAAGGGAGGTTAGAAAGCCAGTCAGAATTAGTATGCACTGCTCAGCTTCCCTTTCAGAAAACATGCTAAGCAAATCAGAAGTGAGACAAATCACTGCAGGACAGCATGCTGTACCACCCAGACTGATGACCTTATTTAGCTTGGAGTAGTCAATAAGATCAGGTCGGTGTCTGTGGATAAGTGCACATAATCCAAGGCCATCTTTCCAGCTTTACAACAAAAAATAGAATGGAAAAAAATTAGTTAATAAAGTCATGGCATTTTACAGTTTGATCCTTTCTCAAGCTTTAAAATCAAGCAGGAACTCTCCTATCAAATCCTGACACTTAGCTTCTGTCAGCTCTCATCCCTCTGAGCTTTTCTGTTACTGTACTCTTTCTCCTACAGCATATCTTACTCTGTAGTCCATACACACTTAAGGACTCCATAATACTTTCTAGGCAGTATACATTATGGGCAACAGTCCTTGATTTTAATTGCTTAATTTGTGCAGTGTTCCAGGATAGCTCAGAGGACACATTCATCAATGAAAGTGCATAATCTCCTATTCCACTTACATCACATCTGCAAAAAAATAAAAGCAGAGCCAACCTGCAATTACTTGAATTTGCTGAAGCAATTGGCTTTTGATGTGTCGGTTATTTCAGACAATTTTAATGGCACAACCATGTTGTGCCCACAGAAGAAAGAAGTCATAAATCAGCTTTGTTTATCTAAAACACTTCACACATATGACAGCTTCCATCTGAGCTCTTATACTTCAGTGTGACTTTAGGCCCACTGCCTTTCCACGCAAGAAGCAGCAATGAGCAGAGTTGCCAATACCATCTCTTTGGAAAGATTATGAGAGGCTCCTTTCAACCAGAAGAAATTATTCTGAAACACATTTTATGTAAACACGGGGACTATGGGTTTGAGGTCTTATCTGGTGCAGTAATGGTGTGATACTAAGCCTTTTAAGACTGTTAGGATCCCTGTCCCTGAGATGTCTGGGAGATCCTTCAAATAACAAATCCATCTTCAATGAAAGTTTAATATAATTATGTAAAATATACATAATACTCTATAATATAAAATAATCCAGAAGATACAACTGAATCAAAACAAGCATCAAACTAACAAAAAACTTTTTTTCCAAAAGATATAGATTAAAACGGTCTGGAAAGGCCATTGTAAAGCAGTTCTGTAAGAGTCGATCAACCCAAACATTAATCCATTCAAGATGTTTTCCCCACACCATGTATCAGAGCAATACATGTATTTATACACACTAAGATTCAATACTGTAACTTACAGCATACTCTGCATCCATATAAAGCTCTACTGAACTACATCTCTATATATTCAAGGAAAACGACATAAATTTCAGATCTCTTAAAGGCAATACATGACTGTAAACAAACAAGTTCTTTTTATCTGTGGATGCATGTGTGAACCCTATCTATCTTTTCTATCACGACGTGTGCTTTAGGTGCTGCACATTAAGAACAAATTAGAAACACCAAAACATTGCAATAAAGAGCTCTTGTTGTAAGTACTATAAGGGTTTCAGGGAAGGCGAGATCACTGGTCAAACAGTGGAAATGGCAAGTCATGTAGTTTAATGAGGTGAGTCACTGGCAGAGCTATGGGAACCAGCCCAGTGAAGTACCAAAACCAGGCAGCCTGCATACAAGCCTGGAACTCCCCTTCTAGCTCTGAATGGAACCACAAGTCTGGAGCTGCACTAAATTTTCCAATTTAAGTAATGGTCCTGATTCTGAAAACAGAAATGTTTAAAGTGCTGCTGCTATCCACTGAGTGCATTTTTGGCTCCTTATTTATAGTTACATTACAACATAATAAAGACTGATGCATCATAATGAGCTATTTGTATGCTCAAAACATTGGCATTTTTGCCAAGAGCAGCCTGTACCTACAGCGGCTCTCATTTGAAAGCAGTCATTTGCAAAGTCACTATGCTGCAGTACTCAAGATATTCCCATTTACCAAGAACCTCTAATAAGATAATACCATCATTATATATGTAGTAGAGATTTATTCTTCTTTTAAATAATAACTATGGAATCCATGATAAATAATGCTGAAGGCTAACCAAATTAAGACTCTGAAGATAGAGCACGAGAATTCGAAAAATGTCAGGTTAACAGGGAAAAGTGAAATTCTCCTGTCAAATATATACCTACACAATGGTGGGAAAAATTTGATCTAAAATATTTCAGACTGCTTCTGCCCCTTGAAATAATGGAAGTTTACCTAAGATGGAAGTTCTGAATGTTCACATTTCTGTAAGGAGCAGTTTTTCTTTGACACCACAGCAGCAGCCCTTCTTTGGCAGAGGTCTCTGTAAAAGACAGCAGGGAGGGGGGGAAAAAAAAGGAAAAATGTGAAAAGTGTTCAAGTAATTAATTTCTTGTCATCTGAAATGTGGTCAGCCACCCGAAACTGGCTGGCATAAGCCAGCATTTAATTCTAAAAGATACTTATACAAATGGACCACTGGGGCTGCATTAGGAACACAGCGTTCAGTTCAACTGGAACAACTTAGCCTTCACCATAATTATCGGATACTAGAAGTTTGAAAAATTATATTAGTTGGAGAACAGAATATATATTTGGAGAAACATACCCAATATAAATATAATAGACATACAAGACCGTGTTGATGCCTACATGAAATATGCTTGTAGTCTCAGAATTCTAGACTTTTCATAATGTAGCCTTGATTAAAAGAGTATTGTAACTACAACACACTTTCTGGAGCTAGTTATGAAGTGACAGTTAAGGAAAAAAATTTTGAAGCGGGGGGTAGTAATAAAAAGAGGAGGGATATAATCAGATAATATTTGCAAAGAATGAGAGAAATGGACAGGACTAAAAGGGTATGTTGGACATATGACCACCATACAGGGTACAGCATAGTTTCAGGCCACCAAAGCTCAGAAACACAGGCATGTTTCTATCTGTATAAGAGACACATGCCCAGAACTTCTGTATTTAGAAAGCTGGCTCAAGGTCTCTGTCAGGATAAGGAGAGTAATTACTTTTTCCCTTCCAGAAATCGATTTTGTCACCAGGTAAGGAACTTACAGTACCACTTTCTGTGAAAAAATAATTCATATTTAAAATACTCATCTCACTTGTGCACAATTCATATAAAAACACCTTTAAGCACATTTTCTAATTATTTAACACAGTTACATTACTATTACCTTCCACTGAAATATCCTGAATAGCAAAGCGAAGGATGATAGTCCAGATCATACCCAGCGTCATTTTCACATTGCCGTCAACAATTTCTAAGGTGAAAAAAGATATAGTAGCAGTATTGAGAACGTTTTCTGTTTTCTTTTATTTTAGT
The DNA here is from genome assembly GCA_013396935.1 of Baryphthengus martii. Lineage (NCBI taxonomy): Eukaryota > Metazoa > Chordata > Aves > Coraciiformes > Momotidae > Baryphthengus > Baryphthengus martii. Next base: position 19,689 of record VWZK01013209.1, read on the forward strand.
CATATGTTTTTGTAAATAATATATTGTATCTAATAAATTCATTGTATTTCTAACGTAATTCTTTATCTACACAGAGATCATCAGGGTTCAGTTTTCAACAAACTCATGCTTGTGCTGCCCTGGCAGTAGGACTGAAGATTACTGAGGTTAAGGTCACTTCAGCCCTTCCATGCTAAAAGGCTTCCCTCTAGGTGGCTGTAACTGTCACAAATCTCTACCTTTTAGGCTGACTTTTTTAGAGAGCCTGAGGGAAAGTACTGATTTACACTCTGAACATTATCAGCCTTACTGCTTTCAAATACAAAAGCAAATACAAATACAAATACAAAATGTTTTAGACCTTTATGAGAATTTTACCTGTAGTGCCAGCACAGACTAAAGCTTCCTGACAAGCAGTTCAGAAACAAGGTCATGAGGCTGTAATGTCTTATGGCTCTGATGCTTATGGACATTAATGTATCTTTACTACAAAATAGGATTTTTTCTAAACCTTTGCAGTTTGAATTTGCTTCAAGACTCCTTGAATCTACCTACAACACAGGACGCTAGGACGGTGCTTTCTTCAACCCTTCTCACACATACGAGGCGGTCCCTTCCACAAGCCAAGTCAGAATCCAGTGCTTCTACGCTGTGACAGGAACAGTGATGCCACTTCAATTTCTCAAGATCAAAAAATGCACTGTCAGATGACTTAAGTATGGTGATAATGTTAAATCAATCTGAAAAGTATAGCGAGAGACTCAGAAGAACATAGTGAAGCTATAAGGAGAGTCCAGCACTGGAACTGGGGGAGGTGGGACAGAGAGAGGGGAAGTGCCGACTGCCCTTCCAGTCACCTCACTCCAATAGAGCAGTGGAGCAGGGAAGGCACCAGCTGCTCCCCTACTTGAAAGTCATCCCCAGCCTTCCTCAAAAAGTGGAGCAGCTGTGGTGCCCGGGGGCCCACTGGTGTTCTGGGGAAGGATCAGAAGGAATTTTGCAGCAGGAGGAATTTCCTCACTTTAATGTTAAATGTCAACAGAGATGCCAGCAGAAAATGCAATCGCTCTACTGCTTGAAAGTTGCCTGAATCCAGGGGCAGCTTTTACAGAACAAAGCACCTGCCAGCTCCAAGACTTGAGACACATGTTAAATTGCAATAGAATGTGACATAAGCTGTCATTTGAACCTATGGAATTAAGAAATGTGGTAGGAGATATGTCACCCATCACTAGTCTATACTTACTTTGCTAGTGGAAGAATCCAAGTTTATATATGAATGGCTATTTTTTCACTTTCCCTTTTGGTTTCTACACTAATTTTCTGGAATTCTTATCTCATTTTGTCTGGCACCCATGTATTATTACTATCTTATTGGCCCTGAAAGACCTCAAAGTCCCTTCAAATCTCAAAACGTTTAGTGTTGAGTCAAAAAAGACCAAGTGGCAATTAGGGCACGTAGCAACTTCTCTCTCTCCTCCCTCCTCCTGTCTGATATGTATATACAGTAAAGAATTTCTTCAAATGCAAACTAAATTAATTTAAATACTCAGGAGGCATTGCTGATTGTCAGGCAATCAATTCATGGATTTGCATAATCACTACATCGTTGGTTTGATTTACATATCCATATGTAAACACAGAAAGAATGAAAGAGCAAGAAAGGAAATTTTCTATGTCGTGCCTCAGGAGAATTTTCAAGCAATTTGCCAGCTTTGGTTTCTCATTATCTATTGCTAGTGTAAAACATGAAAAAGAAGGATATGTATAAAAGGCAAGCAAAAACATCTAAACAGAAGGAAAATAAAGTTGCTAAATGTTGAAAAGTGTCAGTGGTGAAGAAATGTTTTTTCATTCCTGTTCATTTTCCTCCACAGGTTAATAGAAGAGTTCATTCTTTTCTACACACTGCCTGTTTGCTCTGGGAGGAATGTGGTTCCTACATCTCACATACGCACAGCTACAGCTTTCTGGTGAAAAAGGTCTCGCTGACCTATGAGGACAGGAAAAGAGAGGAGGGAAAGGGGAAACAATAAAAACTACTTAGGGAAAAAGCTAAGCAAAGCAGTGTGACAAGTTCTCAAAGGTTTTAGTTTCGTTTTTTTATTCTGCTTTGGCTTCATTTATTTATTTCTGTTCTAATCTTCTTGTAGCAGATTCACAGATCATTTGGTCTTTAATATTCCTCCCTGCTGCAGAAGTGTCTCCTATTAACAGGATACTTATCTTTTGTGGTTCTCCCTATCTCAGTTCCTCTCGTTCAGAACGTGATTATCTTGCAAATGGCGCTACTGCACCTTTTCAAAATTTAAGGGAAAACTTCTAATTCCTGGACTCTGAATGGCTCATAAGGACTACTTTCACAGCTCTTACTTCAGCTTCTTGACTCTCTAGTCTTAGTTCGTCAGCAATGGAGAGAAAGACTCTTCCACAACACAGATCAGAGTAGCTAAATTGGGCTTCTGCTCAGCATCACAGTTAAAGATGATCACTTCTCTCTTTTCACTCCACAGACAGCCCAAGGAAGTCAGCTTCCGAACAGTAACAGTCGTTTTAAAGAACATCCCTGGCCCCTTAAGAATTGAACTTTGATGTCCCACAGAAATCACAGTTTAATCTTTGTTTTGAGGTCCCATTTTAAATGCCAGTTGGTTCCCTTGGGCCTACATGCTCTTCACCACTCATCATGCCAGATAATAAAACATGATCCTCAGCAGCTTTAGATACCAAACTTTTATGCTTTGGAAATTAAAAAGCATTCCAAGCATCCATGTAACTCAGAGAATGTCAAAACAGATGGGTGCAGACAAGTTCATACGCCCCATGCTCACACACAGGGGCTGTCAGTTAAGGGGTTAAAGGACTTTGATAACAAAACAAGCTTAAGGAGTCCATGCTCTGCAGCCTTGCTGGCATTAGTTCCATCTTCATACTATAATGACTGCCCAGTCAACAATGCTGAAAAATGCAACAGAAGATAAAACAGGAGGTGAAGCGTGTTTTAAAACCAGATCAGATTGCTGATCCAACCTCAAGCGTAGCTACCGAAACAGTTGTCAGCCCAAACGATAGGGCAGGGCTGTGAAGTGTGGGAGCAAGTATGCAGTCCAAGGGGGCACAGGGACTTGTTAAACACGTCCTGGTGCCAGAGGTCCCACACTGTGAAACCAGACCCAGTCAGATGTGATACTGCATTGCTGCATCAGCGCAGCACTGTACCTTAGGTAACAAAATTAGTATAGGGGATGCGGTAAATGTAACAGGGCACTAAGCACGTCTGGGCTCGAGCAGGCTTTGTGTTCAGTCTGTTTAGAGTAGGAGTGGAAGGCACACAAATCTATCTGCCCCTGCCCACGTAGATGTAATCTAATGTGCGTAGCCATAATTGACATAGCGCGATGTCTTACAATGACAGATTCCTCTCCGCGTCTAAGCTATGACAGCAGCAGTGGATTTTTCTTCTGTGTTCTCATCCAAGAGTTTAAAATGTTTTTTATAATGCTAATGAATTAACTTCTGCTTGAATTCCCTTCCATTTTACAGATGAGAATTCCAGAAACAGGCAATAAAAGCCTGCAGCACAACCAAGATACTGTGCTTTTCTTTTCAGTCAGGAAGCCTCAGAGTCCCAGCATGACATGACAGAAACTACCATCCATTTGCTCCACGCTCTGCGCTCTCAGTATTTCTGCACCAGCTATCAAACAAGCTTCTGTGTTCTTAATTTTCATTTCCACACACAAATTGTCTCTTCAGTACCCTCTGCTGTCCATTAAATGCCATGCCACGCCACTCTAAGAGGAACCTGAACTGCAGAGGTTTAGAGCAGTGGCACATTTTTCCATCCCACTTCATTTAATTAAGGAAAGGGCCCAGCTGCCCCTGACTGCCTGTACAACTGAGAGATGGAGCCAGGCACCTCTCAAATGCAGTAGAGCTCTTCTGAGAGTAGAAGTGCCTTTGGGAATTGCCTGTTTCTCCCCACTGATAGTATATTCCCAAAAAAAGGTCTCTGTTATGTGTCTAAAGATAGATGGCATGGGTTTGGACTTAGCCCACCCAGCTTGGTCTCAAATGAATGAGTTCAAACAAATGCTCTGCCCAGAGAACACGAGTTTTTCGGGATTTTGAAGTTCTAGATCTAGAACTGAAAACATTTGGTGAACAATACTTGAGGAACCAAACAGGCTAGGTCAAATAGTTGTGGAATCAAAGAATGCTGGCAGATCTCTCCATTATTTCTATAGATGTCCCTATCCCACCTAATAAATCTTCCTGGTCCAGCCACAATTACAATAAGCTCCCTGAGATCAAGCTTTGGAAGCCAGAATAAGGACATATGTAAGCCTAGAGAAATCAGAAAACACAAAGAGAAGATTCATAAATCAATCTAAAAAGGCCTAGTAATGTGAATATAACGCAGCTTGTGCTTCTCAACATGATTCTGAGATTACAGCCAGAGTTTTGCTCTGAGGACATGTTAGAAGCTGCTCCCAGAATGGACCGTGCATTGAGGCTATGGAATCAAAAGTAGTTGGTATCATGCTAACCACATCACTCCTTTTATGCGAATGACTAGGCAAAATCTCCATGACGCAGGTAGTTCTAGACAGACCTTTGCCCTTTTTAAACAATTAGTTGAATCTCATAGGAAGCAAAGGTTCACTTGCAGGGAGAACCTGCTTTCTTTTGCTCAAGAGTTTACAACTACCAGCATTTAGCTATCCAACTGCATGTTTTTATTTAACTACCTGAACAATGGAACAATAACAAAGTAATAACTTTAGTAAATAACATCCTGCCCCACTTTCTTCATATGTTCAGTCTCCCTCCAGCTACCATAATTCCTTTTCATCACTCCCTTAACTCTGCATTTGAATTTTAGAAACATAACTGCTATCCACAGTCAGTCTCATAACAAAATGGGAGTAGGTCCCAGCCACCTGGTAGTGACGTTAGCCTTTGTCTTGGCTGAATAAGGTCTCCTAAAGATGAAAAAGATCCCAGACAGGATAAAGCACACCCTAGAAGTCAGCCTGATTTCTAAAGGAGTTCCTTATTTTTAATAATGTATAGGAAAAAATTAATGCTCTGAAAGAAGAAATCATTATCTGAATACCCACAAAAACAAGGGCAATTCAATTTAATCTGGGAGATAAACTAATCTTAGAGACCTTTTATACCCCTGTGCCTCTCCAGGTCTCCATAAATCTCCACCTCCGATGCTTTCACACATAGAGGTCAGCAATCAACACTGAGGGATTTTTGGTACACAACACAGAGAACAGTCTGCACAATCTGGCCAAGGGTCTCTGACAGACTTGTTTGCAATATGAATGCCTAGGATCTAAGTAAGATGCATTGTCGAGCTCTGTCACATACCTTCTGCACCAATTGACACAAGTTTCACTCCTTTGCTGGCAATATAATCCAGAGCTTTGTTGACATTAGCAATTTTATGGAAGCGCATCTTCCCTCTGTCTGGCTTCGGTAGTCTTTCCCCTGCAGAAAAACAAATTTAATGTGTTTATTGTTACACACACCTGGCTACAGACACCCAAATGATAAGCACCCAAGAGTGAATGTGCCCTGAACACTGTCTGAAAGTTAGCCGTTACTTTAACAAGTATTTTTCTGAAAGAATGTCAAACAGATTTGAACAAAACCCTGAAGAGAAAATTCAAACGTTGAAACATCTGACTTGGATCTTGCTCATATAGCAGTAAAATAAGAGCAAAAGTTTTATGTTTGCCCTAAATATGCCAAAGATATGTGAGTGCTTCCTGCTTTTCAGCTTCTGTTTCTTTGCTACTGTCTGTGTTAGAGTAGCTGAATATTAAGGAGGCAGGATGTTCTCAGAGCTCATCAGCCTTACCTGCCTGGCTGTAAAGAGAGGCTGGACTCTACCCAGCAGATTAGCCATAGCATCCTTCCACATCTCACCAGCACAATGGCTTTTAACAACCTCACCCAGTACAGCAGAGCAGCTAATTTCAGATCATGGGCTGATGTGTTTGAACTTATCTTTTCAAATGATAACAAAGAAGAATAATTTCTGAAAATAAGACTCTCCATTTCACAAAGAGTGACCATTTGAAGACCTGCTTTTCCAAATGAAATTTCTGGCAAAAATGTAAACTGTCTTTTCCGTAAAGACATCTTGAAAACCTTCTTGCCCTTTTTCACCTTTGTTGCATGTCTGTAACTTGAGCTACTCTCTTCCCATTCAGGTGGAATGTACCTTGGGGACTGTCCCTCTGAATAACACATAAAATGGGAGACATAGTTAATTTACATCAGCTAGTCAAAAGTAGTTCTTGGATACTCCACCACCCTGAAAAATGAGACCTTTTATTTGTGACTAAATATTGATCTAGTTTCACTTTAGGCATGTGCTTTTGAAAACATTGGTCCACACAACGAAGTCAGTAAAAGCAAAGCAAAACTTTTATACTAAAAGTGAAATAAAAATGAATTTGTAACAGAAGAGTGAAGGCTTTTTAATTGTTAGGGGCTGAGACCAGATGCTCCATGTTTGTGGTCTGTCAAACACACCACTGTGATGTCAGTGATACCCCAAAACACTGTGATGTTCTAGAACACAAGCACAAAACAGAAGATTTTGGAGATAAGGAAAAAGCAGATTTTTTTTTTCCCCTCCCTTTTGTTTTATAGTGTGTTTCATCTCTTACTTTTCAGCCTACTTAGAGTTTGTGTTGACTGTTTTGAATTGTTACCTATTTTTGTCCTTTTAAGAGTGTTTCAGTTAGCACGCTGTAAATAGATAGCAAACTTTATTTTAGCCAACCTGAGATAACTTCCAAGAGAAGCATCAGTTTGAGGCCATTTCTGAAGTCCTCCTCAATGTTCTCAATCTGCGTGCCTGCTTTCCTGAGGTGGGAATTGCACCAGGCTGTAAACGTCTGTAATAGTAATTAAAAAAAAATACTTATCAACAAGGCATGTTCCAAAACAACTGCTAAGCCATCTGAGTAAACACTGCATCTGAGATTCTCATTACTGCCTTAGAAATTTTGATGTCCAACTCCCATTCATTTTACACGTCACTGAGTTCAAAATTCTTATCCCAGATGTCCATGAAGATGCAAAGAATTGCTTGATTAGAAGCAATATTGTGATAGAGTCTTCTTGTAAAAGCATCCACAAAAAAAACCCAAAAAACTACACATAAAGGCAAAATTTGTCTAATAGTTATTTTTTTAACATTTTAACAGTTATTTTTAACATTTTATGAGCTAAGACAACTGTCTTGGAATTTATCCTTTTAAACATTCTTCCTGAAAAGAAAGATTGGTATGATATAAAGGAAGCTGTGTGACAGTAAAATGTAGGCAATACAGAAGCAAAAACTTCTACTACTTGAATTCATGCCATGATAAACAGGTTTTATACACAATATGCGAGGAACAAGTAACAGGTATTTCTCACAGGCAGGAAGTTGTGAGAACTCTCTGCAGCATGAATTAATTGGGCATCGGCAAAATTGCACCTGCTTCTACTTGTAACTAGAGTGAGAAACAATGCCTCTTAAAAAATACGGACAATCAGAGTGGACTTTGAAGGCTTACAATATAATTCAAGTGCAGAAGTTTCACATTCAGACCCTGCAGATACAGCCTGCCTTAACATGGGTTGTATTTTTAAACCGTATTCTAAAATTTTCAGAAAACTACCACAACTTCAAGAAACACACAAATGGATATACAAAAGTTTGCAAGGCAAAAATAGTGACAAAAGCAACCATGAACATTTCTCTCTCCATGGAGAACAATCAAGTCGCTTTTACTTGCAGAGATGAAAAGCAGATTGACAGAGGTCATATACACGCTACCTTTTGTATGAATGAAATCTAACTGTGGGCTACTATAAAATTTAATAGTTACAATTAGTCTGTTTTCAAATATCTGTTACTTTTCATCTTTCTTGCAAATTCTCCTTGCTTTTCGGTATCTGTTAAGACATATAAAGCAAGTTTGTATTTACCAGGTATTTCACTAGATATTTAAACCTCTAGGTATAAGAGGATATTATATTAGACATACATCTAGATATGTATCAGATATTAGATATAGATAATATCAAGATATTAGATATACATAACAAGACCATACATTAGGTATATATACAAGGCCATACATAGACTTCAGCAACTTTAAATTGTCAGACATTTGGAATTCCTCTTATGCTGGTTTGAAATAGCAAAATAACATTTAAAACATTTAATGTAAGTAGTTAAAATACAAAATATAACCTAAACCCCCATTGTCAACATGAGATTTCCTTTGGCCTTCTTTTCTCTGGCCTGTTTTTTTAGCCTTAGAAACAGAATGAGAAAGGCCAGTAGGCAAAGACAAAAACTCTCTTTGGAACTGCATCTTTCAAAGTATAGCCAGACTTCATATCTTAAGAAGATATGAATTGAATCTTCAAAAATGGTCCATTCATAAAAACGTAACTTTCTATTAAAGAAGAACATTTTGATCATTGTTGGGGTTGCCTCTATTTATTTAAATAATTAATGTGCAGATTGCTGGGCTCTTTTCTGAGCTCCTACGATGACAAGAAGCAGCTTGTTAAAGTTTAGTTTTATCGACTTCTATCCAATTGAAAAGAAGAAGCAAGAAGGGCTATGGATATGGGGGAGCTGTGCAGTGAAATCCCTAATCCTAGATACGCAGAGAAAGGAGGAGAGAGAAGACAGTATTGGAAGTGGTTCTGAGCAGAGGTCCTGTTGACCTGCAGAAGATGAGTTGCAAGGAGAGGCATAAGAAAGTCATTCTGCGTGCAGACGGAGAGAAGTATGACTGCAGTTGATACGTCGCTGCAAATGCATTTTTTTTAATAAAGGAATATTGGCTTGAAAAGCAGTCATTCAGGAACGTAAAACTTTCCTCACTTTAAGGTAACTAGCTTTTCTGAGCTCACGGGAGACCTGAAATCAGAGTGTCTCATGCATTACAACAGAGATACCAGGCACCTCTACCCTCAGGGCTCAACATGACGGAATCTGAGGATGCTATTTGGTTTGGATCACTATAGGGTTAGGATCTAGCTTATAAGACTAATTTGTCCGCCTCAAGCAGTATCTTGTTCTAGTGACATGTATCTAAAAAGGCTTAGCACCACATTAAGTCATTTGCAAATACTAAAAATTATAGCAAGCATCCTTGGAAGTGTTGAAAGCACTCAAGGGTAAGTGGACATGAAGCTTGCATGGCAATTTGGCAATAAATATTAGAAAGCTGAACCTGTGAATGAATGAGCCTTTCATGAATTAAGCTTAAGTGATGGACATGTGCTTATCTGCAGATGCTACTGCAGTTTGTAGAATTGTTCCAAGCACAGTGTATTAAACTCAAAGAGGAATTTGGAGAAAACGCACAGCCATTTCCATCTCTTCTTTTAGACATCTGTGGTGAACATTCTGTATACCGCTCAAGTAAATAAGTTTTCCCCATTTTTCATTGAATTAAGAATTTAATGGCAACAACTCCACCACTCGAACAGTCTTAAAATACAAATTTGTTTCCTACTATGAAGAAAGCTACTTTTCACTTAGTTTCTTAAGAAGAAATGGAACCTGGTACTTCTTAGGCCATATATGCATATACAAATATACATATATAATCAAATTAGAATTTTGTCCACCTCTAATCTCACTATGGTCCTCTACTTCACCTCTACAACAGCTGATTCAACTTACTGGATGCCACATTGAGAGACAAAAAAGAAAATTTTTATCCAAAGATTCCAAGTTTTCAAATAATTTAAATACCGTCTATTGAAAATAGACATTTTTATTGCACTGAATTTGCTGAGAGACAAACTCTCTTCTCAATCTTATTCATTTTATGAAGACACTAAGTAGCCATTGTTGCCATGATATAAACAAGGAAAAGATGCTACTACTGCTGAACCAAGTTCTTTTCAACAAATAGCTTGATGACAGTCACTGGTTTTACAGGCTGCCTTTTTTATATCTGTAGATTATTTAACATTACTTCCAGAAGTATTGGGGTTTGTCATTACCATTGCAGCATTCTGAAGGACAAACCTGGAATTGCCAATAAAGCCTCCATTCATGAGGTAACAAGTTCTGCTGAAGCGTTCTACTGCGTATGGATTCTTTATTAGGACTATCTGTATCTAGATAGTTTAGACTATCTTCTATACCTAGAATAAGAGATTTACATTTCTTATCTAAACTACAGTTTCTCAGAGCTTTCTGATTTACCAGTGCATGAGGTCATGACAGTTGTCTTGTGCCTCATGGGAAGTGTCGCTACAGTACATTACAGCAGACTCTTGGCATGTGGCTTCACAGTCTGGTGCCTTCCAAACCAACTTATTTTCCTAGGATTTAACATGATTGTAGGAATGCTACTTAAGGGAGTGTTTACTATGTTTCAGTGATGCAATCCATCCATAAGCGACTGTTGTAAAGCTACTGCAAAAGTTAACTTGCAGATTTTAAGGGTTTCCACAATTGACATTTTATTTAATCCCCCTCCTTCTACTCTTATTGTGGTACCACTTGTTCTCACTGCTTTGGCTTTAGCTAACAGTTCTATTCATAGTTATTAAGAAACAATTCAAAGCACGTTTTAAGTCCTGGAGATCAAGATACAGCCAGCATATAGTACCCTGTAAATTTATAATCCACTGGGATTTATAGGCTATTAAATGACTTAGACAAAGCAAATTCCTTTTTCTGCTGAGCTGTACGGCACATTTCAGAGCATCAGATCGCCCAGAGAAACAAGGCAGGACCGAAGGCACCAAGCTGAATACCAGAGGGGATACAAATAAGTGCCTGGAAAGGTACACATTTCTTTTTAGAATTTATTTACCACAAGTGGCTCTACAACTTAAAAAAATAGAGAGATAAAATTTTCTCCTTTATGAAGCTGGTACTACAAAAGAAACTTTGCTGACATTCTTAAATGAGACCATACGAGAGGGGATGCAGAGCAGGAAGCCAAAGAATTTGCAGTCCCACAGGTAAATGTTCTCTTAATGAACTATTAATTGTCTACTGTTGTCATAGGTCTATTTTGGAAAAGGTAGCTCCAGAAAAGCGAGTGCAGTTTATGTTCTATGCCCATTTAGCCTCATTGTGAAGACTGTCAATAGCATAATCTCCATAATTTGGATTCATAGATCTGTGATGAGAAAACGTGTAGCTGAGGGGAAAAAAAACAACTTACCTGGTAATTTACTCAAGCCACTTAATTTTACAAGCCCTCGACAAAGTAGAATTGCAACCAAGAAGCAGAAAAAGGAGATACCCCTAATCAATTATCAACCAACTGTGCAAGTATTTTTACACATGCACAACGAAGGACATGCTTTGATGAAAAAAGTGGTATCTCCGAGAGGTCAATTGTCCTGCATTCCTGAGAAAGCCCACACGTGCTTTTTATGTGATTGCAACATTAGCTTTCTTTCAACAGTGCTTCAAAGCCAGAAAACAAGATGCTCCAACAACAACTTTCATATGTGCATGTGATAATAGGGATAAAGAGAACTGAGAAAGCATCAGTTACCACCCTCTCCAACACTGTTACCCATTGGAGGGTCACAAGATAGCTTGTTACACCTGTTGAAGATACACGTGAAGGTCTAGTTTGGCACTGACAGTGAGTCCAAAATACACATCATCAAAACCGCAGCATAACTTGCATGAGTACAGGGGATACACTCCATGAGTTCAGGAAGATTTATTTACTTGAGCTCAGAATTGAAACTGAGAAGTGGATCCAGCCCAATAAGGACTGGAGATCCATACCCTGTTTAGTATATGCATCTCTTAAGAAAGGTTAACATTGCTTTTTACTCTCTACAACTCAACAGAATTTCTGACTGCTATAATATTTACAAGTTTTAAGAACTAATATTGATCTTTAAAGGCATGTGTCTGCTTGTCTGTACCTCTACCAGAAAGGCAACTGGCTCATGACTTATTTGTTTTGGGAGTGTCTAGTCTTCCTGTAACATTTACATAGGAAAATACACACAAAATCCGATTTTAACCTATGAGTTCTGAAAAATATTACATTAATAGGAAACATAATACTTTCTGTGTCTGTTAAGTAAAGCATAAGCACAACTCATTTCAACTGGACCTTAAATTCTAATACCCAGAGCAGGAGAACACAACTGAAGAAAATTAACTTCAAATATAAACATTCAACACATTTGTTTCTATATATTTGTGTTATCCCTAATTACCTCAGTTTGATAGAGTTGTTTCTTAAAACTCTGCTTTATAGCCTTTCTTAGAAAGTATTTTTCCTCTCTGCTTGTGCTAGCTGAGGGTCTTCATTACTTGTAGGCTAAATGGGATGCAGTGATTCATTCTATAGTTATACGGAACATTACCGGGCTCCAAGTGCATGGCAAGGGTGTTACAGAAAGAGCTCTGCCAGAACATTCCCACTAGGCCAGACTGAGGTTTCCCCTTGAAGAATTTCCCATCTGTCTGTTATCCATGTTTTAAAATATAAGTTGTGAGCCTGCAACGTGATCTCCTAGATCTTGTGTCCACACAGTGTTCTAATGACTGCAAGATCAGGGCTTTTCTCTGGGCTTGGGATACTGTCTGTGCTGGCCTTCATTCTCTTATTGATTTTTGCTCCCAAAAGAAGGGACATGAAGGTAAAACACAGCAGAAAATTGCACATCCTTTATAAACTAGCCTGATGTAGCTACACATGGCATCTTTTAGATGCTCCTAGAACATTTAGATCAGTTGTACTTTTAGTGTATTAGGTACATGAGTATATTTTTATGAATTGAAAGTAAATCAAATATCACATCTTACTTGATCATCTGAATTATTATTAACTGTCCCCTTGCTCTTATTTCCCCTTGCAGAAGAAGCCTAAATGCATCGGAACATGTTAATAAAATAAATAGAGTAACTGTAACAGGAGAGGCAGTTCACCAGTACAAATTGATCAGGCCAAAACACTTGGTAGGCAAAGTGGGATTTTAACCCTAATTACACCAGAGCGCAGCAACAACTCAAATGAAGCACAGCAAAAGCATAGTGAAGGATGCCATGAAGGCAAAGGTAGAGGAAATGTTTAGTGTGTTTCTAGAGTTCATTAAAAGGAAACCCTCAAAACACAGGCAGCAATTCAAAGCTAAATTCCTGGGAACAACAGAAAGGATAACATTGAACCATCGCACAAAGGAAGTTAGTTGGATCTCCATGGCCAGGTCCCTAAATCCAAAGTTGAGGAAAGCCCTCCCTGCTTTCCCCAACTATCCATCCATATAGCTGAACAGATGGGGTCAGAGATGACACGCTACCGTATTCTGCACTGTCAGTAGATCTGCTCTAGTAACTAAGGGAACTTCACTCTGGTCCCTTAATTTTGTCATTCACAGGAGAAGTCGTCAAAGGGGTGCATTCATCACATCTGACATGGCACATGTCTTGCTAGCATTCTGCATTCTGCTTGCATGAAAGAGCCTGGGGAGACCTCAGTCCCTACAAAGCAGGTGGCCTAATCCTATGTGAGTCTAGGGTTTCCCGTAAAACATGCAACCCCCCTCCCAGCACTGAATGACTGCACGTCTGTTTTACAGTGCTCACTATTAACATGTAAACATCCCTTCAAGAATAATTTGGCAAGGCTGAAACCCAAGAAAAGTCAAGAAGGTTATTGAGCCTTTTGTTACAAAGTGAGTGACATTAGCTCTTTCTTTCAGAAACAGAGAAAGTTTATGTTGTTCCATTGGTCTAAAATGGAAGGAAATTCAGGAGGCAGAAAGACTTATGGAAATTCAGTATGGGTCACTCCATGCATTGTCCTCACCTTGGCCTTTTTTTCTTAAGGGAAGAAAAGGAAGGAAAGGAAGGAAGATAAGAGGTTTCACAAGGTCTTTGGAGGGGTTAAAATAGTTAAAATATTGCAAGGTTTATTAGAAGCAGGCAGATAGTATCTTTATTACATAATCTGAGATATCTGGAAAACAACTCCGGACTTTGATATACCATTGCTGAAATGCCACAATAGCTCTATTTCCTGAAGGAAACTCCTTCCTTTCTCATTACTGTGGATGACATCCATTTATGATAGATTTACAGCAGCAGACACCTGTATGATCCAAATGTGTGACTTCTCAAAATACAGGCAGTGCCATAGGGTTGTCTGCTTGTTCATTTTTATCAGTTTAAAATAATTCTGCCTATTAAAAATGTATTTTCAATCTGAAACATTGGCATTTTAGAAGTCAGAGCACATGCAATGTTTAGAGACCCATTTGAAACTAAAGTGTTCAGGATTGGTAGGACATTTCCGGTCTAAATCCATTTTTCATTTTTGGAATTTCAAGAATTGTTCAAATAAGAGAACCTGGCTCAGAAAAATAATGCAGAAATCAAAGAGGCAAAAAAATCAATGTAAAACTTCAGTAAAAGAATGGGTATGATTTTCCCTTGCATTAGAAAAATTGAAAGACATCTTTACCTATGCTTATCTTCACAATATAACTACAATCTAATCAATTTTTTAAGGTGAAGGAATCAGAAGCACAAAGGAACCGTCAGGAAAAAAAAAAATAAGACAACTGTCTGCTTCTGGTGTGTTCTTTTAATTGTGAATATTTTTTAACACTATCACTAGCAGACCAGAGTGGTCTGTGATAAATTTACATGTGGTAAATTTATATGATGTTGAAAGGTTTGGTATTTTTTATTTATGCAGAAGTGGAAATCACTAGGCAAGTAGCATCAACTTCTGCAGAATCCAATCTTATACTTTAAAAACGAAACTTCCAAGGACAAGTAAGCAAAAACTCAGGCTGTGCTACCTTTCTAAGCCTGCCTTTAGGTACATGCATGTCCTCCCCTCGTGATTTTGCCTATCTAAACTCGAGCCATTCATCCTAGTTCCACTAGTTAAGCTAAAGTATTTTAAAAGTGCCCCTTACCGGGACTCTACAGAAGCAGATCTCTTTTATGTCATGTACTTAAGCTGGTTGCCACAGCAGAGAGGTATTTATCCAAGAGGAAAACTAAACACAAAACCATATGAAGAAAAAAAAAAAAGTGTTGAGCAAGTCAGAGCAATGACTCACTGTGAAGAAGAAGGGCTTATTAAATATACTTTTGTAGGAACCTGCCCTGAACCATTTCCTACATTATACTTTACTTAGTCATTTAGATGACAGAATAAAGTCTATGCTTATAACCTTTGAATATGACAGCAAAATGATGGGTCTGTAAGCATGTTACGTGACAGAGCTACAATTCAAACTAATCTTAACACATTAGGGAAACAACTTGAAAAAAGCTGGATGCAGATTAGCAAGAAGTCTGAAGTACTGCTCTCCCCCAGGAATAAATAACTGCAAAAACACAGGATGAAGAACTACTGGCAGGGCAGCAGCACTGAAGATGATCTGGGAACAGTGGATCACAACCTAACTTGTTGTGCTGTTATGAAAAGGAAATAAAATATTGAAATGTCTAAGAAGAAGAATGGTGATAATATCTACAGTACTTCTTCCAATCTCCTCAATGCTGGAAAGGGATTAGCTGTAATACCGTTCCTTCTTTTGGGCATAAAATTCAAGAAGAATATGGACCAGTTGGAGAGAATCCAAGAAACAGGAAAAGAAAAAAACAAAATCCAGAAAACTCCATCTATCAAAAATATAGAACCATTGGGTGAGTTTAATCATGAGAAGTTTGAAAAGAGAGTAATACTTGTCTCAACCATTTAATAAGTGACAACAGAGAAGAGAATAAATCAGTCCTCTGTGTTCACTGAAGACAGATCTTAAGATAGATAGTCATGAGTTTCAACAAGGAAGACTTTTAAATTAATTTAACTATTTTTTAATTCTAGAAGTAGTGAAGCACTGCTTCACCCAAGCCCAAGAGATGGGCTGGGTAAGCGTGGAATTCTTCCTGTTGGACATCATCAAGAACAAGTTGGATAAATGTGTGGCGAACAGCACAAACATATTTACTTCTGCCTGAAAGTAGGAGAATGGACTAAATGTTGTGCCAGATTTTCCCAGTCACACTTTCTATGACGTTCATGGAAGATTCCCATCCTAACTGACATCTACACTGCAGTCTTCAAAATGAAGAATAGGCAAGAAAACTCTTTATCCTTCCAGATTCTGTGTCTGAGAAGCCCTAAAACTTAGGTATATACATTACCCAAAGAGTATAAAATAAGAAGTCATTCAGCAGAAAAAAACCTCTCTTTTAGGAATCAAAGCACTTGGCATGCAACAGATAGCTGCAAATTCTGTTTTTGTCAGGGTGCTCGTTCTGGGGTGACTTCCCTCTTCTACTTTCATATAACCTTCTAATTTACCTTAGCAAAAAGAAATATAATAGTGGAGGAGATTTGTCAGAGATATTGCAGAAAAAGAAAGTAAAAAGGTGAAGACAGAATAATAAAGAAACAAAGCTGCAGGAATGTAACAGGATAGAAGGAAAGAAGATTCAACATCAACAGGCAGAAGAACATTCATGAAAAGTTAAACTAAATTTAAAAGAAAGTTGATTCAATGATCTGTTATACATGTACATACGTTTCCTGAGGGCTGTACCATGATCTTGGAGAAGATATCCTGACATTTGCATTTTACCCCAAACTTTGTGACATGCTTTAGATTATTTAAGACAATTTAAAAAATGTTTTTACTGCCCTAAATGCTGAGCATTTTATGAGCCATGCTTCCTCATAAGGGACTATAAGCCTTTTAAAAACAATGGGAGCAGATGTTTGCCATTGCTCAGTACTTTTAAGTGTCCCACTTCTGTATTCAAGGATAACGAGAATAATAAACCCTCTATATACCACAGGACTATTGGGGGTGGGGGTGGGGGTGAGAATTCACCATTGCTTTTGAGGTGCTCAGACACTGAAGAAAAAGAAATAGGGGCAAGAAAGATTATAAAGTTGACAAAACTACAAACATCTTATAAATAAAGAACAATAAAATTCATCAAAACCAGAACCTACTGTGAACAGACTGGAAAACAACACGTAACAATTATCAAGACCTTCAGCATCCGTTCTCAGTCAGTTCATTATACATTTAAAAATCAAAGCTAGCTGTTTAGCATAAAGCAGTTACCTACTACTGTAAATCTAGCTGCATGCTAGTTATCCTTCCCTCCTTAAACTCTTAGCGAATTATGAAATGTGCCAGACGCTTAGGTATGGAGAAAGAAGTCTCTCAGGGAACTGTTAAGAATAGCAATGACTGTGAATAACCCTACGGATGCAATCTGAGAAAGCATTTTCGCATACAGAAATTGTTTCAGCTTTCACCTCTAGGATGAAAAGTCACTGTCCCTTCTTCTCACTGATAAGGTCAGTTTTGGGCACCTCCAATGAAGATGCCATTTCTGGTGGTTTAAGTGATGGGGACACCTGTCCCCCCAGGAGCTAAACTGAGAGTACACCTCACCTCATAGACATTACCAAACAGCCTGCATGTGTTAGCAACCTTGTCACTTATTCACCTGGCCTGGGTTCAAAACACTGACCTAAAAGTAAAAGGTTCCCCCAAGCCACGCATTCCCAGCCAATAAATTAAAAGTCCATCTTCAGTATAAGGTTATCTTTCTTCATGAGTTGGAGTGTAGGAGCTATTAGAATATTCCACGTGAAATTAATTAATTTTATCACCACCTTGCTAAGCAGGGAAAAAGGTCAGGGTTTTGCAAGTCAGCTTTCTCCTGGATGTGAATGACTCTCTTTGCAGTATAGTTTCTTACACTATACTGGTGTTGGAGCAGGAACAGAGCGGGGCAATAAAGCTGGTGAGGGGACTGGAGGACATATGAGGAGAGGCTGAGGGAGCCGGGATTGTTTAGCCTGAAGAAGAGGTGGATGAGAGGAGACCTTATTGCTCTCTACAGCTACCTGAAAGGAGGTTGTAGTGAGGCTGGCGTTGGCCTCTTTGCCCTAGTAACTAATGACAGGACAAGAGGAAATGGCCACAAGCTGCACCAGGGGAAGTTCAGATTAGATATTAGGAAGAATTTCTTTACTGAAGGAGTAGCTAAACATTGGAACAGGCTGCCCAGGGAAGTGGTGGAGTCACCATCCCTGGAGGTGTTCAAAAAACGAGTGCATGTGGCACTTTGGGACCTGGTCTAGTGGTCATGGAGGCGTTGGGTAGAAGGTTGGACTTCATGATCTTCAAGGTCTTTTCCAACCTTAATGATTCTATGATTCACATCATATGCATGAATCCTTTAAATAAGGCGGTCACAAAGTCATTGCATCCAAGCAATACTCTTTGAGAATCCTTCGTCTAAATGGCAATGTCCGGCTCTCTTACAGCAGCCATGGATAATTCATTCCAGCTAGATGGGAGTAATGGGGAGAAATCCTTTGCTGTTTGCAATCGTCTTACCTCTTTGTCTTTCCCTCCTACTTCAATAACAATATGCAGGACATTTACAGTTCTACAGTACCTTTCTGATGACTCTACTCCCTTGTCCTTTTAAGTAAAACTACAGGTATGTTAATAGCTCGTCATAAATGAATTAACATCTCTGAATTTTTGGGATTACATACCATTATTCAATGCATTAAAATGCTCAAGGTACAAGTTTAGCACTACAGAATGGTAAATAAATGGCATAATCTGTGAAGTAAGCATAAAGTTCTCAAATTACTAACACATTTTTGAGTTGTAATAGCCCCCATATTAAATTGCTTTCTCTGAGAGCAAAGCGACAGATAGCGAGTAAAGACTCATTTGACAGTGAGCAAAGATAAAGAACATTTTGAGTCATTGCTCTTCCACAGCTTTTTGTACAATTTCTTTCAAGTAGTAAAACCTCTTTACATGTCTGTTCAAAATCTTTACCCCACAGTAGAGGTGAAATGTAACTATGCCCGATGGATGGATAGTTCTAAATGTAGGATTAGGAGGGCTCTGCCCATCACTGAAATTCAGTGATTGTGCAGTATTTTACAGTCTCCTGTACGTTTTGCAAATTAAAAAAGCTGTAGCAAGTGAAAGAAGTTCTATTTCACAACCTTGAAAAACAAATATTGATGAAAAACGTATCAATGAATCAAGCATATGCAGAATACAGTTCTTAGATGTGAGTAAGGCTTTAAAAACAAAACAAATAAAAAAAGGACTAATGAAACAATACAAATGTGAAGTTTTGAATAATCTATTTTTGGTCAAAGGCTTTTGTTTTATTTTCAAATGTTGCTTTTGTATTTATGGATATGTTCATCTCTTTCAACAGTGTCTTTAGCATTTAATAATTTAACAATTAACAGATCACAGTAGATTTTCTTTTTTTTCCTCACATGTAACACTGCCAAATTTAGCCCTTCAAATAGCGTCCCACTGAAATCTGCAGAAATCGAGAAGCATCGCCCACGAGGACCTGTGCCTTTTTGACAGAGACACAGTACTCCCATGCAGCATGACTGGGAGTGTACAGCAGCCAGACCGAACCTCTGAGGACTGCCAACTATTTACACGGTACAACAGTATTTTCCTCCAAGATGGTAACCTAACTTTAGAGCGTACTAACCAAATATTCTCTGTTCTGATATACTGCACTTTGCACAGCTTGAATTTACACCATGAAAACAAGTAATTCTGACACTGCAATCTGAATTAGTGTGGCTACAGCAACTAAAACCTTGCACAGCATTCCTGATCGCTTTACACCACAAAACTTTACAGCCCATACCTACAAATAAATCAGTTCATGCCCAGTTGTCAAAGCATTAAAATAGGTTTGGCACTACACTGCAGAAAGTTGAGTGCAGCGGAAAAAAAATATGTTGTACATATTTTTGCAAAAGCTTTAATGGACTTTATCACCCATGCAATAAAAACTGCATCTTTGCATTTATATAGAAATATATACTCATATCCTGTAAGCTGCTGTCCGAAAGATATCTCTCCTCAGCCAACCAGGTAGGACAGCAGGGACCAAGCAGAGAGCTTGCAGAGCGTGAAGTGTGTAGGTTCTGTTAGAAACTCCAGTGTACTGATGCATGCCCCAAAACACCTCTCTTTCATGCACCCTCTCTCTCTCTTGCTCACTACATTTTTTTAGATACAGATCTTTGGTGAACAGAATCAAGATATTCCTCATACTTTTGAAGGCATACTCAAGTAATGGAACAGTGCATTCTGGTGCTTTCTGGATCGCTGTTGAGCAAAGCAGTACTCCGGAGGTCTCACTGTAAGCACTAGTTAGACAAAGAGTTGTATTTAGGGTGAACTTTTTGGATCTAACTACTAAAAAAACTAAGAAGCACAAGGATAGAAAAAGGTATTTCGTATGTCACGGGACCAAAATATGCAATGAAATGTTGAACTGTTACAGAGCCAAAAGAATTTCACTCATTGCTACATGGCTCAGAAGGACTTCATTTTGGAGCACTATCTGCCATGTTCAGCATTTCTGCTTCACAAGAGAATCAACAAACTAGAAGGCATCTTCAGAAAAAGATTCACAGTAAAAATGCCAACAGGTTTGGAGGGAACGGTTTCAGCAATGATAAAATGTTTCAGATCAGCCATTTTCCTTTTTTTTCTCTCCCTCTATATTCTTTTCTAACTGTCCATTTCTTCGCTACTACGGAACAAAAGCATAACCTCTGTTATATTTGCCTCTCCCCATGGAGAGTTAAAAGTTTAGGTAATCCAAAAAGGGTCTCGAATACTGTGGTGGATCTGCAAGGGACAAATCTGCAGGCGTGCATTAAAGGTAAAGCCTATGCCCTTTATGCTGCCTGGGGCTTTCTCTCAAGTATATTAAACAAAGAACAGGCATTGCTACTACCCCATCAGTGCCAAATGAACCTTCTTATAAAGAGACTGTTTCTCCTAGTCTCCTTCCAGTCTTGGGTCCTTCCTTGCCCAGCTGTGGAAGTGCTGCTCCTGGTTTCCCAAGAGCTCCTGAACTATCACAGACAGTGCTGGCTAACATTTTTGTTTCAGCAGATAAGATATTTAAAGGACCAAATACTATTTAGGATGAGATGAAAGAAACATTCATGCGTTACAGTATGGAAGGAACTAAAAGGTATGCCCTCTGGAAATAGAAGGATTAATTAAAGTAGGCTAATCCAGGATTTAGTTGACTGGATTTCCAAATGTCTTTCCCTTGCTTTCTCTGTTGATTTTCTTCACCACGCTATCTTTATCCAGTAATTACACGCTACATTGCCAGGTGAGTAAGTAAATCCATTATCAATTGCTCAATACAGTCAGAGTGGGATAAAATTATGTTCCTATTCAATTTATCATCATTCTTTAAAACACTTCCATAATCAGAAAAGTGTATCTCCTGACTGATAAAGCTAAAAGAGATTTTTAACATTTTTTCAATTCCACATGCATCAACACACATCTTTAAGTCCCCGATGTCAATAAATTACAGGAAAAGTATGTCAATAGTCAGACCCCAAGATATTTACACAGTAAATGCTGTCTTTGCACTCTGTTATGCATTATATTTGAAGATCACCAAATCTAGTTCCACTTGTAATCTAAACAAAGGTTTCAGCAGAGATTCTTGTAGAGAAAGGAAAACTTCATGCATTAATTCCCAATTATGCAACAAAAAGCTCCTCGGTGGCATATATACCAAGTTACTCAATGCTGTATTTCCCAGTACACAAAGCATATAATCTGTCCATGTTAATTTCTTTACTATTGTAACTGATTATTAAAAAGATAATAATAATTTTCATTTCATACTTGTTTTAATAATCTGGTTTTAAAATAATTTCATAACTTCTGATGTTACAAATAGTACTTAAACTTATTCGGTCAATTTTCTTAAGCTCCTTTTTTTTTTTTTATGAGACATTAGCTACAGAATAAAATTTTCTAAAACATGTAAAAAATTCTGTAAGCCAACAGACTTTCAGAAAAAATTCAAGTTCGTAAATAAATTTCAGTGAAGCTCAGTTTTCAAAATTACTGAGCTTTTCTTAAAAACAGATTAAAAAGCAGAACATTACTTGGGATCTTTGGGTGGTTTGATTATATAAAAATATGAAATTTAACTAAGTAACCTGTATGTAAGAGTAGATGAGTAAATAACAAATAACAATGGCTGTAAATGCTGAAAGCATAAACATCTCTGTTTTAGACAGTACAATGTTCATTATAAGCAAACTGCTTTGTCAATTAAATATACAGTTGTTTATAGCGTGTCTCTTCGTAAGAGGAGCCATGCCGGGATCTGTGCTCGGACATGGAAATGAAGGCCATAGTCAAAAGGAAAGCAAGCAAACTTCAGTCTCATGTATGGTCTTTTGTTGGTCTTTCAATATCAATGCCACATGGATGATAAGTGTACTGTAAATAATATGTACATGTACAGATATAGCTGCTTGTGAGGCTGCACTGCAAACTATATTACTGAAATAACATAGGATTAAGAAGCGGTAAGAACAGGGAGAGTTGCTTCAAATTTCTTCAATGATCTAGTACACAGCAGAAGATCATTGTACCAGCAAATGAAAGTGACTGGAAGTCTATGGATAAGAGTAAAGTCAAAGGTGGACAGCTGCTCTGCTAAAGAAAATGCATGGTGGAACTACACTCCAGAGTACAGCTGGAGACAAACTTGGACTATACAGGTTTTCCATAGCCTAAAGAAACTCCTTTAAGTGAAATAATACCCCAGGACTACACAACCGTTTATTTTTTTAATATATATAATTTATTTTTTTTATATAATTGTATTTAGTGCAGCTGGGTACCAGTTTTCTTCATATTAAGGACTGCAAGGTCTTAAGCCTTGCGGCAGTGAAAAGCTACACCGGTGCCAAGATTAAACATAAAACTGAGTTAAAAAAAAAATATCACTTAATGCTAGATGGCTAAGCCTTTCTGTGAGTGCCAAAATAGCAAGTTGATTTTCAGAGGTGCAAAATAGACAGAAGTTCCTCCTGACGTCAGTAGAAATGCCTGGGTGTTCAACACCTATAAAAAATATGAGCGTTTCCTTAGATGCTTAAGGAATAATCACAGATGCTAATTTTAGACTAGGGTAGTCACCTTCTGCAGATTCCTGCTATGGTAGTGGGGGTGAGCAAGGCTTTTCTAGGGGGCAGTCCCAAGAGATCTGCTCTAAATTTGGTTCTGCTAGTTATCAAAGGAGCAGAAGGCTTGACGGATTTACTTACAGGTTTCTGAAGAGAAATAAGAACAAACATCGACTTTCAAGTTGAAGAGATGCTGACAGGTAAGAGCACTTGAGAGGATACGTTTGAAGAAACCAGAAAATCTTACTCATACCAAGTACAGTAAACACTTAGCACTTTCATCTGTAAAGCCAGCACATAGATACTACAACCACTGTTTTGGAGATTAAGACACGGACAAAGCAGTAGGTCCTTGTAACTCAAAAGCAGCGAAATCTGGGACCAGACATAGGAGCAGCAGTGTCCATTTGTGCACTTAGGACATAAATGCAGCACTAATTTTCTCACTTGCATGCGCAAACAGAAGTTTAAACTCCAAATGTAGAAACTAACCAAACATTAGCCAGAGAGCTGTCAGCTCTTGCTTTCCTCTAGATAGGCCTTCTAAAGAATAAAGTGTATTCCTACACGCTATCGTTTCAAGGGGGATGCTTTTCTAAAAGGAGAACGTTACATTTCAAAGACTCCTACCTCTCTCTCTGCAGATGCTCTGTTTCTGCAGAGCAGTAACACCTGCCCTGTAATCCTTTCACACTAGTAGTTGGAGGATTACTAGGACCCATCTTGATCTGTATTGAAGTTACTTGTACTGCCAGCAGGAAGAGCTACTACAGAATATGTACAGAAACAGCCACAGAGGGTGATCATAACGCTGTTTTTTGGTTAAATGACACGGAATGAGGTAACATCTATCTTTAAACACATGCCCAATTTTATCAGGTAGAAAAAGAGCATTGTATAGTTACGATCAGCTTTTTCATCAAGTCTCTCAACATGAGATGTATACAAAACCAACACATCAAGTGATATTCTAAGAAGAAATGTCACACACCCTTATCACAGCATTTCATGAAATGATGTTCTTCAAACACTGACTACTTGAAAATCATCCCAAACGACTAGGAATGAAATTTAATTTATGAGGAAATGGAGTGCTTAGTGAGAATACATTCTCCTGGTATCAGCTGAGAGTAATGAACACCTAGCCATAAAAGACATATTTACTCAGAGTTGGCAACTTTTCACTGCTCACCATGGAGGAACACCACATCAGTTACACATTGCTTATCCCAACAACTAGGGCTCAGAAGAAATTACACTTGGCAGGAAAGCCATCCAAAACAACTCAACTTTGCCAACTGTGTAAGCGCTTTGTATTTGCTCGCTTGCAAAGATATAAAATAACACACAGGAGGGACATCTTTCGACTCAGGACAAAGCTAAGCAGCGCAAATTCCTGTCTAATGCTATCTCACTGACGTGCTTCTTTCTGCATCATATCCACCTGCATTCCAGACACAAAACCAACGTGTTCTTCTGCAAGCAGGCCATTAGTAATCTTACTACCGATATCTGTGTAGTATTCACCATTTACAACTAAAGAAAATCAGTCACACCGAAATTAATCCAGTAGAACTGTACAGGGCAATACAGAGATTACTACCTAAAGTAAACATCATTAAATGAATCAGAATTTATGCTACGTTTGGTATCCAATTTTTCCACCATAGTGATGAAATCTTTTTTGCCTTACTTGTAGGAGGATGGAAGGACTTTGAAGGAAGATGTTGAACTCATTGGCAAAAAAATAGCTAAAATTCAGCTTGCAAAGCTCTATTTGTTTGATCTGGAAATTGGTGATGTAATCATGGTATTTTCTTACTGGGAACCATTAGTTTACAAAATATGCCTGAGCCCTGCTTCAGCTTGCACAGGGCTACCAATTGCATGAGCGTGGATTCCCTATCTACTGCAGTGTCTGAAGGCTGAAGACCCTCAGTGCACTTCCCAAACACCTCCTATGCCTCTCTCTTCAGCTCTCCAGTGACCCAAACACAGATCCACAGCAAGATGCAGACCTCCCTACCCCCAAGAGATTACGGCAAAGTCCACTGCTTAACGCATAGCTTTTCTCTAGCTCTTAAGCACCTTGGTTGCAGCTTATGGATACCCACTTAGATCCATACTTTCTTCCAATCCTTATTGTCTTACTAATTGGATAAGCACACCTGCAGACATTTTACTATACGAATTTCAGGGGAAGTTGTGGTGTGTATCCACAAGTGCAGGCAAGTGGTAGCCTTTGCTTCCCATTATAGAATGGTTCTTTTAATTTCTTTTTACAACTATTCAGTTCTGTTGCCGGCAGACATTTAGGAGTGAGTGACAATTAACAGCTGCACTGGGACTGTAGGAATTATCCATTTGACAACACTAACAAAAGCATAAAGAGCCTGGAATGGGTCAACATTGAGAGGGCTGTTGGAGTTTAACTAGAAAATGTAATACTGAGTACTATATTGACTTCTCGCACTTAGTATTGACAAAGAAAACATTCCCATTTGAAAAAAAAAAAAAACAACCTACTTCCATAAAGATTTCTAGTTAAGTGAATCTCATAATAACTTTATTTGAATTTTCCTAGACCAGCACCACAGTATTCTGGGCCCTCTTTAGCTGCACACCTTATTGACAGCTTCCAAGGCAGAATATGAAACACACGGACAAAATACGATCGTTCCACTATCCTTTCAGCATGCTCCTCTCAAGCACCATTCCATGCAAGTAACATCAGCAAGAGGAATTTAACATGTTACTATTTTAACAAGCACTAATCTCTAAGAGGCCAATCGTACAGAACAAGCCATAAACACGTCCCGTATTTCTACAGAGATCCTCTACCCTCATGGTAACTCCTCATAGGATGAGAGAAACCACAACTCCATGTTCTTCCATTGCATCAGTGTCTAATATTTAGGACAATTATAGTATATGCTGAAAAGTGAAGACATGCTGTGTCAGGAAAATATTAAGTTCATCCATTGACTACCAAGTTCTGAGTCAGACCCTATATGAGACCATCTACCACTGAGAAGGTCACTTAAAAAGACCCAGGACTTGAAAGAAAATGAAATATATTTTATGTGCGTGTTCTTAATATTAGAAGTTTTGGCATCCACTGTTTGAAAATCCTTGATGCGCCTGGAGAAGCATTTGGCCTTGGAGTGCTGAAACTTCATGTTACTGTAAGGCACACTCTGGATCTACAGCGGTATGCATTATTTGCCAAGACGTTGTTCTTCTACAGAAGACAGTCACAGGACACGCAGAATACCAGAAAAGAAAAAAAAAAAAGTCTAAAACGATTATATTGTTTGCTTTTCTAAGAATTAGTAAAAAAATGCCACATTTCAACCTACAGAATTCCCAAGACATCCTAATTTCGTGTCACCCTAATTCCGTGCATAAAAGGTAAGGGAGGCAGAGAACTGCAGTGTTCTCTGTGACTCAGCATAGCACGTGATTTTACCACTGACTATCATTCTGCTTTTATCTGGAGGATTTTCCTCCTAACAAATTAAACTCCCTCCCAAATTTAGTCCTAAAGCTACTCAATCCAGGACCTCCATCTTTATAAGGAATAACCAGTGGTTAACAGGTAAGTACTAGGAGTAAGTAGTGAGAAGGCTGATGCACTCTTAGAAAGGAGTGTACCTTTTGCCTGCCTCACACCTCCTACATTCACTGTTGGTTCCCATCCAGACCCTGTTCATGTTGCTCACTTGCAGAGGGGAATCTCTGTGCCTTGTCAACAATTCCACTGGTATTCCACACGGGTAAAAAGTGTCACCTCATTAAAAATCCTTGAGAGATGGATGGTTTCTCTGGGTGCTATGGGAGCTTAACCCCAAGGCTGATTATTCAATGAAAGAATTTTGTACAGTTTAAAAAAAAAAAGCAAACAAAAAGGCCCCAAATATTACCCCCCCTCTGAAACCCACACCCAAAACCCCAACTTAATTACTTCCAAATAATCTCAGTAAAAGATCAAGACCTAGGCTGGAATGCGCTGCACCACTGTAGATATTGATATACACTCTGTGACAATGGTTTCAATCTGAAGTTTGTAAATCCATGTGAGGAGTGGCCCTGCAGTACTGAATTTTGCTGGTGGCATCCCGTCACTCCTGCCAGCGTTTTTCTGCCTTACATTTGTTTTTCATTGATTCATTCAGACTTGGTTATTTCTCTCCCTCTCTTCCTGGTTGAAGAATGAAGCTCTTTCCTTCCACTACTTCATCTGTCTTCTCACTCACCAGTAGACTTTTTCCAGGAAGAGATTTCTGATAAGAAGTCGAATTAGATTTCATCCATAGAAGACCACACCAACTTCAGAGTGAATCTGGGACACTGTAACTCTATTTATAGACACTAAAGTCACACTGAACACAAGGCCAGTATCTCTTGTAGGCTGCAATGAACCTCTCAAATCTGCTGAACTTAACGAAGTCGCAGCCACACAAGGAAAAGAAGGATGTTGTCCATGAATGCATAATTCATATTCTTCCAAATAATTTGCCATACATGTGGCTTCCAAATAGTTTTTTTGTACTATTATTTGCAAGTACAACAGGAGTTGTATTACCAGCCAAAGGAGGTAATACAGATAAATCCTTATAGGTCACACTGAAAATGTAATCTGCTATGTACTGCTGAAGGCTAGGAAGACAGATCTTCTTTTCTAAACAATCTTTTCTGAAGTCCTCACACACACACAGCATTCAGTGTCATAGAGAAGATCTGCATTCACAAAGGGTGCAACATCAAGGCAAATAAATATTCTGAGTCTTCTTGTTTATTTTACATCAGTGTAAAAGAAACACCAAAATGGTCAGAAATTGCATTGACATCTACATTAAAAGCCTTCTGCATTAACAAAGCAGTGGTATCAGGGTCACACACCAAGATAGAATAAGATCATTCATCTATAATAATAGCGGTAAGGCAAGAGGTTAAGTTTCCAGTTCTTCCCTTATATGTGTTAAGTGCAAGTGTCAGAGACAGGTCTGAATGATTGGAGAAGACACAAAGGAAGTACGTGGAGCCAGTTTAGTGCTTTACAATGCAACTGTCCTGAAGAAAGGATCACACCTGTCCCACATCCTTCTGATCTTTATCATGAAGGCTTAAGACTTCCTTCAAAAACTACCAAACCATGAAATATGTTGAAGTTAGTTTAAAAAAAGCACGCTCCTATAATAAAGTACTGATAGCAAAAGTTACAAAGAAGAAAGAGCATCGTTTAACACAGAGATCATTAAGTAGCACTGGCAGTTCAAACACGTTGTAAACAATACGATACGTTTGCCTTTTGAGTAGCACTGTTGTGCTTGGTTCATTACGCTAAAGGACACTGCGTGTTCTCTGATCTTCCCTTTAGTTATGCTGAGATACAGGCTAGTGAAAACTAAAAGGTTTATGGATTTTTTTTAACTTTTTTGGGCAACTTAAGTATAAATTTGTCATGGAGAGAAGACAAATCGGGTTTTAAGTTTTCCACTGTGGGCTAGTATGATTTTTGCTTCCACTCCAGTCCAGCAGGGTAGGGACTGAAGGACAGCTAATCACTAGTCTGACGTACTGTAGAACCAACCCCTTCTATCAGTTGTCACAAATACCACTGCTGTCCAATTTTAAGAGTGGGGAAAAAAGAGGTCTGAGGTGAACTAAGCTTGACTAAGGTTACAGAGTAGAGTGAGAAAGAGAATCCCACCTGCTCTGGCCAGACTTTTTGATTTCCAATACTTTTTTATTTCTATGTAGTACTGAAGAATCAAGGGGTCCTTTTCACAGATTGTTCAACTGATGTTTAGGCGCACACGGCCCGTGGAAGTGTACTGGGTCAGGGATTCCAGAAGTTTCCAATCTCATGGTTCCCATCTACATGTTCAAAAGACACTGAGGCTGTAGTTCTCTAATTAGTTCCTATTAGAGACAGTTTGCTCAGCCAAACACAATTTTTTGGTTGTTATGCGGTCTTTCTTTTAAGTTGCCATCTGAAAAGTTCCAAGTATCTGATCCTGTGTAAGTTTCCACCAATAGTGCCTAATGCAGCAAATGGTCAAATTGCTGTCTTTTCTTGATTTATGTTTTTTTATTTGGCAAAGACTAAAATATTAGCCTAACTAAAGCATTTAAATTGTTGCTCACTGAAAGATGGAGCTGAGCTCCAACTCAGCCTCCATTCCTATAGTGTACTTCACATTTATTCCGACATCTGCAACCTCCAAGGAGCCTGGATTACAGCAGACCATAATACTCTATGAACCATGGTTATAATTAGGCGTCACATCCATTGTAATCCTATGGACGTCATCATGTGTTACCAGCATCTGTTGACAGATCTCATACCAGGCATATCACCAAAATGGCAAGTCTGGAGAGGGTAGCCCACAATAGAAACAATGGCATTTATTTTTGGTTTGTTCCAAGACTGTCTAATAGAAAATTTATGCTGCCAACTGCCAGTGCTCCACTGAGATCACTTTTCAATATTATGTTACCAGTTAGAACAGAGATCTGTGCCCATATATCTGCAATCTTTCCCTAATAAATAAGGCAATAAAGAAAGCACTTTCTGCTACTCTCTTAGCACCAATCAGAAAAAGATAGAAGCCTTGAAATTGTATAAAGTTTATCAGGCCCTTTATCACGAGAGTACTTAATTTGCATGCAATAATAAATTCAGACTCCTTTCCAAGATAAGGAATGAGGATTCTCACTCCTAAATTTTAGTTGAATGTGGTATCACTTTAATATTAAAACTAAGCCCTGGGAAAAGGCAACATAAAGCAGCAAAGCCACACTCTACTTTATGGAAGTAAAGCAGAGTCTGCTATAATTTATCAATGTGGAAACCTGACTTTCTGCTGAAGCACTGTTTGGAGGAATGGAAACAAAAAAAACTTCCTATAAGGTTTTAATACTAACTATTCCCTGCTCTTCTGTAGGAGTTAAGAGACTTACTGTAAACATAAGAAAGCCTCCAGGATCCAAATGTTTATCATTTACCTGCATTTTAGGAAAACTGCATTAGAGTGCTGACTATCTAGTAACCTATCTGTTATTTATTTATTTATTTTCAAAACAGCATTCTCTGAAATGCTGGACAATTTGAATCCTAATCAGATGTAACCATGCCCAGTTAACAGCTGAGCAGTTTCAAATCACTAAAGCACTTAAGCACTAAAATAATTTCCATTCTCATTATAAAACATAAAAGAATAGTTCACCGTCTAAAGAGTGTCAAATTAAAGCAAATGTCAGTGATGATGAGTACAGTTTAATAATTGGTTACGAGCTGCAGCAGCTGGTAGATCAAGAAAAGGAAACTTCAGCCTAGCCCAGAACTTCTCCCACTATGCTCATACAGCAGGATCCAAACAGGTGTGAATGTAGGAAAATGAATACAAAACGAGCTAAAACTCACAGAAGGAGGAAGGCTACGAGTAAAAACTGAGAGGAAAATATTGGCTCCACTGACTTTAATGGAAAAGCAAATATATTGGCCCCAAGAATTCTAACAGCTCTCACTTTTATAGCTATACATTTGTAGAAGCCGTGACTGTAACAGTGAGCCAGACTCTGTCATTAAACTGGCAACTTATACTTACAGGTTTTTTTTAAGTGAGCTGTTCACCTACAGCAAGAAACATATTCAACCTTATTGCCTAGAGTGCTGTTTCTGTCTCTCCCCCCGCCGCCTTCTTTTGTCATTCTTCTAACCAGCAGATAACCTTTTAATCCCAGATCTGTCAGCTGCGACTTCAACATCACCTTTTACATTAGGAAGTAACAAATACTTCACAATATTTCATCTCTCTCTTTTCCATGTGCTGCTTCAAACTCAGTATTCTGAAATTAGATATTGCAAATATTACTAAAGTACCAAACAAATGACATGTCTGTTGACAGGATTATAATCTCTGCCTATGTTCAGAAAAAAACCATGGGCAGTAATTGGTGGCATAATAGTTTTCTTACATTTAAAAGGCAAGAAGCATTTCCTCTACATTGGTATATTCCAAGGAGTCTACAGACCCATTTCTTCCCCAGGCAGTGAATTGGCATGTGGGAACCTAATCATGAAATACAGTTTTCCAAATCTAGCCTGGATATATTTCTAGGCAATATTTTTCTTGTCAAATTACATTAGAGTAAATTCTAATAAGAGTTAACCCACAAGATCACAATTTCAAAACCAATTACTCAGTCTGCTCTCAGAAATATTGCAAACTTTTTTTTTTTTGCACACCAATTTTGAACCATCTCATTCATCTCCCTGCCAATAATTGCAATTTACTGTTCTCGAAAAGCAATTGGGCGCACGCATCAATTCAGAGTCTGCTTTCCAAAAGGAAGCCCCAGGAAGTGAAGTTAAAAATTGCTGAAATAGTAAGATACGAACCTAGAGGTACTGGCAGAACATTTCCAGTGCAATATAAAAAGAAACTCTCGACTCCTATAGTTTCATCTTGCATACGATTCAGTTAACAATCCAAAAAGTGAGTGCCTCAAAATATGGCATAGCTAATATACATTACATATATGCTTTATGCAATGTAAAATATATCCTCTTACAAAATTAGAACCCCTCACTGCACAGCCCTGGAAATTCCAGGTGCAGCACGGCAGTAAGAGAGGACATCATTCCACACAGAAGCACATACACAGACACATATTATCTCCAGACCTTCCTTTGCTGTTTCTCCCATGCTGGGTCCAGGAGCAGGTCCCTGTCCCACTCTTCTTCTTGGGTCATGTACTCATCTTCTTCATAGTTGTAGGTGTACTGCATGTTTGTATCTATCTGGTTCATGCTATTCATGCTACCTGGGGATCAGCTTCGGCTGCTGTGCCTTCTGCTACGTTTAAATATATATATATAATTTTTTTAAGCTTAATTTACGTGCTGATTGGTTGTAGGGAGCAGTGTGATTTTTCTTTTTTTTTTTTTTTCCAAGGTGACAGGGAGCGAATACTGATGAGTCTTGCTGAGAGCAGAGGCTGAAACCGGCAGGTAGGTGCTGACCTATGCTGACCTTCCTCCCCTCTCTCCCTCTCGCTGCTGCTGCTGCAGGTCCCTGCGGCTGACCCTGCGGAGAAGCCCAGCGCCGCTCCCTGCCGCCGCTTATTATCCCCNCTCGAGACTCATCTATGATTCGCTAATGTAGGTTGGCATTGCTTATCGGTAGTTTGAAGACTGAGCACACTTTCCTTTTCGGATTAAGGATCACAAGAGCCGGTGCAGACAAGGACAGCCAAGAGATGAAACAATTTCCAGGGGAGATCAGTTTTGGAGTTAAACCATGAAGTATGGAAGCACAACTTGAAAAAGCATATACATCTTTTTCATCTAGGAAACATGTTCAGTATATCCCAAAAGCAAGTGCCAAGAAGCACATACAAAGGTCTGCGGAACCAGTAACTTTATGAATGTGACAGGAACCATTTACCTGTGCTCTGCCCAGGGTAAAATCTGAAAAGACGGCAGGCACTGAGATCAAGTTTTCTGGCAAGCATGGCCTGTCTCATATCATTTCAGTTGCCCTGGCGACAATGTTTCTTCTGGGAATTGGCAAGTTTACTATGTTCTTCATGCAGCCTGTCATTGCTGCCTGTGCCTCTCATCAGTCAAGGTCATCCTCTCTAGTGGTGTCCACACTGGATACAAGTCGACCCTTACTTAAAAAATGCTCACCAAAGCTGAGCTTTTGGAAGCCATAAAAGACAAAGTCAGACATAAGGCAGAGCTATATGTTCAGTAAAGGCAACCATAGACCTCCAAGCCAATGTGAATAACCAGAATAATCAACAGCTGGACAGTACGTGTCCTCCACTTCGTATTGCTCACTAAAGCTTTGCTTTCTGCCAAGCCACCTTCTGCCCCATGTCTGTGCAATTTAGAAGATGATGAATACGTGCACAGCTAATACCTACCCAGCAGCTCAGAAAAAAATTGATAAATGCAGCACTGAGTTTGCAACCTGGAATTCTCAAGAGGACTGCAACATTTCATACAGTCAAAGCAAGTGGAATTTACAAAGACTGATAGACATATTGTAAGATAAACAGCTCAAAAATCAAATTCCAAATCTAAGCAGCAAAGTCAGAACCACATGCTTTTTACCTGCTCAATGCAAATATTCTCAAGGTTGCATCTGGAATGCTGTTTCCATCATATATAATGAAGCAAATGTTGGTGAATGCCACACCTAGACATTTTTGTTCAAGTGCAGATGAGCATTCTCTCAAGATACTTTCAAACAACATCAAATAGCAATTACAAAACAAAATTCTTCATGTATGTACACATGACTTGTATGCTGGTGTCATTTGTGCGCCTTATTTTTTATCTGTAGTTTGTGATGCATGCCCAGTTCAGTCACTTAAATGACTATTTAAGCCTTGGAAGTCAGTAAAACAATTTCTTCTTATGTACTATACACAGTAGAGGAGAAGTTTCGGGAGGAAAAGCAGGAAGAAATCAGAAAACTGCCAGAAGCACCCACATAAAGCTGTAATGCTCTGAACAAGAGCCAGGTCCTGTGCAAAGAGCTCTCCCACACCGACAAAAACAGTGACCTTTGACGCGCTAGAAGTGAGCGACCCGCTGCCACCAGCTTCACACCTTCCCTCGGCACTGCCTTGCCTGGGGGTCTACACAGATGAAAGCAGATGGTACCACACCACTGCCCACTGCGCAGTACAGGAGAGCCTTACGGGTACTGATGGCGTCATACAGGGAGATACCAGTTAAAAGCCACATTTTATTTGTTGGCCCTCATCCTATAACACGGGACAAATCACCAGTGTCATGAAATGAAAACTGAAGCATTACGATGACAAGGAGTATCTGATCACACTGTGGATTAGAACTGGTGTCAGACCTGTGCCTACATTTCTGGAAATCAAAGGGCAATCTACACAGATTTTCTAGAATTCTAAAAGGTTATTAAGTTGGAGTGTTTTTTTCATAAAATAACTGGATTGCTCCAAACATAGTAGCCACTGCTGCAAAAGCATTGTCGATTTTTTCATGTTTGCATGGTACCTAGGTAAACTTAGTACTTTTACAACAAAACAAATAAATTAAAAGTCATCATTGTTCCAAGGAACCAACAGCTAGAACCATAGTATCTCTCAGCTAGTCTGAGAGATCAGAAAGAATTCAAGTTAATTCTGAATAGGAATAAACACATTTTTTCTATAAGGAGCAAATATTTTAAAAATCCACTTTGTGTAAGTTATGTTTGTCCATTTTGGGTGAAAAAAATATTTCAGAATGAAAAGCCTAATTCTGGATGAAAAAAAAATCAGAAAAAATATCTTTTTCATTCTGAAAATGTCAAAATAAAGAGCTTCAACTTGTTCAATGTGCATTTGGGCTTTTTACCTATGAAACAAGAAGCTAAATTTGAATGGTTTAGGTTCTCTAACTGCTTACTGCCCCTTAATCAGACAGCACGAGTAGGCAGGGGAGATATTTATAGATGGAGCTTTAGGAGGAGTATCTGGTATTTTGTTTACTACTTTAATTTAATTTTATAAAGTAACTGTGCAGATGGTAACAAGAAGCATATGAATGGAGGTCCGTCGTGGAAAGAGAGCCAAAAATGGAACTCGGATGCCAAACTTGAAGTGGAAAGGGAGCTGCCTCTTCCAGCTCACCTACAGAAAAAGAAAGCTGTGCCCAGCCAAGTAGCATGAAGAAAGCAAGGTGCTTCAATCAGTTTATTCACACGTCCGAGGCAGGTTAGGACTATCCGCAGTAAAGCTGGCAGAGTCACAAAGCTACAAACTACTTGTGTCTAAGGAGAAAGTAAATCAAATCACAACAGAAAGAAGCATGCTGAGCATGAAAGAGAGGACCCAAGTCCCAAGGACAGAAAGAGGAAGAAACACAGTGAACCATATAGATATGGAATTTTAAGCCAACATGCCAAGATACCCAAGAATCAGCAGCTATTTTCAGGTAGAAACGATACAGAGAGCTTACAATGGAGTAAGACAAAAAGAATACTTGATTGCCAAACAGATTAGAAGAAATAAGGTGGCATAGGGAGATCAGACTCGGAAATGGCAGAGCTGAATTGTCAACTATTTTTATCTTTTATTTGGCAAAAGGTGTGCAGTTGTAGTTCACACCAATATGTCAGTGAAGGCCTACCCAGAAGACCGCCTTTACCCCAGGAGAAGACTGTGGCAACAAGACATCATTTCCCATGCCGGAGAAGTATCAAGAAAGCCAGAAGTTCCCTAGCAGGAGGACAGGTCAGCGGGCGAACTCGCTCAGTATCTCTTACCACAGTTCCAACTTAAGAAGGATCTTTGAATCTAACAGCACCTAAGGGCAAGCCTCCCGGCACACTTCACATTAATTGCCTTGAGCATCAAAGGGCTTTTCTAACTAAAGAAAGCATGGTTTTCACCTTCTGCGTCAATCTTTATAATTTTTCTAATGAGATGGAAATTGTTTCACGCAGTTCATACTTAATATCCATTTGCCCCCCAAAAGCCATTCTACCATTCTCTCAAGAACTCATTCCTCTGTATTTTTCTGTTCATCAGACTTTCAATCCCTTCGACCCGCTTCTTACTCTCCCCTCTCACAACCTCAGAATGAGAATTAACCTCCATCTTTTTAATAAAAGTCCAGAAATGCTGAACACTGCAACAATATTTCCCCAGACCATTCTTCTATTTGAATTTTGTGAGATTCAGAATAAGAAATCAGCCAGATTTCTCTACTTAAATAACCACCTGTGAAACAATCAGCTGATGTGAAAAGGAGCACCATGCATTTTCAGCTGTAACACTTCTGTGTAGGAACACAATAGTTCACATCTGCCAAAACTGTCTTGTAGAGGCCCCAGGAAGATAAATAATCGTATGAGAGCTCAGTAAGTGGGTGAGTCTTTAAGTACTCAGCTTTGCACAGGCGCAACCTATTTCTTTGTGAAAAAGAACAGTGGGATGATGGTTTCTCAAGAAAGAAGTCAATGAAAGATAAAAGAAAATCAATTCAAGTGATTATTCTCCTGCAAAAACTGTTAACAGAATCATAAAAGAGGGATCACAAAGCTCTTTTATGTTCAAAACATAACTGTCACTTAAAGTGTACTTTGGCTTGTAGCAAATATCCACTAGCTTAAATTTTAACCAATAAAAATGTGAATTATTTAAAGACGACATTGATAACTTAGATTGGGCCAAAATGTTGGATTCTGTTAAAAATTACATATAAATTTCCTGAACAAAGCTAAGCAGAAAGCTGGGGTGTGTTATAAAATGTATTTATGTTTTATTAGAGTTTATGAGAAATAACCCATTTTTTTTCCCCAATACACAACCCACATTCTCCAATGTAAGACACGCACCATTTTGTAAATTCATAAAACACCTAAGGAATTAAATTCAATATGTAAAGATAATACGAATAAATATTACATTTGCTTCATATTCCCAAAATGAACAGATACAGAAGGAAGGCAGAAAGAGGGCAGAGTCAAGATGCATACATCTGGGAACCAGAAATTCTGATTTTGTCTGAGCTAAGCAAACGCACCGTGGGCACGCAGCGTATTAGCGCACCCACATCTAGCACCAAGAGATACAAACTGACTCTGAAAAATCCCCATGCTTGGTGGTATTAATTATACAGACGCTAACTATACATTACAATTACCTTTTTTAAAGTACGACAAATGAGAGTTTTGAAAAGAAATATGGAGAAAGAATTGAAAAAAAAATGCACTGCTGGCTTCATAGTAACAACTGACATTGTCAGAAGATCCCAAAGCGTTTCATCAGCTATATATAGAGACAACTTACTCTGTCCCTGAAATTCGGCCATAGATGAAGCGTAGCAAGAAACATTTATAGGACAGACAAACACCACCAAAGCATAGCTTGGGCTTCAGGAGCGTGGAGAAAATGCTGACTGCATGGAGATCACTGGCTTTTGCCAACCCTTTGTTGCAGAAGGAAAATCACGGGGCTGATACATGGGGTGATCCGTAGCAGCTTAAGATGCCCTATGTGACCTTGAGCAAGTTCATTCAGACAAAATTTTCCCCACAAGCTAAGTGTTGGCTCATTAGACAGCTCTCACTGAGAGAAACAAGCTTGTTCTGCTGCACTGTCCTATCTACAGAATAGTGTCAGCAATGGTTCCTCTGGTCCTTAATGTCCACCTGGAACAGAGATTCTCTGGAACAGAGGCTTTTTCCATCTAAAAGCCCTGAGGAGCCTACAGGACAATTATGATCACAGCGTGCTTTACTTATCATATACCGTGTGTAGCCTGCTCCCCAAAATGCCCAGCATTATTCTAAAATGTCAGGCTTGCTCAGGCATTCAGAGTCTCTTTCACTCTAGAGATGTCCATTGTATTTGTAGGGCCACACTTGCAACCTTGCAGCCTGCACAGCAGATGGTCTTGGTTCTCAGAGAGGCTTCAAGACAGATATTAGTAGGGGACATTCAACATCTGGTCTCTGCCACAGCATCGCTAGGCAGTACTGCGATGCATAACAACAATCACAAACTGCAACGTGAGTGCTGACAGATGTAATGTTGGCGAGAGCAAACCCTCTAGTGATGGCGACTGCCAGGCAGCACTACACAAGATCACACCTTTCATGAATGAGAAGAGCCCTCAGACCTCACATTCTGACTTATTTCTGCTAAATGTTTCAGCAGAAACCATGGTACCTGAACTCCTTTGTCCCTGAGCCAGCCTCTTGAGGATGTCATTTTATTTGTTTAATGGCCCTTGTCTGGGTAGATGCAACTCAGAAAGACAGATTAGATCACGAACTAAATATCAGAAGCTTCGATAGATGCTTTGCACAGGTTAGAAATGGCAAAAGTGGGAAATGCATATGGCAGTTTATACACAAGCCTGCAGTCAGTCTGTTAGCGCACTGAAGTTGTAGAGCAATACGCAGGCAGTTACAACGTAATACACACAGGGACAGGTGGGGAAACTACAAATAGTGCTGGCATAAGATCGGAAAAAATGGTGAGACAGATCCAGGATTTTAAAAATGGTTCAGTGATGAGAATGCAAGGGGCAGCACTAGGGGTATAGCATGGCCTATTCCAAACCTTCTGAAGAAGCCTGCACACCGTCATGTGTTCTCAGAATCCTGGCGGCGTTCCTGTTTTACGTTGGCTCAGCCTGATCACACAAAGATACAAAGCAAGGAAGAAACTGCGATTAGGGCAATGTGAAAGCCTGCAACAGACCACGCAACTGCTGCTTCATGAATACAGCCAGTTTAAACAAATCCCTTAGTGAGCCAGCCTGTGACCCATAACTGATTTACCTGGGTTTATTTGTCTAAAAAAAAAGGACAACATCATTCAGTAATAACTTCAGTCGCACTGAGAAAAAGAGAACAGAGATGCTTGTGTGAGATAAGGAATGCATAGACCATGTGCCTTTATTTATCTAGAAACAAACACTGTCAACTAAGTCAGAGTTTCCAGACAATAATTATCTAAGGGGCACAGATGAGACCTGGCAGGTTTTAAATCACTAAGGTATGAGGTAGAGATTATGAGCACAGGATATGGGTACTGCATATCAGACACTGCTGTGTTCTAAACTCAGCACTTGTGCAGATTGACTGACTGACCTTAGACAAATTGCAGACTCAATGCCCTCATTTCTCTTTCCAGATACATCGCTGTAATTTCACTAACATCAATGAAATTAAAGTTACGCACTCAAGAAGACAATCAGGTTGAATGAATTGCCAGCCTGTAAAAATGAACACTGGCTACTTATTATTCCTCCTGTAGGAATGACACAATGATCAGTAAAAGGGCCAAATTCATCCATGTTAGGCACAATCTGAATTACTGCCAAACAGGGATAACATGTTCTTCTCGCAACACATACAGTGCAACTTTTCCTTTTCCAGAACTGTTG
Source organism: Baryphthengus martii (assembly GCA_013396935.1). Lineage (NCBI taxonomy): Eukaryota > Metazoa > Chordata > Aves > Coraciiformes > Momotidae > Baryphthengus > Baryphthengus martii. Next base: position 58,662 of record VWZK01013209.1, read on the forward strand.
TCCTTACATCCTGTCCAACTAAGCTTTACTCTGACACTCTGCTGTATTGAGAACCAGCACTGAGAAAATGAGCAATGTTCCTGATGTATGAAAGCAGCAAGGACTGAATTTTCCAGTTCCTGCTCTGAAGACAATTGTTCCCTGCCCAGCTATGATCTCTCTCATTAACTTTGGTCATATTCTCATCTACCGGATGAGTATCATGAGGGTATCAGTTTTGCACAACATACTTTCCAGTACAAGACTCGTTGCTCTTGAGATAGACCAGAATAATCTACTCATGGGGAAGGCTCTTGTACATTCTCAATCCCTCTGAATATGGATAAATCCTTTTTTTCCTAATTGTCTCAGCTCTCCCCCTGTATAAATCCCATTTATCATAAGCAAAGGAGCGTATTTGCATGATTCTTCACTTCAAAACCACTTTGTCTGTCGGATAAACGCAGTGGAGTTGTGCTAACGTGCAGTCCAGATCTCTGTTGTGTCCCATAGTTAAATCTGGAATATCTGTAATCTTCCAGAATTTCATAACTGTACCAAATTCAAGAGGAGTGTTTTCTGTTCTTTTTTCAAGCCAGATGCTGTTCTGGGTATTTTTCCAGTTCTTATGGACTATAGCTACTGGAGGTAGACTCAGCAACTAGGACGAAGGCGAACCTACCCTTACAGGTTGTAACACTCCACATGTATTTATAGCAAACTCCAGAAATTATTTGTTATTCGAGATAATATGAACACATCTTTCCCTGGCTTCTTCTCCCACGATCAAAGCATCCAGCCAAAAGCTTATTTTGCAGTTCAAATGGATGGATTCAAATGTATCTTGGGACTTCTCTAGAGGAGACTATTCGGTTACAAATGTGTTTCGGGAACACCAAGACACTTGTTCCCCATGTGTCAGCAATCTCCCTTGTATCTTCTTCATAGGCAACCCTGTCACACAGACGATCTATGGAAAATTAGTCCACAGAGTTTTTTTACTATTGAAGTACGAACAGTGGAAGTCAGAAGGATCATAGACTGCACTTTCAATCGCAGAAGAGAATGTTTGCAACTGCATGACGGAAACACCAGATAAATATTGGATTCTGCGGGGCCTAAAGGTTCAAACCAGCAGACCTACTCAGTGGGCAAAAAGACAGAATGTAATTGTACTCTGTAAAGCACTTTAGGGAAAAGACAAGTTCCACAGTACCAGCACTCATTATCCTAAAACCAGCCACTGGATGGGGAAACAGAACAATGGACAGTCTGGAGCACGTGTCTCAGTTTTCTCTCGAAGACCAGACAAAATAGTAATTCTGTGAGGCGTAAGGAAGCATGTGAAAAACCAAATACACAAGATATTTGGAATACTTGAAGGCAAGTACAAATACTGTGATAACCAGAGCTGAAAATCATAAATTGTGTATTCAGGAACATGTTTCAACTGAGTGCAAGACACCTTCATTCAATAAAAATAAAAAAAGAAATCGCAATCCTGTAGAGCACTGCCTACGTAATACACTGAACAAAGCAAGATTTCTGGAGAAAAAGTAGTTTGTGACTATGCAATTAAAGTCTGCCTTCTGATACATACAAAGCTGAGCTAAGATTACTTGGGAAACTTAACTCTAGTATAGTCCACCACTGATGTTCTTTTAAGATATCTTTTCTGTAACTAATTATAAATACATTATAAATTAAGTAATTATAAATCAGTTCTGAATTGGAAGATAGTTCATACAAAAAGTTAAGGAAAGCACTAAAGGTTTCCAGTGCAGCCTAACAGTTACATAACCAGCTTCTGCTCAGGAAAGAACATCGGATTTTGCATTTCAGATCTTTGTTGTAATTCACACAAAAGAGTCTTTAAATAGGTTACAGTGACAGAGACTAGGTACATTTTAAAGACTGAGTGATAAATTGTAGAGGGGGAACAAAACGTTTTAAACAGACTAAAGCACAGCACATGTATCACCATATTGATAAGAATCAGCAGGTATTGCAAAACAAAGGGATCCTACCAGAAGTAAAGCAAGAAAGATTTTGAAGTGTAACGTCTGCTGTGCAGGATCTGAGAGCATCGCGGTGGGAACTGCTTTGTCTCTGGTCAACAGGCTTATTTAAAGGAATTGTATCAGCATCACTGGCAGAATCACCTGATTCTTAGCACCACACTTCACTACAAGTTCAAGGCCAGGCTGCCTTCCTACCCACTACACTAAGCGCCTGCCAAGCCTTCTGCAGAAATAGCACCCGCCTCTCAGTGTGTTCAAGGAATTGCCTCTGATGCCACCGGGCTTCTAAGTCTTTCTCAAGTAGTTTCTCTATAAAGAGCTATCTGTAATCACTGGCATACACAGCACATGAAGAATGACAGAAAGTAAGAAATGCATTGGAGAAAACATTGACATATACTTTTGTCAATAAGAGTTATTAGCTGTTATCAAGAACATTTCCAGTTGTCAAGACTATTTTATGAAAGGCAGCAGAGTCTCTACATCATCTTGAGACAGCAAGATCACTATTTTAACTCTGAAAATATGGCACCTCTAGTAAATCAGCAAATCTGGAGATCTAGGTTTATCAGCAAATTCAGCTACATGCCTTCATCACCTAAATCAAACACAGTTATTTCTTCTAATAACTTTTTTCCCCCAAGAATTCCCAAGATGTGTAACAGCATGGACAGTTCCCAGTGCCTATTGAAAACAAATACAAAAGCTAAAGTTTTGTTAAAACTCCATTGCAATGCAGAGAAATGTTTGGGGGTTTTTTTGTGACTGCAGATACCGTGTGTAATTCAGGACCACAGAAATGTACTTTCTGGCTTTCTAATACTTTTCAAATATTATGTATTAATAGATCTTATTTATAAATGCCTATTTACATAATTTTAAAAAATGTTTAGTTGTTCCCAGTGCCGCAGTGCTAGGCACTACGTGAACGCATAACTCTTTCTTACAAAAAATATGTAAAATAAATAAACTTCAGAAAGTGGACGAATAAAGGATGTAGCTGAATATAACTGAAGGGCAAAACTGGCAGATATATTTTGTCCTCTTCGCTATGGTATGTGGATCACACTGTTCTCATGCGTTACCATACGAAGTTGTGAGCTCATTCTAGTTCAAACCATGGATTCACCAGGTATGGAAAAGGCCCATGGACAGGCAGTGTCTGGGGCAAATGAAGAAATGAAAGCAGCACTGGCTTCAACGGCCAGCCTGGGAAAAGGCAGAAATTTGTATTCAGTGCATCGGGATCGGAATAACACTATTTCTCCTGCACGGAAAGATTCATCTCGGTATTTTAAAAGAACAAAAGAAAACAAAAACAACCAAGGAAATAGCTGGCAGACAAGCAAATAGAGGTTTGAACAGCTGCAAGTCAGGAACGGGTAGTTGCACCATACGAGATCTATTGCTATTCCAGTGCCTACCAGTTGCTGGAATAACAGGCAATTGAGGGAGGTGATAGCAAGACAGTATACAGCAGCAAGAAAAGCATCTGTGTTAAGCATGTTCCTTATTGATCACTTTTTCCTCCTCCCCATCCTTCAGTTTATTGTCTCTTTTACTGTTTCCAGCCTTTCTGTGAAAGATGAGATGTGCCCAGCACACAACACTCTTCTTACTGCTTATGTACATCCCAGTCCCTCATGGTCACAGTGCTACACTGATTGCCACGCTCTCCCAGTACATTAAACAATCCGATTCACAACTACCACGCAGTACAGCTATGACACCTGCTCTCTCAGCAGATTGCCTGGCACAGGTATCTTTTCATAATAATAAACAGCTAACATTTACACGTGGTATCATACTTCCCAGCCTAACAAATACCAAATCACGACAAAGTCCCATCACAATCACAGCAATCATGAGAGACATTTCCCTATTCTTCATTGCAACAATTGTGCGCTTGTTAAAATCCAGTTGACTTTTTGCACAATAAAAAAAAAATAAATAAAAAAAAAATCACAAATCACCAAGTAGCTCAGCATTGAAATGACTGCTTTTTTTATTCTATTTTTCACCATTTCCATTTGTCTTCCTTACTCTCGCTGATGCTTTTTGGGACAAACTAGACCCATATCAAGTGGATACAAAGGTAGTTAGAAAGATGACTGTTGCCTGCCATTTTCAAGCTGATGCCTTCTTTGCACGCACCTAGCTGAAGCTAGTCTATCAGGGGTTTGCTTCTCTGTATCTACAATATATATTTAAAAGCTTCGTAGACAACAATTTTGATTCAAATGCCCTCAGTCTATATTAGCACATCAGAAAGCCTTTAATATAGTAAAATCCCCAAAACAGCTTCCCACCACTCCATCCAGAGGGTTGCTATTTATTATTAGATCTGGAATGAGAATCTGTGGCTTGGGGAAGCTGCAATTTTCCAAGAAAAGCCAGAGAAACATGATACTGCCTGCCACGGTGGTCAGTAAGTAGATAACATGCTTGATACAGCGCTGAGCAAGGAAGATTCTTCCAGCCCTCCAGCTGAAAGAAGAATTACTCTCCCTTCAGTACTGCTCCAGCAATAAGAACTGCAATTCCCTGTGACCTCAACCACCATCGAATTATCATTGATTGCTTCTGCAGCTGCACTCGTATAACTCCACTGACCTCCTCAGAATTACTCTGGAGTTCTACTAATGTAAGCATAAAAAGATCAAGCCTTTAGGGGAGGAAGGGTACATAAGGAAAACAAATCTTAACTCCCTCATTTTACATATTCCTGTTGCTACATGATAGCATGGCTCCAATCTCTTTGCTTCTAACAAAAGCTGAGCCAAGCGAATAACGGCCTCGAGGCCTTGTCAATGCACACGCTGCAGAAGGGCACTGGCCCATTGTCTCATCATGTCCAGAGGTGAAGGGTGACCGCTGCATTGTCACTGAGAGCAGAAAGAGTTGAAAACAGATAAAAATAGATTCCTACAGCCTTAAAGTACACAATAAAGCACATAAACTGTGATTATCAGTTCTTCCTGATAATCACAGTAACTCAGAGACCACAGATGTCTTCTTACAAATGATAAGCTTCCAACAGGGACTAGACATGTACACAAATAAAGAACAAAGGACACGGATTAGCTCAGAGTAGCAGATTTAACAGCACAGCCTCCAAAACTACAAAACTTCGGCATGCTTCCTACCACCAATACCAAAACAAAATATATCCCCTGACAATAAGATTATCTTGGCTTACAAGATGTTCAAGCCACTGCTCCACAACACATTGATTTACAGGTCAGTTAGTACATATATACTCACAATTAACACATGTATCTCAACACCTACTATTGCTTAAAAACTCGGAGAATCTGATACACGCTAAGGAAGTTAGTCTCCTTTACATATGCTAGAAAAGTTTTAATATGACTTCATCGCGTTGGAATCAGATAATATTTTAGATGTCTGGCAGCGTCACATCACCTATTAGGACTGGCGTGGGGAAATGTTAGGGAACAGCATCACAGAATGTTAGGGGCTGGAA
>VWZK01013219.1:0-62378 GCA_013396935.1 Baryphthengus martii
CCTTTCCAACCATAGTGATTCTATGATGTGCAAAACCCAACTGCTACCAGCAGCCTGATGCAAACTCCTGTGTAAGTCTAAGAAAACTTTATCCTTTGTTGAGCTTTATTAATGAGATTTGTTTCCTCTTAGGGTTTTACCTCCAGTGCCCTCATACTTGCTCACTCCACCTGCGCCTTCTGAGACATCATGATTCTCCCCATGACTTCTAACTGTGGCAAAACCTAATCCAGAGAAGAAGAGATAGTGTTTGCTGGGTTCATAAAATAGAGACAACACTGCCAGGCACAATATCCTACCTAATATAACCAAAACCTTTAAAAGCATGAAAACCTGAACATGTTCTATTACAGAAAGAGCACACTGCTCTGAGCACACTGGACAATAATTAAACAGCAGAATAAACACACTTTTATAAATATAATGTGGTCTTGCACTCAGAAAGTTTGGGGATGTTCTTTTTTTTTAACTAGTATTAATTTTTTAACACCAACACAAAACTTAAGTGTCGTAAGAATCAGGAGGACATAGAATCATAGAATGTTTTGGGTTGGAAGGGACCTTTAAAGGTCATCTAGTCCAATCTCTCTGCATAGGTTATTTTCCAATAGAATTAATCATCTATTTGTTAATTGAAGCAGTTTGTTGCTTATGGTTCCCAGACTAGCAAGAAACAGTGAAACTGCTGAGTGATGCTCCTGGTGGTTTGGCAGGCTCCATGTATGAGAGGGGTATCTGCTTGTATGGAGGAGAATCAGCCAGCTTGCTTGCAGGCACAAACTGGGCATTCAGTTAAGGACTCCGTTTGGCATCCTAAAAGCTGTGTTGGGCTTTCTGAAATTCTGAGGGTCAGTTCTGAAGGAAAAATACAAATCAGAAGGCATTTTGAAGAGGCTAACAAATATAAACTTTATAGCACAATAAAATACATATGTAAATTGTAAATGAAAATATATGACATGTACATCCAGGCTCAGAAAGAATGGAAAAGGAGATGAAGGCTAGACTGGGAGAACAGAGAATGCGTCCAAGGTGGGTAGATAGGATCTAGGTTACTCTTCACCTTACAGATGAATCGGAACATTTCGAGTAGAGAAAGATGACAAACAATGGCCTCAATGAGAAGGAACACATGAAGGTCAAAAAACACATGGGTGTGAGACTAATTTACTGATTTAATCCAGCATTTTGAATTCACTGAAGCTTGAAAACAGAGATGCTGGAAGCCATTAAAGAAAAATGCTGTGAAAACCAATATATGAAGCAACTTGAGATGTTCACTGATTACAGCATAGGAGCAACAGAGACGTCCACCCAAACAATACGTTCCATTTTTACATCATTAGGCTAGATGGAATGAGAAGGTGGCTAAGAGCTGAATCCTAATGACCCCAGTAATCTGTAGGCAGAAAGATCCATAATTCTGATGAACTCTGGGAAATTATACAGAAAGTGGCATCCTAGAGATTACAGGGAATTTGGGGCTAAACAGTGGACAAAATTAAAGGAGTAAAGAAAGAAGTGAAAATCTGAACAAATCAGATGACAAGGTTTAGTGCCTAAAGGCATCTGACTTCTCAGTATCTCAGGAAAGCAATAAGGTTGCAAGCAAACCCTATTGAAACCTTGATTATTGCTTTTGCCACTGAGCTCATGTCCCAGTAGGGCATTCTGCTTGAATCAGACTCTAATGTGAGACATTTTAATTGTGATTGCTGGGCCAGCAGGAAATGGTGAGCCTAATGGACTGGTAATATTTAAGTCAACTCATCGAAGAGAGAGAACATGCAGAGCAGCGTGGAACACCGTAGGGGAAAAAAAAGACAAAGTAATGAGTTACCTGGGGTCAAAGAGGAGGGAAGTTGCTGGTAGAAGAAGGGGGTAAACATGCCTTGGAGGAAAGGAGGGTGAATTCTTGGTTTGTGGTTGTTGGGTTTTTAAATATATATCGCCAATCTATCGGCAGCGGTATGACTGGAGCTATCTCAGTTTAAGGTCACAGTGATTTTTTTGGCTTCAGTTTAGTTTCCTTATAGAGGTATATATCTAGCAGAATCCACATCAAATTTACCTCAGGCAGAGAACAGCACAAAAATTACTAATGTACAGAATCTCTGAGGTGCAGAGGGACCTCTGGAGATTGTCCAATACATCTCTGCTCAAAGCAGAGACAACTAGAGCAGGTTGGTCCAGTAAGGTTTTGAGTAACTCCAAGGATGGAGGACCCTCAACCTCTTTGGGCAACTTGTTTCAGTGTTTGACCACCTGTACAGTAAAAAAAAGTTTTCTGTTATGTTTAAACTGAATTTCCTATATTTCAGTTTGTGCCCATTACCTCTTGTCCTTTCACTGGGCACTACTAACAAGAGTGTGGCTCTGTCTTCTTTAGCTCTGCCCTACCTGGTATTTATACACATGGAAAAGATCTGCCCTGATATACCTGTATAAGCCCATCTAGTTGCCCTTCCCATCCTTTAACAGATTCAATAGGTGGTATTTGGCTTTCCTAATCCCATCTCTGCATGCTTGGACAGTGTGTCTATATTCTTCCCAGGTCATCTGTACCTGCTTACACCTCTTATACTCTTCCTTTTTATGTTTGAGTCATAGGATCCTTGTTCATCCATACCAGCCTCCTGGCACCTCTGCTTGACTTCCTGCATGTTCGGATAGGCCAATCTCAAGATCGCAGAGGTGATCCTTGAAAATAAACCAGCTCTCTTGGATGCTTCTTATTGTTGCACTCCAGAAACCTCCTGCATTGCTTTTGCTTTGCTGAGTTGTCCTTCCAGCAGGTATCAGAGTGACATAATTCCCTCATGAGGACCAGGGCACGCAAACATGATGATTCTCACAACTATCTGAAGAAGGCCTCACCTACTACTTCCTCCTTATCAGGCAAGTCAGCAGCAGATACTCACCACAATGTCACCATATTGTTTTGCCCTCCAGTCCTGATCCACAAGCTCTCATCTGACTACATCCATCCCAAGGCATAGTTCCACATGTTCTTCCTGCTCTTCCCTATATAAATAAAAGATAACTTCCCACCTGGCTGTCCTGATTTGTCCTTATTTGTGTTCACTCACTTGGGGCGAGCCTCCTTCGATTCTGTTGTGTTGGTTTCCACAGGTCTGTCTTGTCCACATCATCCTGCACCCTTTCCTTACCTGCCTGCAGGATCATTTCCTCACTTGATTGTGGGTCGTCCTGTCTCTCTTTTGTCATTCCCAGCTTAAAGCTTTCCTCACCAGGCTGGCCAGCCTCTTGGCAAGGATGTTTTTATCTCATTTAATTGCATCCTGCCTCTTCCTAGTAGCTCTTGATCCTCAAGGAAGATCCTACTGCAGCTTTTCTTTTCAAGGTCCAATTACCACCCCTTCTCCAGGCCAGCAATAATGCAGAAGATCAGCAAAGGAAGAGTCAGTCTATTACATCTGTGGCGAAGACTATGAGGAGAGCAGGGCTGCTGTGTCAACAGTCCAATGTGAGTACATCAAAATACTTCACAGGGTTTCTCCAGTTTTGACAACTTTCTTAAGTATAGATAAGATATATGAAAAATAGATAAACATAGATGAGATACATCTTTCCCACTGACTATGGGAAAGATTCAGCTCCAAAAAGCAAAATCCAAAATAAAAAAAAAAAATAAAAAAAAAGATTTTTCATATTTTTCAGAATTGTTTATCACAGTTGGTAACAACCTGTTACAAGACCTGGATTAGTATAGTAGCAGGATAAGAGGAGCTAGCATGATATACAACAACAAACCTTTTCCCACATTAATTATCCCAGCTGACGAGAAGGAAATGCAGTACTTTTCAGAATCTAGGCAGAAATTGCCATCAACATACTCAAGAAATTTATTGTAAATTTTAGAAAGATCTTCGCATTTTTCCAGGGTCAAGCTTAATAGCAAGGCATGAGCAGAGATGCACATTTATAGCCCTTCTTTCCCTCCCTCATTACAGTGCACACTCTCCCATCTGCGAACAAAGATCTCTGTAAGGTAAGAGTCACAACAGGTGGTAAACACTCCAACATTTAAGGGCTTGTTTAGATGGTAAATGGAACCAATCCAATTAAATCAGTTGTAAATCACACCCTTAGCATTTCAGCAGTAGTTAGCATGAGACAGATTTCAGAGCCATTTCAGTATAGCTTAATGTCATTTCTTTTATCAGCTTAAATTACATCAAAACCAGGGTCTACAAATAGACCTTAATCAAAATATTATGAATTAGAATGCGGTTATTTCCTTTAGTTCTAGCTACCACGTAGACTAATCCTAAGACTTTATAAACATATGCATATGCACACAGAACACTCACTGGTTCAGTGGGAAGACAGCTTACAAATTACTCAGTGCTACCAATTAGTGAACAAGCAGGAAAAAAACCCCGACTGCCAATAGAAGTAAAGCAGAATGCTTCACAAAATATGTGCCGTAAGTGATACTGTAGAGCATCTTACCAAGAGAACCAGTGAACATACTGTAATACTAGATATTGGAAAATATATATCACAATATAGAACATGAGAATTTCTTTCCTATATTATAGCACTTGGTTAAATATTTAGCAAAGATTCTCTGAACAGACCTGTATCAGCTTGAGATATATATCAGCAAATGAGAGTTTTTATGCTGCTATATTGACATGATTCCTCCGGAATACTGCAAACAAGTTTCTGCAGGACCTCCTAAAACAAATCAGTGCTACTATATAGGCAAGACCCTGTTAAGTTTTCTACCAACATTTCTGTGGTCACGCTAAACCAGTGCAAATGTGCAGGAGCAAGTAAATCTTTAACCCTGAGTATTCTGCAGAAATTTTGCAAGTAACTTCCTGGGAGGATTCAATAGAAAATTTTGACTTGCTAAGACCATTCAGTCAGCAAAAAAAAAAAAAATCTGTGCTACGTAACCAACAATGAACAGGCATCACGGCCTGAATTACCAATATTGACTACCTCCACAAACCACAGAGTAATTTACAACACGTCACTTGTCTGCAAGGACTTTTGAGGACAGCACAGCCGACTGGGAGATGTCACATTAGAGAGACACGTAGGCAAGATCCCAATGAGCAATTGATTCAGCTTTGATGCCTAGCGAGCTAATGCAGCATCTCGATTACTTGCACTCTCCTGTGGGCAAGTGGGACTGTTTTCCATGGAAGACGTACAGCCCCCGCTCTGGCACAGAACAGCTTTCCACATCAGGGAATCCTGTGCAGTGCTCTGCAGGCCAATATGGCCAATAAATAAAGAAAGCTTTGCAAATTTATCATCACTAGCCTCCACTTGGAATCCAAGTCCTCAAGGTACAAAATGCTGGAGTCTCAGTCAGGATGACCCCAGGTAGGCATCATATTCACTATCGTCCCAGGGGTTACATGTGAATGTCTGGGGGTGGTTTTGCCACCCCATACTAACCTTATATTGTAAGATGCTGGCTCAGCAGCAAAAAGACATGGAAAGATGTGATTGACTTCTGCAAATACACCAAGGAGGAGTTATATGAGGGGAGGAAAGAAGAATGTAAAGACAATGTTGGCATAGCAATAGGGAGAAGTCAGACAGATGTTTAGATGCTAGGAAAAAAAGATCATAAGCTTCAGGAAAAAAGTGACTCAGATTTTGCATAAGAATAACAAGGTACCGAACTCTTTCCTCATATGTACCGTGGATACCAAGCACAATACAATGCAGTTACTTGTGACAGGAAGGAAGAAGCCTGGAAGGGTCCCTCTACTCCTGCCAAAACTGATATACATAGACACATATAGATACAAGTTTGTTATATATAGCAAGGTGAGCCTCAGAAGATGACAAAGGCAAATTTATTTTCTCAAGGGAAAAAACCCAAAGCAGCAGTAAGTAGCTAACATAAGTAACTGCATTATAACCTCGGCCATTGCTTTCTCAGAACATTGGCATGCTGTTGTCACATCGCTATTATGAAGAAATCACACTGTGAGGCAAGAAGCCTTCCTGCAAACCAAGATGGGAAGCACAGAATCAGCTGCAGTTTTTTCACTGCAGGGGTTTCTCTAAAGAAGAAGAAGAAAAAAAAAAATTAAAATAAATCTGATCATTGGTTTTGCACACACTAAGAAAAATTCAGTTTGCAAACAATGAACATCCTTTGTGTTCAGTGTTGGCAAAGCAATTGATTCTAGTTTGAGATTGGACCTGTGCCACTGCAAAAGCAGTTCGTCTTTTCTGTTCTGAAAAGTATCGTAATGAAGAGCTTCAACAGAGGGGATTTTTATCATTAGACTCAGGCTATGTTTCCTTTTAATTTCTCTCACTTCACAAAACAAAATGTAGGGAATCCATCATCCCAGCATATTGAGAAATAAAGTAACTCTGAGATACTGCAGAGAATGTTAGGACTTAATATCTGACAAACAAATAACTTCCAATATGTTGTTATCTTCTTTCTTAAAGGGGTTTTCCCTGCTTTCTCCACCAACATTATGAGGATATGGCTTCCCATTGCATGAATACCTATGTCGATGCAAAAAATTGACTCTCCTGAAAGAAATAATCTCTTTTTTAATCAGAAGATTCAATGCCTATTTCTTCCAACAGATCTCAGTATGCATACCACACACTTGGTGAAATACCAGAGAAAACTTCGCATCGTTATCAGGCAAGAAATGGGGTGACATAAATGGAAAACACGCTTAGCATGCCAGAGAGTTGGGGGTTTTTTTGAACCCTTCCATGTTCAACTGTTCATATGCTCTCTCTCAAAGGAGAGACCTTTGTACATCAAAGCAATCAGGAGGAGTCCACTTGGAAAAACTCTGGCCTTCAAATGGCATCTTTATGACAAAGTGTAATTCCCTATAAAAATGGGCACCTTGCTACTGGTTTCTGCACTCAAAAGCTTCCTTTTTTTTTTTTTTCCCTAACTCTATCAGTGTGTCTAAAAAAAGATTTCACTTCTCCATGCGAACCTTACACCTCTCATATCCTCAGACCACCTTGACTAGAACAACCCCATGGCATTAAAAAAAAGAGATTCACAGTCTTAAAACTTGACAGACATTTCTTTTTAACACCTTTTTATACAAAAGCAATAACAGCAGGTAGTAAACCAACACTGCTGCACAGCATGGTGTAGGAAGGAAGTGCTATAAACCCTATCACAATTATTTCTGTGAAAGACAAGGCCATCATTAGTGCCGTATTGATCCATCTCCCTCTCCCATCACCACTGTTTGGAAATTCACTCACATTATTATTGCTGTTCCAGACAGTATTATTATAACAGACCTGCATTATACAATAAGAAGCTTTGGTATAATTGACATCTGAAGCACCAGGGAGCTTGAATGTTTGCTACTGGTTAGAACGTGGTCTCCAGGGGCAGACTTTCCTTCTCACAAAAAGGGCTATCACATTGTCATTGCAGTGTGTAAATCAAATCCTCAGTGACTGCTGTTTTTTCATTACTTGCCTGTGACCTGGAACTAAATCTTTGCAACACTGTACTGCTGATTACCTACCTCTGGAACCCACAACAATACACCGCAATCATGAACCAATACCTACAAATGGGGCAAAGTAAACGACCTACCTGGGTTAAAACAACAGAAACCTGTTTATTTTTCAGTGTCATTAAATTGGAAACCAAAAATATAATGCCACTGTTTGGGCCCTAGGTGCTGTGGAAAATCTCTGGCTTCCACACATAGCTGGGCACAGCCAAGACATAGGAAGCACAGGTAGACTTAGAACATCCATTCTCCCCAACCAAATGAAGCTTTTACCAGAGGTGGTCATTAAAAGATCCACATGTTGCACATTAAAGGCCATGTCAAAATAAAAGACAGCATTTTAGGTAGGGCTTCTGCTACAAGAGCATTGGTGTGGTGTGAAAACCTAGGCTTGCCTGGGACCTCAGTCTGGCAGGAGGCTGACCACGGGAGCTGATGCAGGGAAGGACACATATAGTCCCATCAAACACCATCCCCGCTAGGGCAGCCAAGCACTGAACAAAGCACATGCGCAAAATCAGGCCCCAGCTCCCAGACAACACATTAGAAAGACCAATTTTTAATGTCTGTCCAGGGCCAGCTCCCGCTAGTGGGAATGATTTATAAGAGGGAATTGAGCTGATGGCACTGTCCTCTACATTTGCCATGACATGGGGAATTTCTGCTGCATACCCGAAATCAACATAATTCACAAAGTTCATACAGCTTCTCTCTGTGAGAGAAGACCTAAGGAAGAAATCCACTCACGTGCCATGTGCGTGGCTTCACAAACCCCAGAGCCTCCAGATCACTCATTTAAATAGTGACTCCCTGCTCACATCAGGCTGCCTGAGTGACTGTCACCTCCCCACCTTGCCCATACCAGCTGTGTGGGGCACAGACAGGGTGATACGTGACTTCATTCCCTATCATGGCTTCAAGGAAATGCTACAAGCTGGCACAGGTCACAATGATTTATTCTTAAGCCAGGATCTGAAACAGCTCTGCCAATACAAGAACTGAGGAGAAGGGAGAACCTTTTCTTCCTTAGCAAGGTGGAAGGCTAAGCAAACAACTGCAGTTGTCTCAGAAGTAGCCAACCCTCAAAATCAATAGGTGTATCTTTGTTCAGGACATATGAGGGAGAGTGAGGTCCTCCAGCTTCACACAAGCCATTTCCAGCAAAGTGCACTCATGAGTCCATGTGGCAGGAGAAAGATCACACTAATGTGTCCATAGCCTGCTCCCCTCCTCCAAAATGACTAGTTTTACTCTTCCCTCAACTAGACAGAAACAAAACAGTTCTGCAGCACAGACCGGTGTCTCTTCCCCAGGTTAACTGGATTCAAAGCCTGGTACCGTGCTAATGGTTTGTCGCTGATTGGCTTTGATTTACTGGTCTGGGGTGGGTGGGAAAGCTGGAGAAGAACCTTCTTGACCTGCTATTGAATGTGCATCCTCACAGTCAAATGAAACCCTGATGCTGTGTGAGTAGTGAATCAGAGAAAGGCAGGAGGGGGCTGCTGACCATCCTGTTAAGGATAGCTGTCTCTGATTAAATAGGCAAGGAAGCAAGAAGTGCTGGAACAGAGACCAAATCCAGCAGAAACAAGATAAGTTTGAGGCTTGCATTCAAGCAGGGCATATGGATCTAATTCTACCCACAAGCCAGCAGTGACCTAGCTAGTCCTGCACTTAAGAGGGGAGGTGACTGGTGGAGTTCACTTCGGAGGAGATGAGAGCCCAAAAGGCCTGGCTGCCGCAGGAAAGACACTGGGCTCAGTTTCACCAACCACTGCCAACCCCCTTGGCTCCCTCTGACAACAGTGGAAGACACAGGCATACACCAAACTGAGTAGATGATCCAGCAGCTCCCACACACCGAGGCAACAGTGCCAACATTTGTTTTCAATATTCAGGAAAGCCAAGCAAGTAAGTCTTAGTGTTTAGTACTAAAACAAAACAACAGAAGTCACGGCCCTGAAACCTCGTTGGTGCCCTCCTGCAATTATTTCAAACCAGACCCATCTTATTCTCCTGTATTTGTACTCAGCAGGGGGAGGTGAACTTCTCTGCTGCCTGCGATGTCAGCTTAAGAGCTCTGTTTAGGACACCGTCATAATTCTTGTCTTTTTTTTTTTGCTAATGGTTGCATACCTTTGATTAAAACCTGCATGGTGCATTAAAAGCTAAAACAGATGATGAATGCCACGTAGTACTTTGCGTTAGATCAGAGTTGATTACAATTTTTGATGATCCAGCAGCTAGAAGAGGAAACTGCATGAGCAGAGAAATACTCAGCTGTTAGCGTTGTAGGAGGCAGTGGCTTTTGTTTGACACGAGATACAAAACAGTAACTAAATGGACAATGTACTCTCTAGATCAGTGAATGGCTTTATACCACAAAAGAGCTCTGTGAAGAAAAGCTGGTGAATTAATCAGCCCAAATATTTGTAAGATTTCTTGCTTGTTTTCAAGTGGGTAGCCCTCCCCCAGCAACAGTTTTGGAGCTGGATGCTACTTAGTTAATTTTTCAGCACTGCAAATATAACAGTCAAGTATTTTAAACAAATGAGAAAAGAACAAAGCAGTGCAGTAAAAATTAAAGATACTGACCCAAGTACATATCACATCATCATCCAGGGAGGTATCTTTAGTAATCTCTGCTAGCACACCAGTTAAGCAAAACACTACTGCTGCTGTGGGTGAAAAAAATTAGTTAGACAGGACAGACAAGTTACAGAGGAGGAAGCTGCCAGATTAAACTTAGTCCTGGCAGAAAGCCAGTAGTATGAGCAGCAGAGGGAGGGTCACTTTCTAAGGTCATCCAGAATTTGATAGAAGAGTGCACAGAACAAGTGCATTGAATAGGAACAGAAGAAAAGAGCTGGAGATGACTGAGAAGAGACAGAAGAGAGACAAGAAAAGGAAAAAAAAGACAAACCACAAAATGGTTTTTTGGTGATGTCTCCAAACAAGGAGAGTGGGTTTTATGTTCTCTTTAGTGGTCTTATTAACTTAAAGAACATCAGGATTTCTTTTTTTTTTTTTTTACGCAGCTTTTAAAGATCCCTTCCTCCATAGAACAATTTTCAAAGATGTAGCTGTTCTGCAAGACTAGGCAGAAGTTATTAGCTCGCTATTTCTAAACCTGCTGCCAAGTATGATCAGTTACCTTTCTAGTCTGAGTCTCAGTAACTATCTCAACCTTTCCAGTGAAGTACACTGATGTTGCAACAGTTTCTTTTGCAGTTAGTGCAAAATCCTCCAGGCTTGCCCAGTAGGTGGGTTCCAGAGATCTGAACCCTCCTGGACAAACACCACAAATGTCCATATGGACAGCTACAAGTTCTTTCTCAAGCAAACTCTTGTTTGAATCCCATAAGGAGGATGCTGACCAGGCAGCAGTGCGTCTCTCCTGCATGTGCTTCACTAATCTTTAGATCCTTACTTGGATGATTCTGAGTTAAGAAATTTTCCTTGGGCATCCCATGAAAATTTGGAAGCCCAAAGCAGAAGGAAGTCATTACAAGACCTATTTATCTTAAATAATAATTCACCACATTGCAGAACATCCTGTCACATTTAGACCAGTGTATAGTTGGGAGCATCACAGCGCGTCATTAATACTATCCAGAGATGCTTTTCCTTAAGTAGGCTGCTGTAATCAGAAAAACAAAACACAAAAAAACACATCTGCATTTCTGGCTTCAAAGTATACCTAGTGCTAGCTCCAAACATGTACCTTTTCCTAGTTTTTGCTGCCCACAACTCCACTGCAGCAGATTACGTGTTTAAATTGCGTAAGTGAAAAGGAAGTCATCTTAGAAGGAAAGAAAAAAGGGAAAGGACAGCAAAGTACATCACAGACATCACTGACAGCTTCAAACAAAGCTAGTCCAACAAGCCAAAGTAGTAACTAAATAATCTCTTCTGTTATGGAGATAATGGGTTTTGATTCTCCACAACTGTATCAAATTTTGCATGTTATTTGCACTGCGTTATGGTTAAGAGCTCCTTCCCCTTAACATTTGAAAGGGACCATACTCCAAAGGCACACTAGCTAGATTACATGGACACATTATAGAGTTTCACAATCTTGAGAGCATCCTACTTTGATCTCAGAAGTTGATTATTGGAGCCCCACAGAGCAAAAAGATAGCACAGGAGGGTCTTTTCACTGATATACACATAAGGAAAAAATTCTGAGATTTCTGTGAAATTGCTTTGGTTTAGAATTTTTCTCAAGTGTTTCATTTCAACTATAAATAGAAAATAGAATCTCATGACAAAGATGTAGTTGACATAGTGTGCAATTTTATCATCTGTGAGCACATTTCAGAGTACTTGTCTCAAAGCTGACATGCTGTGTGGACTGTGGAATACGACTATTTTAATATATTCCATGACAAATGCAAGCAAAAGGAGGTGGGATGGAAACAATCCACAAAGAAAATTCTCCATTGGCTCTCCTGATCCGGACTTCTTTTTTATGATACCAGATGACCTTGTGGAGTCAGAATTCTTCCAGCATAAATGGAAAAAGGACTCTTTCTCTGGCTCACTTCCTACCATGTTTTTGCCACAACTTGTAAAGACCTATTCCTGGAAGTGCACTGCTAAATGGATTTGTCTTCTTCCCCATCCATAAAATTACCACAGACAGGCAAATGATCATTAACATATATGTAGACAGCCAATGAAGTCAACAAGCATAAGCATAAGCAAAAACAAAAGCATCTGTTTCCAAGGCTGTCACTCCCTTCCACAGTATCTTCCTCCTGGGAACCACTTCTAGCAAGAATAGAAAAACAACGGTTTACGGAGGTCGCGTATACTGAAACATTCTTATTCTTCCACATCTCAGACAGCAGACCCATTAGTGTAAGTAAAGACTTACTCTATTAGTACTGGCACAACTGAAAGAAGCAGCTGACCTCATCTCCTAAAATCCAATGTAACATGCCAAGGGCTGTAAGTGATTTCAGGCTGCAGCACCTGGGAGGTGAGGTGCCAGACCTCAAACAGCAGCTGGTGACTATTTTAGAAGAGGGTTCTACCTTCAGCCCACTTCAGTTTTGGCTTCAGTGACTATACAGTACTGAGCACACTTACATTTTCACCCAGATTTTTTTTTAAATTTTTTTTTTAGTGCTCCAGGAGGTTGCCCATGTGCTGCAAGGGCAAACTCGTAACTTTACCACAGATCAACGGTCAAGCAGTTCAAAGGTTGCGCTGTACCTCCAAGCCACTCCTTTGCAGAGGTATAAATCCAGAGATGAATATTGCCCCAGCAGAAGCCTCTTGATTTGCATAGGATAACTGAGAGCAGACCTTGGCCCATTGCTTTTGCTTTACAATTTTCATCATAAACTAAAGCAACAGTAGACAACAGTTCTTGCAAAATAAGGCCGTGATTGATATTTGCCTGATTTTTCTCCGTTTCCTGTAGAACCTGCTTCTCTTACACAAGCAGCATGTACTCCTGCAACTGGTAACAGCAGTAGCCTTATACTCTGGTGGACGCGCCACAAGAGGGCAATGAAACACATGGACAGCCTCAGCATCTTATAGATGCTGAGCTTTTTGACCTCAAGTCTAAGAGGTGAAAAGCTCCTGTGTTAGCCATAAACACAGTCAGCAGCTGCCACGAGGAGACTCGGATCGATTTTAAGACCATTTCTGGTCTGTGCTCCTGCCCAACATTACAAGAAGATCAGGCCGCAACTTCTCTTCTTGTACTGATCAAACCTCGCAATGTTAGCAGCTTCCATAGTAACAACAGACAAAAATTTAACCTCAGAGTGACCTTAGAGTCCAAGGCAAGTGTTCCACTGGAGAAACCTTACCCAAAGCTGTCAACATGTCATTGGCCACACACTCATTCACATCCTTGCACCTCCATGCAGCTCAGGTGAGGAGGTGATCCAAGTTCTGCCTCAGCCCCACCAGCTGGGAATTGGCTTGTTCAGATGAATTTGATGTCACTTGGGAAGAAATGATATGTTCTTTGGTACACTATAAATTGTCATTGAGTAGTTTTCCCTCTCCTGTGTCTATTATTTGCAAGTGCTGCTTTTGAAATCCAGTCAGAGACTAAAAATTGGTTATTCATTTTTCTATGCATAATCTCTTAGCACTAAAATGTATGTAACATCTCTGGTTTCAAGTCATCTTCCAACATTTTATAATTTTGATGAGCGATAGGTGGTCATTGATTAACTACAGAATGAAACTGAATCTTGCATTTGTGGGCAACTAGTTTTCTAATGAAACCATTCAATCATTTTCCCTGGGCACCAGAAACTAATAACTAGGATTTTAAGCACCAGAAACAGGATTTAGGTGTCCTAGGTAAATTAAAATTGGCCTAAACTAGAAGCTAGTTACTTCCATTTCTATGATGGGAGCACTGAATCAGCTGCCTGTTTTGACAGCTCATATATTCAGAAAGTGTTTGGGTAGAATGTGCACATACATGGCCTGGTATAAGAACACATGGCCTACACAGATATGTATGATCTATGCATCGTTGTCTGATAGCTCTTCACCTCTGCTTGTCACCAGAAGCAGCTCGGAATCACAGATGTAGCATCCAGGTACTGACAAAGTTTTTCCTGTTTCCTTCCCACTAATCTGCGGTCTGATCAGGGAAGGTGTTGAAGTTCATGGGAGCCAAAGTGGTTTCACAACTTCCCAGAATCAGCCTCTTAATCACATTAAAAATATTTCATTACTACAAAGCCAAGGAATGAAGGCAAACATTTACCATAAGTAATTAGAGCTTTGAAAAGCAAGTATGCTTTCTGCTAGACAGTACCAGCCAGAGTAACTTCTGTCTTCCAGGCATGAGTCAGAAGGTTAGTTTAACTTTCAACGCTACTATACCAGCCTTAATGATGGATATCACAACGATGAGCACTGTGGTGAAGTTTGCATCATTACCGATGAAGGAGCACAACTCCAGCAGGTACAGAAATAGAGTTCAAAAAAAAGTTTGAGAAAAACAGAGTTCAAAAAAGTCTGAAAGTGCTTTGGTCTTGACAGAGGGGCTAGGATAAGGCTTCTGTGAAAACAAGGAAAGTTGTTGAGGCATGTAAAAGATTAAGAGATTTAAGAAGTAGGGTGGGTGGAAAAGGAGAGAAGAGCTGAGACTGGGATTTGGAACAAGATTCTGTAAATGTTGCTTTAACTATTAATTGAAGAGTAAACAGCCTATTAAATTCTTATGGAATATGTGCATGAAAAGCAGAAGCACAAGTCAGATCTGCCCCATGTGGATGTTGTTTATGAAGCAGCCTCCTTGGAAATGTTCCTCAGACTTTTGACAAATGAACTTTCTGTAGGTTGTACATTTGAACATGGAATGCCTATTGTTTCCATCTGCCTTTAGCTTGTACAGTTCCTTGGGGGCTTAATACAGAGACAGACACTTAGTGGAAAGAAGGGTTTATTGAGTGGCAAAAGCACATTCTAGGAGAATGCACTAGGAGAAAAAAAAACAATGACAAAAACAATCCACAACCAACCACTGGTTTCTACAGAACTGAAACCACTGCAGAAGAAAAAAGGCTTTTAAAAAAGTGCATACATTTTTCATGGAATGGGCCTAAAGCACTTATTTATATTTCATCTCTGTATGACACGGTTTTTGCTCATCTAATTCCATTTAGAACATTACAATTTTTGTTTCAAATGTCTCTGTGCTGAAACGTATTCTCTAAAGTGCCCTGGAGCTGCTGGTATTGTGAATGTTATCTAAATGACTCACTCAAATTTTTAAGGACAACTCAGCTTAGAAATACAGTATCCTGCTTTTCAATGATTTTTATTTTTAAGTTTTTCGTTTGGGGTGCAAAGAAGAGAGGTATAGAACGACAGATAACATTTCAATGAAGGCCCACAGTTGCTGCTATTTTCTGCTTTATGGGATGAAGCCAGACATATGTAAGTGGTACGGTTTCTCCTGGTATGTCCAGGACGAATCTTTATTGCTCAGGGCATTCCTGCAAAGGCCATTTCATGAAAAGGACAAATCTCTCTTTCTGATTGGGAAGCAAAAGACAGCTCTCAAACACTGCTTATAGGATGTCTGTTTGAAATGTGCTGCTACATGTTCTATATGGAGCAGAACTGCAACTTAGCCTTTCATGCACACGTGCATAAACCTGTATGGTGAAATTCTAGCTCCAGTAAAACACAATTTTTCTTAAAATGCACACTATACCATAATTATCATGCACACAATCATTCACAAATACTTGCCTACATCTAGAGCATGTCAGCTTCTGTGTCACGTATAGAACAGAGCCTCTGAAGCTGCGAAGCCTGTATTTTAAAGGCAGGCTTTGTTATTCTGCTAAGTAGACAGAGTTAAGGGCTGTATTGTATGTTGTTTTGAAAACAGATTCAAACTCAGGAATACCTCATTGACTTCGCTGACACTGAAAAGTCACTGTAGAAATGATACTCCTATAGAACCAGCACCCAGCCAGACAGGAATTCATTTGCCATCTAGTTACTTTAACTACAAGAGCACCACCCTAAGTGAGTTCTCTTTCACACTGGTTGTTTCTCCACAGAGCCAGAAAGCTAGTTGAAGGAGGTACCCTTTCAGACAGTACAGATACCTAGTTGACATCAGTCTACAGAACTGCGTGTTTTTACCTATGGAAATGCACAATCTGTATTATATTTGTTGACTGGTCTCTGCAGTTAAACTAAAGCAAGCTGGACTGCTGCTCAATAGCAATTAAACTTTTCTCAGGCTACCAGAACAAGTCCTCTGAGGGAGTCAGGTCATTTTTCAGAACAGAAGAGTGTGCTTTCCTAAATAACCACCCTAGCCTTAACCAATCAGAGAGCATACAGATATCATTCCCTAAAAATTAATGCCAAAAAGGATACCAGATGCACCTACTATCTATTCAGAGACCATCAACTTCAATCAAAACATCCTAGTTGATGTCCCAAAGACTTTAGTGAGGTGAAAAACACTTCTGTGCTTCAAAAACTAGCTGCCCCAGACACAGGGCTGGCAAGACCTGAGGAAGCCGTGCGATGGCAAGAAATTAATCATGTGAGATGTACACAAATGATCCTAGCAGACGAACCACACCTCGTGCTATATGAGGTGAAAGATCCACAGAGCTTGCCAACCTGACCCAGGGAAAATTCCCTCCCGTACCAGGGAAGGCAATCTGTAATCACTCTCTATACCACCTACAAAGAGATCTCCTGTTGTGGCCAATCTCCAGTGCTGCAGGGAAAAGCATTTAATAACAATGAAAAGAAGCAGCATTCAAAAATCTTTGTTCATTGCACAAGGGAGGAGATGAAAAGAAATGTGTCCTGATCATCTTCAGACAGCTCATTGAAAATCTGAGCCATGACATTCAGGTCTCTTAGTTGTCTTAACATGGAGCTGCTGGCTATAAGCTTTGGAGTGCAATGCTCTTCCCCAAAGGAAAGGGACAAGCAAGGCAAGCTGCACGGGGACACTGTCAGCCAGCCCGGGCTTATCAGAAAGCCTGAAGTGATCACGACTCACTCTCTGTTTCTCCTCAGAGGGACACTCTCGTGTTCAACAGACCTCACAACCAGAAAGCAGCTTCTTACCCCAACTTTGAATTAGCTGAACTTCAGCTTCTGTCAGCCAGGTGGAAAAGCCTCTGCTATCAGGTATCTTCTCAAAGTGGCCTCTGAGCCTACTCTTAAATTAGCTGAATACTCTCAGTTCTTTAAGCCCTTCATCCTCAAGTTTGTTTTCCAGCGTTTAACTCATTTTATTGCCCAGCTTGGGCAGACTAGGATACATCATCCTAGGAGGAAGCTTACAAACAGCACTGTTTCTTTTTCATATTATCGAGCCAGCTCTTTTTTACCACAGCAACAAAAATTCAAGTTAAAGAAATTATCTGTGATGCCACCTAAG
Organism: Baryphthengus martii; assembly: GCA_013396935.1. NCBI lineage: Eukaryota > Metazoa > Chordata > Aves > Coraciiformes > Momotidae > Baryphthengus > Baryphthengus martii. Next base: position 17,428 of record VWZK01013219.1, read on the forward strand.
TCCTTCCACAAGTCACTGCTTTCCAAAATGTGAGTTTCTCCATTCTCCTTTTCAATATATTACTAGCTGTATTGACTGTATTAAAAACACTGTTCTGTTGGAACAGACACATTAATCTAAGTGATCACTCTTTATGTGGCCTTATTCTTTACTTCCTTGCTAATTTTTGCATCAGACATGACCAGCAAATGTTATACATCACTGACTAGATAGCTGATCAAGGTTTTCCTGCCCCTCTCACCCAGTGTATGGAGAATAAATTTCCAGTAAAACTACCTGAAAGAGCCTGAATGAATTATGGGGAGAGGATGCTTGCCTATGGAGACTGCCACAACTGGAAGCAGAGAAAGATTATTGAATGAGTATTTTAGGCAGTGGGTAAGCCATAAAGCTGAAGAATTTTTCTTTGCTTGTACAGAGAGAAAAAAAAAAAAATGTAGAGGAGAGATTTTGCTCTGGGGATGTCAACTGCATTGCTGATTGAGGTGGAAAATCTGTGAAGGAGCCCCTTGTTAAAACTGTTGGCAGTGTATCATCCAGTGCTGCACATGCTTTCTCTGCACCAGGCAGGGATTTTTCATTTCATATACCATTCAGAACTTGCTGTAATGCTTCCAAAAGTCACATTACATTGTCATACACTCCTATTAACACAAAGATCTTCACTTCATGAAGAAGCTGGCTGCTCTGGAAGATGGGCATAGGGAGCAGGCGCTACAGGTGGCCTATTCACATTGAGATGCTCTATCGACGGGCTCAGCTGAGGGAGTAGTGTTTCTACTGAAGATGAATTGCATCTCCCCAGCTTTCAGCACCTGTCTTACTCACAGGGCTTGGTACCTGGGTGTTTTACATCTTTCTAAGATCTTTCCCCACCGCCAGCCTATCCTATGCCAATTCTACTACTTACAACATTCTCAGCCAAACATAGCAGTTGCTTCCAACAAATAACAAAATTTCTGAAACCTAAGGCAAGCTCAAGCAACATATCTTAAACTATTGGCTACAACCCTATTCCCTATAGAGAGAAAGGCCAGGCTATATTGTATTTCCTTCATAGGAAAAAGATAATTCTTCCTCTCAGCAAAAACCCTGTAAAGTAAGCCATGTCAGAAGTAAATGCTGTACTGACAAAGATCTCACTTTTTAGATGAGTTATCAAAGGTCTGACCAATGAAATCAGAAAACCCAAGAATAATTTTTGCTCCAGAATTAACATATCAACTCCAGTATACTAGGCAAATACCAACCCAGGTAGCTCTGCTCTGCTACCTGAGAAAAAAATAATAAACCTTGCTGCTGATTCTGCTGACCAAATTTGTTTCTACTGCTGTGCACTAGTGACATATGACATTAGACAGTTGCCACACTCTACCCTAGAAGCAGTCATCACATGCACGTGAACCCTGTTTGCATTGCTCTTATACTAGCTCTTTAAAATCTTTGTGTTTCCTACGGGATGAGACAAAGTTGGTACATAATAGGAGATTAATTATGCTGTTACTTAGACACAATATTACTGATTCTTCCTCTGATTTCTATATCCAGTACCACTTAAAAAAATCAGTGCAACGAAGTAATAGAGCTCTGATCAGCCCACAGAAAATAGCAATTAAACTGAATTGAATTCACACTTAACATCAACAGCTAAATACATAAACCATTCACTATCCACATTCACAGCTGACAAGAACAAGGCTCACTTGGGTTAGGAGAAACTGGAAAAGGGCATTTTAAGGTGTGGCTTTTGGTTTTTTTCCAATACTAAATGAAACATCCCACAGGACACACTACAGGAGCCCAGCGATACAGTGCTGACTCTACTGCAGGTGTAAGCTAGTTACTTGGCTTCATGAAATCTAACCGTTATGATGACAACATTGACTTACCAATCTCATCCTGCTTCCTGCAAAAATGTCCTGATTGTCTGGGTTTCTTTCCTCTTTCCTTCCCAAAAATCGAAAAGTCTCTCCCTACGGAAGCAGTGTTGGAGCCCACGAAAGCCAACACCCATGCAACACTGATGCACACTGGCTCTTCTACTCTCTTCTTCACTCATGCAATAAGTAAAACGGTACTTGCAGTGGTCAGGAATGCCAGCACATCATCAGTGCTTCAAATTGCCAGTCTAGAGTAGGAAAATTAAATAAACATAAGTCAGACTACACTTTCTAAATCTCCACACCTTCTATGACTTTGCCCATTGCATCTACCTGAATCTGCCTGATAATCATCTGTCAAGGTCAAAGAAAAAAAGCAAAATTTAATTTGACCATTGTTTTCTTTATTCTTTGCAGTTTCTACAAGTCTGATCTTATCAAGGTACAAAAGTATTGCCCTGCTAGAGAGGCAGAAGTGACCAAAGAAGCTGTATGATCATTGGATATGCTTTTTAGCATACAAACAAGGAAAGGCTGATAAGGAAAGGGTGAATTCAGCAACATAAGCTGTGTAGTTTGTTATATACATGACTACCACTCTCTACACTCCAAGAACTTAAATATCTAACAAAGTATCTGTTAGTAAGTAGGCAAACTAAGATGATACAGTATCTTAGTTTGAAAAAGACCTCTAAGATTGAGTCCAACCGTTAACTAAACTCTACCACGTCCACTGCTAAACCATGTCTCTAAGCACCATATCTACACATCCCCAGGGATGGTGATTCAACCACTACCCTGTTCCAGTGCTTGATAACCCTTTCAGTGAAGAAATTTTTCCTAATATCATCATATTCATTACTAGATCAATATTTACACAAAAACTAAGTCAATTATAAATATCTAGTGTTAAGAAAAGATGTATAACTCTACACACTGTCAGTATTCAGTTATAATCCACAGGTAAATATTACAACTTTAAATAGTAGTACCAAATATCACTGTTTTAAAAGCTGATTCGTTAACTTCGTGTGCAGTCCTTGCAACCTTAAAGCCGCCTATTGGCTATGCAGCCCATGAAATGCTGTGTTCAAAGGATAGGTTTAACAGCAAATTGTGAACAGGCTGACAGAGAAATGTTAATGAAACCTAAAGAGCAAAAGATAAGAGTAAAAAAAAGAAAAGGTGCACCACTTTGAGCCTTGGTGGCCTTGCTACTAGAAACTCTTGGATCTTTACCTTAGTCCTGGGAAAGTGGATTGAATCACTTGATAAAAAATTTTCCTCCCTCTAAAGAGCTGTAAATTTCGTGGTTATAGTTATCATCTGGGCCAACCAGGTCATTGCCAGCACTGATGAGTGAGGGATACTAAACACCACTGCCAGTGGCATAAGGTGGTATAATGGTAAGACAATCAAGCTAAAAGGGCTCAAGTGATTTGAATGAGTAAACACATCCTGCTCTACTGCTTTACTCAGATGTTGTTTCCTTTTACTTCAATAACAAATGTGCTTGAAAAAGTATGCCAAGCTTTGTACCTCTATAAACTCATATATGCCTCCGTTTATTCTTTGAGGATAACAATCTTCTCTTGATATTATTAATCACAATTAACAAAAAAAAACCCACAAGACAAAACAGTCAAACAAAAAAAATACAACAGAAAAAAAACCACTTTCTAAAGATCACGTATTATACAGAGCAACGATGGTTTTCATGTGCTTTCAACACGGGACTCTCAGTATTAGAAAGACTCCACAATGAGATGGAGTAAAGTTTGCACAAGCAGCTCAGAAGCACTAACTGCTTTCAAGACGTGGCCAACTACTTCTGTTTGATACACTGCTTACCCCCGCAGTTGCTGTGGGTATTTGCTTCACATGTTTTCTGTTGGAAATACTTGTCAATATCAACAGCTGAGAAGCAGCTATGATTCCAGAAGTAGTGGTGGCACTCAATTCCCCCAAATCTCTTAAGGTCACACTGTCCATTCTCTGGACATTCACAGGAAAGTTCTTAGGGGCAAAAAATAAAAATAAATAAATAAATTAACAAAATCTTACAGGCAGAAAGAGAATTCCAGGAGGAAAAAGTTAAATCACTAAAGAGAAAACCTCTACCTTCATCATGGACAGATGCTTTAAAATTTATTTTCAAACATACTTAGTCTATATACTCTTTGACCAATATTAAAAAAACATCTTAAAGCCACAGACCTAATCAGAAACTTCAAATGCTGAGAGTTGATGGCACGCAGAACTTACGGTTTTGATGAGTTTACACTCCATGAAGAGGAAGGAAACATCCCCCTGCATAGCATATGGCATCACTACAGGAGATAGCAACAAGAAACGACCTTCAAGGGACCATCTGCCAGTTCTGCTCTAGTCACACCTCCTCCTTGCCCACAACATGACCCTTATACCAAGGAGACCAGCAAAGGATGTACATGGGAAACATCCTAAACAGTTAAAGCCCTTGCTAGGCTTGCATCATTCACTTCACCTTTGTTAGAGTTTTTCCCATCAAATGTCAAGAGCACTTAACCTTTAACACTGTTGTCCAGGAGCATCTGAACACACCACTGAAACTGTGGCCCCGAGGTGGTTATCCATTCCTCACTGCTTCCACATCTTCAAATATTGTTTTGAAGAATAACAAAGGGAGCAAACTGCTAAGACAAAATGTGATCTTTATGGCAGATGGTACCACAGGATAAATGGTTGTTGGTCTGCTGTAAATAATTCATCATTGTCAAGTGTGGTGCCCCAGTCATCTCAACAGAAGTACAATACTAAGAAAAATGTAACATTCGTCACAGAAGTACCAGACACATCATGGGGCTTTCTTTTTAACCCCAGTCAGGCACAAGAGTACAATTTACAGAGTCAAGCAAGACTTTAAGGATGCACAAGAACAATGTTCCTTACTCACAGCCCTGTGCAAACCGGGTGACCCTCATAACCTGAGAGGAGTAAGCTGAGTGACACTGATTTCCCTTTGCTTGTGAGAAGGTGAACAGAGAATGAGAGAACTGTAAAGGAGCCTTGTTCTGTTTCTCTGCTAACCCCCCAGTGTGGTAGCCAGTGCACATCATGTTCCCTGCACATTTAGGCCATCAGCAATTTATTTTGCATGGCATAGAGAAAAAGTGAAGTAGGGAGGCAACCAGGACTCCTAACTCAGGCTCACAACTCACAACAACACAAAGACTGGGATAGTACAGTTCATGCCTCAACCCTCCACCACTGGATTCAATCTCCTATTTGGGGGTCATATGGAAACAGGTGGGGAAATGGGCAGACAGCAAGTAGAAGATACATTTCTGAATGGTGTGCTTACGGTGCAGCTGCGTTTCCCTTACACAGCTCTGAATAGTCCAGTGCTACAAGAATTATTACTCCCAAATTACAAGGAAGACCACCCAAACAAGGAACAACATTAATTGATGCACAGAAGAAAATCGAGGTAAGGAACAGTATTACACTGAGTTACTTGTTCCCCATGCCTGTCTCCCCAGTAACTGTATAGAGACCACAGGCTGTCTGACCTGGAAGAGTGGCTTGAATCACCTATCAATTTCCTGCCAGAAAAGGTCTCTCAATCCATTTTAGATGCTGAATGGCAGCACTGAATACATTCTTGGTAGTCTCTTTCCTCTGTACCTCCTACAAATACAAGGGCTGCTACAGCTCCCAGCTTGTGATGGTTATTTAGCTCAAGATAAAGTAACTTTTTCAGTCTCCTGAGGTTCTGGCTGCCGCTGCTTATGCACTCCAAGCAACAATGAGAAAGACCTCCCTAACAGCCATAATCGATCGAGCACAGAATCAGCCCAAAGGATCACCTTTAGAGGTCCTTTCCAACCCAAACCATTCTATGATCTCTGTCACCTGTCCTGGGCAGACACATTGCCCTGAACAGCAGACATGGATGGGCTGACAATACTGATCCTACCTGGAGCAAAAACAGGCAGATCTCATATGTGGGATCAATACAGCATTCATTCCAATAAAATAATGCTTGTGCAGTTTTGTGAGAGGAACCGGGCACAAACAGCCTCACACCCCCTCACCTCCCCCTCCTTTTTATTTCCCCTCTCTTGTCACTTCTCTGTCATTTCTGCTCATTTTACCCATATTACAGCTGTAGCTGTATAAATGACAGGCTGTGGCCTAGCATCATGTGACAGATCATCCTACATCAGCTCTGAAAAATGGAGGTGCTGTCAACTGTCTGGTTCTCCTCACATTCACTGTCAGCAACAGTGCATTCAGGCAGCATGTCACAGTCATCTGAACAAGATGAATACAGTACTGTGAACATCAGCTTGGGAACCAAGTCAATCAAACATGTGACCACAACCACACAGAAGCATTTGTGCTGAGAAACTGCCACAGAGAAGGGGTTTCCAGTCCCCTGCTATGTACTGCCACTGGTAGTTTTTAATTAAAGTATCTGCTCAAGCTAGTTTGAAAAACAAAGAGGGATTTTTGTGGTGAGGCTTTTTACACAGAGGCTTGTAAAAAAAAAAATCTTAACAGCCCTCAGGGTTGAAGACAACCTCAACGTGGACTAAAGCTGTCAGGAACCAGTCTTGCTGTTCCTCATCTCACTGGACTAATCTCACTGACAGGCTCCCACAGTGAAGCAAGGGGATTGATTCTCCTGTGCTACTCCCATAAACCTCTAACTGAGGTGGATCAGGAGACAATGTTGTCTCCTTTCCCTCATTGTTCAGTACATGTAACCCAGAAAGGAGATGAAATTAAAAGGACCAAAGAGGAGACTGTTGTCATTTAATTTCCCTCTGGAAAAGTAGAAATAGCAACGGGCCATGTGATGGTTCAGCACTACCCTGTTCACAGGGCAACATGAGCACACGTTGCCTCCTTTCGTATCAACCCCTCCTAAAGGTTCCTGGGCTGCCTATCCCAGTCAGCCCATTGAAGGTTGTGCACTCCTCATCAAGGCACCTTGAAACAAAGAGGTCTTTCCCATTTAGCGAGAAGCTGGACATCAAAAAATGGTGTAGGGCATGAAAAGGGAAAGTGAGCATTTCTCCTGTTCCACTGTATTTCATCAGACAATATCCACAGTTCTTTCTTCTTCTCTTCTTGCCTCCCTCCGGCCCCAAAATCTTCCTGTCAAAAAAAATACGTGCAGGTCTTTATGTGTATTTCTTATAAAACAGCTGCATTCTGTTGCCTGCTACAGGTTAGTCTCTGAGCTGCAATCACTACCCAAACAAGCAGGAGAACATTAACCCACTGCGCCTGTGCTGAAATTGGTTTCAACATCAACAAACCAAAGCAGTGGTCTGGGAAAACAACAGAAATGCCTTTAGCAGTGCGGTGATAAAAAGCAACATTCACCCAGCTGAAGTGGCATTTATGGGCAAATTTTTGAGCACTGTCCCAAAACGAAAAATGTACAGTACATTAAAATGAGTATCATAAAAACATCAGGAAAGATGCCAAAAGAGCAATGACTTTGTAGCAGTTGGAGAACAGATCTATTCAAAGAGAACAGGACTTCAGCTCAGACAAAAGACAACCATTTCAGCTGTGCTGGGAGGTTCTCCAACCAGAAGATCCATTTGAATTGTCAGTGGAAGTCTGGACTCTCTCTGGCAGCTAACACAAATGTTGGATCTTTTTCTGGGATGGAAGATGATCTTTTGTGGGATGAACCTCTGCTACACGGTCACACTGCCTACAGCACAGAGGGAGGGGAAGAGGAACTTTATTTTCAATTACAGAAGACTTCAGGATTTATCTTCCTGCTAAGAGGTGATGGGGTAACCTGTGAAGGAAAAGCTGCACAGCATGCCATTAAATACAGTAAAGTGACTTCATGATTTCTGGGACTGCTTATTTCAGCCCTGTCTAGATCACCATCTCAGTACCTTAATGAGAGTACTATCCTATTCAGTACCTTATTTGAAAATGACAATTTACTTGAATCATTTTAATTACCTGCACAGGTCCAGCCCTATGCATGGTCCTACTCAGAATGGCAGCAGATGAATGATGGCTAAAGACCGTCTCCTTCCACAAGGATCCTTCCATGACTCCTGGCCTCTAATGTGTCTCCTGACAAAAGGAAAATATTCCTTGTCTTCTAGATCTAGAATCCACCTGCAACTGAGCTAGGCAACGTATGTGCAATACAATATCCATTATTAAAAGCATCAAAAATGGAGACAGTTTACTTCGCTTAGTAAAAATTTTCCCCAAATTCCAAAAGACAACCACTCATTCCTGCAGACTTCTCTACCATCCTTCTCCCAATCAGCAGGGACAGCCACAGAGAAGTGATGCCCATGTGCAACTGTGGATATGAATCAAATAAAAAGCCTACTCCTGAAACATATACCAAACTGTACAAGCTATTGCTGCTCTGTGATTTGCCTAAACAGACAGATGCATTTATTTAAATATTCCCTGCACTGACAGGGACCTGAAAACAGCTCAGCATCAGCACATGAAAACTACAAAGCGAAATTAGCTCAGAGCTGGAAGGATCTGGAAACTTTCCAGAAGTTTTAGAACACATTCCCTGCCCCACACACATAAGAAAATAAGCAGTGAAGCTAGGCTGAGATCATATTTGATTCTGGTAATATCCAGACCTCCAGACTTTGTTCATTTGGTAGATAAAATAATTTCATTTTAGTTCATGAAAGATAGAACAAAAATCGAGTTTTTCCTTCCTACCAATAGTAAATTTACCAGTAAACACAGGGCATCTATAACAGACTTTACTTCGTGTTTAAGAAAAAAAAATGATGGCTATTGAAACTTCAGAACAATCTATGTAAAAAGAACGTAAGTCTTCAGTACCTAGCAAATTGGACTTGTATTTGTAGTAAGGTACAGTCATCTGACACATTACCAAGTTGATGGATATTTTTTAAGTTAGCTCTCATTCTAAAATGCAGGATCTCTGCTGCCAGTGTCTGAGTAATGTGCTGGCTCGTTAACAGATCTCTTTGTACGAGAAGAGGTAGGAGATTATCCCTAAGCTCATGTCTTCTAGCCAAACAGAAACATTATTGTTGCCGTGCACAAAGTTCTGAATGGTCATTTACAGTAAAGGCAACAGCTATCACTGGAAAACAAGTTACTTGCCAAAAAATAACGAATAAAATAAAATTTAAAAAAAAAAATAAAAAAAGGAAAAGCAGCTCTATTGCCAATCTCCCAAAAGATGAAGCTCTGTCAGGGAACAAACTTGAGAAACACTGTAACTTGATCATCCATCCCATACCTCAAGAGTCCTGCTATTCCTTTTTATTTTACCAAGAGGAATACAGAAATGTGGCAGAAGTGTGAGGGTCAGAAGACAGCATGAATTTTTATTTTTTTTTTCCTTTTTTATTGGGGGGGGCTGTTATGGAGAAGGAAGGCGGAGAAGGAAAGAAAGCTATAAAATATGATAAAGGTATAGTGCCAAATAATGCCTTATTAAGATGAGCTGACACTACTAGAACAGCTATGATTCCTGGCCCTGTTTGATGAAGCTTATTCACTGTGTTCATCACTTCTTATCCAAGCTGACAGAAAAATTGTAGCACTTACCATACACAGTATTAACAAAAAACACACCTTTGAAAACTGTGTTAAACAAACTGAGATAATTCATGACAGAGTTGCTAAACTCATAGGAAATGGGGATTTGTTTTCTGACCACCGAGCCAAAATCTTTAAGATTTTTCATGACAGGCACTTCTCATATAACCATTGCTTACGTTCTTCTTGTCAAGAAGCTTTCTCAAATCTCAGTCTTGTGGGGTAATTGCCAAGAAAGGAGACAACTCCAAATTCTTCCAAATCTCAAGTGTTAACTGGTGAGTCAAATAGAATCTAGTGGGTCATCCATGTGCCACGTCACCACTCCAGTCAGTAAGAATTAGTACCTAACAGACCAAAAACATTTGGGATATTTATTCTAGTTTTAAATTAACATCGTGTGTAAACCATCCTATGTAATTGAGCTCTGGGATACCACGGTGATATTAGGGCAAGATTTGAGCCAGTCTCAACTGTCATTACTGCTCTAGAGTAGCATGAGCACAATACCCAGTATGGAGTCTGATCACGTTTGTTTGACAGTTGCATGCAAAGAGCATGCCTCATTCATCATTTACATCTCTGCATGGGAATTAGAATTCCGACAACGTCAATGGAGTCAGGCCGACATACAGCCACAGTGAGGAAGGAAAGAGAATCAGCCTGCATCCCACACTAGTTGGATAAAATAGGTAGAGCTGGTCAAACAGTGAACGAATTCAGAATTAAGTCATTAAATGAGTGCACTCTGATATTATTCACCGAGTTGCATTATTCATTGTATGTAGATAATTGCCAGGTCATTTCCAAAATACTTTTGGCTCACGATAATTTCACAAATTTTAACTGTTATTCCTTCCTGCAAATAAAGCTTCAGTCACCCAATGAGGAAACAGGGAAAAGACATCCAAACATATGAACTGAATAATCCATTATGTATCACAAGCATTGTCTAGCTGAAATGAACCTGTCATGAATAATCCATAGACCAAAATAGACGCACCTAATGCTTAAAACCAACACAGCCAGAGATAACAGGCTTACAAACAATAGAAAGTAGGTTGTTTATTGTATAATTTATTTGCAACAAATAATTCAGGGTGCTGATCTCTCTCCTAGAACACATTTAAAATAATGCCTGTTTTGATTGTAGAAAAAAAACCCCACATTAAAAAAATTAAACACACAAGTTAATTAGATATATTCTATAGGAACTCAAAGAACTTGAAGGTTTACATTAGAGCTAACAGGGAAAAAGAGTAAGATAAAAAAAAAGTATATTCATAGATTCTATATTGCTCCTCCTTCTGGATAACAGAGAAGTGATCCTCACCACAGTGTCAAAAAGCCTTGTAAATTTGCTGAGAACATAACTGTTATTGCTGACAAAAATATAGCCCACTACTCTCCATCAGCCTCAAGACATCACCAGGCACTTTGCCACATGCACAAGACCATCCTGAGCACTACCTTCAGTCAGGTAGTTTCGGTAGTTAACGTTATCAAGAGACGGTAGCAGGGAAAAGATAGTAGTGAAATGTCTAAGTTACTACATTAAGTAATACTTCATCACTATGAATAAAATAGAGCTTTACTCTTCTGAGGATGTATTTTTGCCACCTCCAGTTGTAATCTCCTCAAATGCCAAAGATTAATTAGAATTAAGCATCATCAGTCCTTGAATGGGAGATTCCTTCCTGCGAAATACGAGCTTAAAGGACACAGGGAAAATGATACAGACATTTTCTCTGTGGAATTCTTACCACCCTTTGAAATTTTTTCTCTTCAACTTCCAAATCTGGGTCTTCCTTTAATAATCCAGCTGCCTAGAAAATGGCCACAGTTTGCTTATTTTCATCTCTTTTACCATTAAGTACCTCCTTAAAAAGCTTTCTTAATTGTTTTAGAATTGAAATTAACAGAGTTGCTGAAGACAGCAAACCCACCTGCCCCCCTTCCCCCCAAACCCAGAATATGGTCTTTGTTTCCCTAAAACACTTCTCCTCACTAAAAGGAGCACAAAACCCACAGTGGAAGTATGTTCCAAATCCAACCATTCTATTCTGCTTCTCTCTGCTTTTTTCAGTATCTCAATTTGCAAAATTTGTTCAACTTGTATCTGAAACTGAGGGGTAGTTGAGGATGACCATTAAAGGGAGCTAAACTAAAATCAAGCAGCTGAAAAATGTTAGGAGTGGACTGAAGACTTAATCCTGCAACATCCTATTCAGGTAAGCAGTTCTTTTTGTGAAATTTCACATGAGGAACAGCTTGCAAGACTCTGCATATTTTTCAGTGCTCTGGAATGTTTTCTGACGAAAACCAGGTGTGCAAATTGTCTTTTGGGTGTTTTCACTGTAGTTAATAAGGGGAAATAACATTGAAGGTCAGAAATGGGAAGTATCTGATGCCCAACACTCAAAATACTTGAAGGACCAGAGCAGAGCTATTCAGGAACTCTTGTGTACAGAGAAGAAAGAGTATAATCATTTTGCATAACTTCCCTCAGGAAGCTGACAAACTAAGAAACAGCCCTGAGGTCACTGCAGGCTAACACTGCAGTTACTGCACCCTTCTTTTCTCCCACAGGGTGTCCCTTGTGCCTTTATGAATTTCAGAAGAGTGCTCAGCAGATGCCTAACTTCCAAAATAAGGGCTTATGTCACGGGTTTTCTCACATGAAAACCTGAAAAGTTAGGGGACAAGGACATGCTAAAGTATTTCCCCAATCCAAGGCTTGAATGAATACACAAATCTTCAGACTTTTTTCAAATCTCTTATTACTCACCAATGGGTCCAAAATGCACAGTGATTTAAATCATGTTATGTACATTATGTTTTGCACTACCTGCTCCTAAGTACCTCTTCTAATTTTGCTCTTGCTTCTTCTGTTAGCCTATACCTTTTTACAGTTTCGGAAAAAAATCTTGCTTGTCTTCTGTATTTTTTTTTTTTTTTAATTTAAAGTTCAGGTTTTCGTATTTACCTCCATGTTATGCTCCTTTGGGATATATGAGTCCTATCCATAGCAATTAACAGCTGTAAATAATGCAGTGTCATGTAACAGTACAAAGATATGAAAGCCACACGTTAGAAATCTGTAGTCAGAAACAGCCAGCTTTTAGTAAAACATGACAATATTCTCAAACATTTACCTAATTCAGATTGGTAGTTTTACAAGGAATACAAGATTTTGGTCTAAATCTCCTTCAACATTGTCTGGACCCAAGCATAATCATCTCTTCTTGGACATCTTCTTGGTTTTGGACCCATATACAGAGCTTTTTTTTGTACAGAGAGAGAGAAAAAATGCAAAGGGAAAGAGGAAAAGAACAATTAATATGATTTATTAATACAAAATATGCATTAATTATTAGCAAGCCATTCTACATTCATCATTTACAGGAAGGCTCATCATTCAAACCATTTTTGGTGCCAATGTTAATTGCCTGAACTTGGGGCTGATCTTCCTTTTCTCACTGAAGTCGATAAGACAAAAAACTTCCACTAACTTTTACAGGAACCCTACCTCTTTTCCAGACATAGGTCCCTTTGTGGCAGCTGAAGAGCTACCCTTCTCATCTTTTCTCCATTTTCAAATAGATTACCTCCTAGACCTCTTCTTTCTTTTTTTTTTTTTTTTTTCAGCCACCATGACATCTGTACAGCCATTTTATTAGCCAGTTTTAACCTACAGCAAACAATTGCTTCATCGCTGAAGCTGCTAAGAACATCACAAGACTTTCTCTGTAAATAACTTCACTGTTTGCTCTTATGTTTGACTTTCACGTGTGCAAACACTACAAATGTAAAGTCTGATTTGGACATAAGCATTCAATGTCCACCTGCTGCTAAAATCATTGCTTTTAATAGTGTGATAGAGTAAAAGTGACACACACTTCCACCAGGAAGCCAGGTCAGTAGGATAGTACATCATAGGTGATGTATTTGATGTATCGTCTATCTATCATCATAGCAGATGACATCTACCATGGCATATCTTTATGGAACATAATGTCTTACTTTGCTTTATCCATCAGACTGCTGGTTTCAGAGGCTGAAATTCTTCTGGTGTTCATACCTTACTGCGGGAATAAGGCTCAATCGACCATTACCACCTCCCACAGACACCAGCTTGTACAAGAAAGCTCTCATGGGACACGGCAAATCCACAAGCATCTCAGTCTAGGCCAAATCTAGAAGCTTACAAAAGCCTGGGGTTCACTACAATCCAGGGCTTGTACATGAGCTACTTATTTGGGATAGTGGCTTAGACAGACTTGGAAAACAACTGGACAACGGGCAGCTAGATCCACATGACTCTGAAACACAAGCATATTTCTTGAAATGTGTTATGCTACACATGTCAGCAAGCAAATAAACCACACAATTCAGCACTATATCACAGAGAACGTTTTCCCGCCCCACATACACAGCACGTTTACCGTTAAAACTGTCCCTACTGCATTTTTATCACTAAAATGACATTAGGGGAAAATTGTCACTAATTCTTTTCATCTTTCAGAAGAACTGCTTCTCCATTATGTTATTTCAAATGTTCACATCACTTTGAAACCATTTTCAAAATCACTGGCATTTTTATTTTACCAGACACACTCATTTCTTAGCCTTCACTAAACAAGAATGTAACCCCTGCTGCTTTCTGTGAACTGGTATTTTCAAAAGTTATTTTTAAAATTATTCAAAAATTGGTTTTAGTCTAGTTTCCAGTCAAACACAGCATAGAAAAGTTGACTGGAGATGGATCCATTTCAAATGGTGTGGTTTGGGTTGTTTCAAAGACACGCATGCAAAAATATCTTTCCTGTACTTTCTGTCTCATTAAATCTACAATAATTTCTATTGAGAACTCCAGCATTTGCTAATGGACTTCAATTCCCTCAACTTCAACGGGAGCAACACACTTCAGCATCTTGCAGGAGGTAACTGGCACCACATGATTGGATTTTCAAAGGAGACAGTTTCTCAAACTACCTTTGTCCTGAAAGAATTCAGTTTAATCAGCCCCGAAGCCTGTCTCGTCCATACAATTCATGTTTACAGAAAACCTATTTCTTCCATTGTCCAGTGCACATCTTTCAGAAACAGCTATTAAATGGCTGCCTCCTTAGTCCACAATCTCTTTAATTTGCAAAACTGCTGATCTCTTTACTGGAATGTCACCAGAGCACTTGACCATTGTCTGTTAGGAAGTATATACCTCCACGTAAAGTTCTAAGAGCAAGCAATAAAACAAAAAAAAAGGCAGGTTTCTGACTAAAAGTAAGCTGCTTATTGGTTACACAATATTAAAAAGGTTTGAAGAATTCAAGCCAAGTTAGAAGGTTCTGGATTTGAAACAATGACAACAACAATAAAAATCACATAAACTGAATTGACTAAATCAATTTTCTTGTAAAAGTGTCACAATTACAGATGGTAACAATCTGGAAATAGCTGCAAAGAGAAAATAATTACAAAGGGATGAAAATGTATTAATGCTCAATCGTGCTGGATGTGTGGGAAAGTATATTCTGATGTATTCCGGCTGTCCTTAATTCATCATCTGACTGTACTAAGCACTCACTTTTACAAACAAAAACATTGTCTCAGTTGTTGAAATCTTTTATTTAGTAATCTGTGTAGGCTGAAATGTTGAAATTGGTTTCTAAATTCCTGGCTTCTGATTCTGTCTTCAAAGTTGTCTATGTCTCTATTATCATACAGCTGCAAGCTTTAATCAAAGGTCATTAGATTTACCAATTTCTGTCAAACATCCTAACATCATTCCTTCCAAGGAAATAACCTACTATTTTAGAACTCGCAAATTCAAGGAAATGCCACTCGATTCCAATTTTTTCCAAAATAAAGTGTCACACCAAGCATGCAAGGCAGGAAGAGAAAAACCTTGGAGTATTTTACGAAGTGGGTGTTAGCACAGTTTAAGAAGCTGGAAAATAGCAGAGAAGATTTAGCCAAACATCCAAACAAAGTCAGCAGACTTCAAGCACCCATGACACTCACGTCCTTTTTCAGGCACCCGCATCAAGCAGTGCTCTGTCAACCACTGCTCAACTGCTGCATAAGCTAATCAAGTATTCCACTGTCAAAAGTTACCTAGTCTGTCAATACCCTCTGCCTCACATGCTCAAGATTGCCCAGTATGGTCTAAAAATTAAACCCAAGCTGTTTGAGAAGTCCAGTCCAACAAGCATGCTGAAAATTCACCTATGCTTCCACAGGACCAAGCACCTCAGAGTGTGGAGCACCTCAGAAGGGCATGTCCTTGGCCAGGAAGCAGACGGCAGTGCTCCAAGCAGGTACTTCTATACGCAACCTCCAGGTAATTCTACTTAATTCTCTCAGAAAATATACTGTACCATATTTACTCTCTTGGGCTAGATCTACAATTCCATTCACATTAAATGCAGCCTTGGAAGAAGTGCGACTAAGTATTTTCGCTCATCTATACATCACAAATGGCTAGTCTGACACATGCGTGCTCTTAAGTGCAGGGAGGGCATTTCCAATACCCTCTCTTTTATAATTCCATCAAGGTACGAGGCTCAAAGGAAGTCCCTGATGTTCTAGGTCATTTGAGAGCTGCAAGTATCAGCAGCACAGGAAGGAATATGCTACACATGTTGACAGGATGACAGGATGCACCACTCAGCAACAGGGAGTAACTGCAGCTTCTCAGGAGGTGACAGAGCTACTCAATGTCCCTTGCTGAGATGATGTCTTTTAACCTCAAACAAGCCCTGGACAAAGGTTTCCAGAAATGGTATCATCCTAATGATATTTTGTGGGCTATTTGATCCCTTTTTCTACACGACTGCAAAGTGACCACATCATAATGTACAACGTAACTGATGCACAAACATGCTATTGCCTAGACTGACAAAAACAAATGGTACCACTCTATAGAACTGTCTGCCTACATCTGAAAAAAACACACACTTCATCATGTTTCTTTATTTTTCTGCACATTCCATAAGCTGATCTACTTCATACTGTGGCCCAAACAGACTACATGCTTTATGGACCTCAAGAAAACCAGCCTGCTTCATTAAGCTCAGTCCTGAAGATAGGAACCACAGGAGACAAGTTCCTCACCCTTCTCAGTGCCATTTGCAATGCCTGACACCACCACAAACAGAAATGACAGAACAAGATTTAGCACAAGATCCAGGCTGGTGGAACACACGCGGCAGAGCGCTTCAAAACTCATGGTCAAAGAAAAGCAATTCCACTCTCAAGAAGTGGAACAATTTGAGTTTTGTGAAGAGATACACTAAGGGATGAAGTTTTGAGCACACTCACAATACACTGCATGTTTTCCAGCTGTCCAGGCATTATGGGACTAAGATAGATGTTTACACATGAAGTCCAGCTTTCTTTCAAAGCAATGTACATTCAGAAGACCTGCTAAACACTGAATGCCTTTATGTCACTGCCAAGTGGTCACGATGAATGAAGCATTTCTCAATCCCAGCTAAAATCAAAACATTATTGGTGAAGAAAAAGAAAGGTCCTTCTGTATCAACTAAATCAAAGCTTCTGCATTGCTAACAGTCCTTTGGGCAGTTCGAGTGGAGACTGAGGGACATGGCAGGGAACACAATACTCCCCTCTTCTGCAGAAGAGAAAGAAGAGTGCTTTCCTCCTTTCCAGGCCTGAGAAAGCGGTGCTACCCTCAGCTCCCACATTGTCTCAACTGGTGTTGTAAAAGGTTCCATCTGCTTCAGCCATGGGCTTGGTTGTCTTCCAATGCTTGCCCTGTGCAGGCAGTCACACTGTTCATTTCTGAAACTCTGTCCAAGGGCAAAAAAGCAATGAGGGTTTGATTCTCAAAAGAACCCCAAAGGATGCGAGCTCCACTTTCACCATTACTTAAGTTTTCCCTTTGTATTATTTTGATGACATCATCCAGATAGACTTATCCTGATAGTCTAACTGAACTGTGAGCTGACTTTCTGAATATCAGCAAAATGGTTTACAAGCAGAACATTACTTGCAATTATGCAACAGCATCAGTAGCATTACGTTTGTTAATTTTCTCTACAGTTTATGATCAAGTGTATGGACTACTGCACAAAATATTCAATACTTTATTTATAACTAAACTGACTGTAACTAGGTTTGTTTTGCTTGCATCAGACAGAATAATTTTATTCTCAGAGAGAAGTTTTAGTTCCTGTAGTAGTTACTTGGGCAGAACTGTCTGTGGGTTAATGGATCTGCCCACAAAAGCTAAACAGCTTTAGCCACTTCAAACATAAACTGTGGAGAGTTGTTATATCCCAAATTATAGCTGCCAAAGGGTCCTTAGCATCGTCTGCCTAAACTATGAAGCATCTTAGCTATGTAAACACTACTTCTTCAGAAGATTAACACATGGATAACAAGTTCATGTCATGATGAGCTCATAAGTGGAGTTGTGTTTTTTTTTAAAAAAAAAAAGGCAGGAGAATAGCAAAACTGCTGCTGTTTCACAAATGACACTGGGCTTCTCAGAACAGTGATCTATCATAGCTCCCTTGGTATGTTTTCACTTTGTTGATCAAACTGAAATAAAAAGAAATATATTAAGAAATGAGTTTAAACAATTTTTTGAACTTTGTTACCAATATAAAGGACATATAAAATGAACATTAAATTTACCTTTTATTTAAGGAAAACTTAGATTGGACATTTATGCTAGGCCTTGTAATACCTATGAATTATACTCTTGGTGTCAACAGCAATAACCATATCAGGGTTCTCCAGGCAAAATCCTTTGGTCTCTTCAGTGAGTGCAATGAGTAAGTCCCTTTTCAAGGAACTTTCATCTGCAAAGTTTCACGTGAAACATTACTCGTATCCAGGTTTAAAAAAAAAAAAAAAGAAAAAGAAACATGAAACTTTCTGATTATTTTTTCCATATACTCTTCCTCATTCACCAAGCTCCCAAGAGATATTAGAAATACTGAAGAAAGGGGGTTTGAACTGCAGTAAACAAAAATTATTTTGCGAAAAATAAATAAGACAAGATCCCAGTCTCTCAGTTAAGCACACAATGGATGTCTAAAGCTGTGGAATAACAAGCTCACTTCCTTTTAAAAATGCCAGTGATACCAAACTGGCAAAACAATTTCAGCATCTATGGAAAAATGTACAGGGAACCAAGATCAATGAAAAAAATAATCTCTTACATAGACACCAAATTCCCAATTCACCAAAACAGGCTTTCCCCAGTGCCAGCTCTAACGTAAGGTCTACTGACCAGCAGAAACACTCACCCTACTTGTAAGACCCTACTTCTCTTGTTTTCTTAAACCCTAATTAACATGAATACACTAGCTGTTAAGCCAGGCTAACCTGCATTCTGCTGAGCATCTCTTTCATGGTTTAGGTGAAAAAGGTTGCTGTTTTCTCCTAAAATCAGAAAGCAAAGAAAGGTTACCCAGCACAACATGAACTACTCCACAGAACAAAGCTCAAATATGATGTTGCTGCATGTACATACTGTATATAACTAATACTGTACATATACACTGGATGTAAATGAAGACTATCAGCAGTTAGCTCTTGCTCTTTCTTCTTAAGAGCAAGCAGAGAGTTTTCTTGATATCTAACCTTTCTTACTCAGAGCTTGTACATTAACGAATGGTGAGGCGGCCTGTTTGAAGATCCATTTTCTTACAGTAACCCATTTCCCCAGGCCAGCTAGTGACAAAAGGTTTGTACCAGACATAGTCATGCTTTTAGTACACTTGAAGCATCAACTAATGACAATACAGAACCCTTAAGCACCACTTGAAATGCTTGTTTAATTTCCAGGGAATTTTACAGAGCTCTGCCTATTGCTCTGTGGAAGTTGGCACAAGATCAAGCAATAACCCACTTTCAAATGTACAGCAAGGTACTAACTTCTGTAAGAGCATGAGCTGCAACCTCCCAGCAGCAACTGCCTTGAAAGAGACACACAACTGAAAAAGAAGACAATCTTAAAAGTACAACTGAGCTTGGAACTGGGCTTGTTTTTAAACATATAGAGTGGACAAAGTCAATTTAACCAGGCAAAATCTAAGCACAATTGCCTCTCCATAAACAATGTAAATAACATACCTCTAACAGGCATTCGAATATCTGTAGACATTGAAATCTGTGGATTATACCTGCTAACGAAGTTAACTTTTACTGTTATGCAAGAAGTCATACCAACAAGCGGCTGGTTACTGAATTATCTTCTGTCTGAGAAGGAAAATTCATCTTGAACTTTCATCATCCTCAAGATCCTTTAGTCTTTTCAAAGATTACTGTCGAGCAATGTTTGTGCTCAAAAACCTTTCCTCTGCTCATGGTTCCTTAATTACTTACATATTACCTTAAGATAATCTTAAAACATTAATAATCTTCTTTAAAGCAAAACCCTTTGGGTATAGGAACACAGAGAGATTCAGAGCAAGTTTTTCTTCCCAATAATTTGTACCTGTCTTGCTAAGTCAACCAAGCCCACATCTTGGATTTAAATTTATAATGCTCAGCT
Source organism: Baryphthengus martii (assembly GCA_013396935.1). NCBI lineage: Eukaryota > Metazoa > Chordata > Aves > Coraciiformes > Momotidae > Baryphthengus > Baryphthengus martii. The sequence goes on from VWZK01013219.1 coordinate 37,414, forward strand.
CGCCAGAGGGATTTACCTTTGCAGGCAGGAAAGAGGCCTGTTCAGATGCATCTTAATGCCTGAATCATTTTCAGAAAAACTGATTATGCAAATTAAGATGAATAGCATTAAGAAACAGATCTTAAGAGTTCTGAGTTGTAGCAGGAAAAGGTTGGTTGAGTACGCTTCCCTTTATCTGTAGTTGAGCAACACCAGATACTGTGGGCTTGTCAGCAATGGCCACTCAACACAACAGGGCAGCCCCTGCTATTGTTGTGAGAGCAATTCTGTATTTTTTTCCCCTCTCTTCTCCCACTTCCCTTCCCCTTATCCATCCCCTCTCTTCTAACACACACTAAGAAAGGTTAGCATTTGTTGGATTTGGATTATACCCATAGTTTTACACTTTACTCTTCTGGATGCCAAACACCACTCACAGGAAAACCTGTAACGTCCTCCAGATGATGTTTACCAAGCATAGCCTCATTGAACCAACACAATTAATTAATATTCATCCAGACAATAACTCAGTAGACAGACAGGAATGCAGTGTCAGCACCCAGCAAGATGAAAAGGGAATGTCATTGCGTGTACAAAGAAGGCAAACACTTTCATATTAAAAGGAATGTAAGGAAATGAAAACAGGAAAGGCTGGGGAGTTCAGCTGGAGGTAGATTTGCACCTTGTCAGATTTCTCTGAATCAAGTTTTCACCTTTTTGGTTATAAAATGAAAAACTACCAGAGAAACTTATTGGAGTTCTAGTAAGTCTTAAAACGTATTAAATGTAGCTTCCCAGATTTCATGGCCAGGCAGCGAGAAGCAATTAAACTCCTCATTGCCCAAACTAGCCGTAGGTAACTGTAAAATTCCAGTTGCGGCACTGAAAGGAAGACTAGGAGAACAATCCCTCATCTTATGTCTCTGTGCTGGCGATGTCAATTCACAGGAAGAAACTAGAGAACAAGTTGTCTGCCATACAGCTTCTCCAGGTCTTGCAATCTTAGTCCTGGTCTCAGGGTATCTAATGCTTATTTCAAAGCCTAGCTCTTTGGATCTCCTGCTTAGATGTGACACTTGGTTTTAGCTGAGGAGTTGCAGAGGACTCTTCTCTGGGAAGGGAAGAACCAACCCACTGCATAAAAACACTGGGCCCTGGAAGCCAGGTCTGGACATATCTCTCTGCTCTGTATAGAATTGTACTGATTAAGCCAGTTCAGATTTTTTTCATTATACTGCTTTTCCAGAGGAAAAATAAATTACATTTTTCATAAAAGTTGTCTGTTTTTTTAACTAAACTGACTTTATTTAGTGTGCAATTACTCTGGGAAGTCGTATATATTGCGCTTTCACATAGGGAGCTATATAGTACAACGTAAGCGGCTTCATCAGAACACAAGAGCTAAAAATACATATGTGTTTTAAACACGATGCTAATTTTTCCAGAGCAACGCAGACACAAAAACATTAATTTGCTCAATAAATGGTTATGGGATCTGTTAACATATTTTTACTACTAACTCTCAGCAGTACAAAAATTCCTTGAGAAGCAAAGTTAATGAAAACTGGTTGGTTTCCTATCAATCAGGATTCCACAGCTCTACTCTCTCTGTCTAATACTGTTCATGCTCGAGGCACAGATTTTCCTCCACATTTGGGACATTCGTAGCATCGCCCTCCTCTGCAAATTTCCACTGTCCAGCAATACATTTACATTGCTGCCTTTATGTCAACATGAGCATTAACAATTTATCTCCTCTACTTACTTTCATGAGTCATCCAGTATTGTAAGATGTGCAGGAACTAATTACCCCTAGAACTTCTGTCAAATTTGGTTAAAACTGGTGAAAGCACCGAGAAGTTAAGAGCAAAAGGCAACATGTGCGCACTAACACGCAGAGCATGATCTTTCAAGCCAAGTTTCCTCAGGAAATCGAGCTAAAAAAGGAGCATGGTGGTAGTTTTTTCAAAGCTAGTTCAAATAAGGAGATACATCATATATCCTGTTCAGCTGCCTTTTTTTCAAGCTATTGGAATGCAGTTGCATTCATAAACAGCTATAAATACTTCCCATAGAAACAGCATATAGTTGCTGTTCCTCCCTGCTCCCAGCCAAACTTCATCTCTCCAAATGTAAGACAAGAGCCTATTTTGGAAACTGAACTTTAGCAATGTGTGTATTCCTGCAATTTGGAAAAGGACAAGCTTTTTGAGAAACAAAAGCAACATAAAATGCCCTTCTATCATTAGATGTACAGTTTGCCTTCAGAGCTAAAAACAGCAGCAATTTTAACCTTGCAGAGATAGGATGCTGAAGCTATCCCTCAGACAAAATCTGGCAAAAAGGTGCCATTATTTTCACTCTAAAATAAAGAAAATTCAACATCTCATATCTGCCTGAAGCTGTTGCTTGTAAATTTACCTATGAGTAAAATGAGAGTAGCTTGTTTTCACAGTGCTCTTGTCTTGGAAAAGTTGATCCATGGCTTTGCCACATCAAAAATAATACATTCTTTTTTATAACAGCAAAGAAGGCTTCAGGAAACAGGGCATGACAAGCAGAGAGCAGATTCATAATCCACATTTTCCAGAGGCTGATTTGAGAGGACTTTAGTCTCTAAGTTGCAAGCTTTCAACTGCAAAGCAAGGAGGCCCAACAACACAGTACCATATTTTCTGTTTGAGCAACAACAGCAGTCCAGGATCTACTTCAGTGGCACAACTTGTGAGGATAAGGCCAGTAGTACAGAGCAATGCCTCTCACTTTTATGTGCACACAGGAGCTCAGAACACATGATGATGCCAAGCACTTGTAAGATCATTTAACTCTTTTCCAGCACTCCCTAATCTCCAATTTCAAGTTTGCAAGACTGACATCTAATTTAATATATTAAGTTTAGATGCATAACTCTGAGCGGACAAATCATGTTTGAGGGAGGGACAACCAAGGCTCCTGCAAGCACTGAGATGTGTTGTGAGACCACAGGCTTGTACTGTCACTGGAAGCAAAATAACCCACAGGCAATGCCTTCCCAACAGCCTTACGCAGGCATTGGAACCAGTCATAGCTAACTGCAAGACATCCAGTTTAAAGAACACAAGTGGTACAACTCTGCTTACAAACCCCAGCCTCCTGCACTTCCATCACCAGCAAGAGAAGTGAAAAAACCTCTTCGAAAACTGAAGAGAGTGCATCTCTTCCCACAAGCTTTAATTCCTATAACTAACAAGACCTGGTCAGAGCTTCTGACCAAGGCCACTCTTCCATGCAACAAAAGATTTAGTTTTAAGGCAATCTGTGCTGGATCAAACCCCTCAGAACAGTGCTGCGCTACGGCAAATTCACTTCCACACAAACATTTTTTTTTCTTGCTTTTTGGAAAAGTGACATGTCATTTCTAGCATACTTTATGCTGGATTAGGTATTGTCTGTCCTCCCACAGCTGGCACAAACCCAGCATAAATTCCACACTGCTCTGCTTAATTTGACAGTTGATCCAGATCATATTTGTGCTGCTTGGTGACTTGGTATTAACGAATGAGAATCAGATTTAGGAAGATTCTTCTATCCTAAGGTCAATCAGGGTAATTATGATCACTTAGCTTTTTATTCCTGCATTACAGAAATCATTTCTGCAAAAAAAACAATGGAGGCCCATGAATTTAAAAATGCTTATCAGTCACAGTTCAGCCCTCTCCCAGTTCTCTCAGTTACCTCGCAGTAATCTTCAGAGATTACTGAATTTCATTCACAAATTACAAAAATCATACCAGCAGAACCATGAGCTTTGTGAGCTACATTTTCTCTAGACGTTAGTTCCTCTCTCCACCTAATGGGGATACCCATCCAAACACTAGTGAGGGAAAGTAACAGCTCTGTAAAAATAATGACAATAACCAAGTTCAGAGTGCTTATTCATTAATATGCTACTGATAACTTGCAGCAGTGCTGTGTGGAGAAGGCTTATGCTGATTTTCCTCTAACAAGGTCTTCTGTCACTGCTACCCCATCTCCTCCGGGAGTTGAGCACATGTGCTTAGACTGGCAGGTTACGCTTCCCGAGTTAGGGTCACTCCCTGAAATCCCTGCATCCCAAATGAAGGGTAACTTATTCCAGCTCACTGCCTGCTCTCCAGATCTATCCTTGGCCCAGCCTTACACTGAATGGTGCCTTCCCCTGCAAGAACTTCCTCCAGCAACAAATCTGACTTGCAGAACCACAAGACAGCAGAAATTATCCTTCTGAGACCTGCAATAAGTCGGGAGTTTCATTTATACAGACATATCTATTCCTATGCAAGAGTTCAAATAAATGCTTTAATCAAAACAGTTCAATCAAATACAAAAGATTTACAAGCTAGGCTTTTACTCTCTAGCTCAGCAGAGAATGGCACAGCTAGGTCCAAAGTCCTCACCTGGGCAACATTAGCACTGATGTCTACTTTATAGGCTTGATCTCTCATTAATGCATCAAATTCACATGTTTTGCAATGAATATATGACTGAACTGCAGTCAGTCATAGATCTCAACTTGCAAGGTGGGCTTGGATATAAGTTATTAATTCAGCAATCTGCAAGAGCTAGCAATCACCCGCAACCTTCTCACTATAGCAACTAGATGATTTATATAACAAAAAGAGTAGTACATCAAGTCTGATGGGTTTATGATTGTATCTTAAGCTATTCATCAAAATAGTTTCTCAAAGATCTAGACTTGGCCTATTTTTGTTTAGAGTTGATTTCAGAAATAAGTAACATTTACAGCTTGTGTTCACAGCAGATAAATATTTGAAATACTCATTTATTATGTGCCATCTCCATATCTGTAAAGAAGAATTTGAAAAGCAGCTTCCACTAAAGCCAGAAGAGTTGAACAAAACACAGATGCATACGCTGTGCTTACTAAACCAATGAGCCATAATGACCACAAACTGAACCAACTCACACACCTGTTTCCATGACAGCCACAGAACTTATCGATTACTGTAAAACCCTGCCATTGGAGATTTTTCAGATAAGATGTTCAATTAATAATTCGATATCCAGTGAGTATAAGGTGTGGTGAGGTTATTTATTTAAATGAGCAGAGGTATCAATGCTATATTTCTATGTAAAAAAAAACAAATAACAAACCAAACACAAATCCAATCAAAACACTCCCAAACTTACTCTACTTGTTTTCTTCCAAACAGTTTTGGTCAATGATAGCAATGTTATTAACTACTGCATAACACTGCCACCAAACAGACAAGTGTGTTCCAGCATAGAATAGGCTGAGTTTTCATGTGTCATGCTCTAGTGGAGGTATCTGAGGATTACACTCATGCCCCCACCACTTCAACACAGTTTGAGGAACAGGACACCTCTTTGACAGGCAGTGCCACCATCAAACCTGAGAATGAAATGCAGTCAGGGCAACGCAGCAAGCTCCCTTGATCCTATAGCTCCTGAAGGGAGATGCATCAGAACAGTAAGAAAGAGCTGAGTGGCTGGACCTACAGTGAATTTCTTAGCCTTCCTGTGAATCCCAGGACAGCATCATTCATGGTCTCTACACCAGAATACTTGGCAGTGATAGAAGTTGGTAGGAACTCTTAGGACTGCTTTGCTCCTTGGGACCAGACTGCTTGCCAAAGGGAAGCACTACAACCCCCAGGCAGCTATTCAGACACGCTGAAAAGCGAGTAAACACATCTGAAGAAGACTACATAGGTGCCGGTTTACCTAGCACTTCTTATTTCTCTTTAACTCCTTTCATTGCCCATATTGTGGCTAAAATGACACATGTAAAATGTAAAATGTCACGGCACACGAGGGAATTGCCCTCAGGTGGGTGGTTTATTTCAGAAACAACGTACCTAAAACCCAGGTTGGACTGCAGTCTCGTGAGTCAGCAGCAGCCAAACTTCTACTGAAGGCTAATGCATTACACACCAATGTGTTAAACCAGCACATAAATCTGTCAGAGATTTCCAGCCATTACTTACCACTGAGCAAAGGTAAGTAACACCTTTTATTCATCCAGATACTTACACTGCAACAGGAAACCATTTCTCTCCACACTGGCTCTATTCTTAAATACCCCAGATGTAAGCATGGACAAATGCACAGATAAGAACCAGGAGATGTAAATATGCTCCCCCAAGTATACATCAAGAGTGGAGAAATTCCTCACTTAGAAGGCAAGAGGGGCACCTGAGAGTTTCTAGCCTCCATAAAGAGGACATTGATCTTCACCCATATGCATAGTATCCATAAGTCTAAAGTGCTGTTGTGCATGCACACCTATATGTCACCAATACATCCCAGAAGTTTGCTCACCTAATACAGCATTGCCTAAGTCCCAAAGAGTTGTGTGTGTCTCACGACACCATACTAAAGATGTGTGTGCAGTGTGGTGTGACTTCATGATGCTCCTGGCTGCTAATCAACCATGAGGACAATGCAACAGGAAAAAAAAAAAAAAAAAAAGGCAACAACATGGGCACATCAACACAGCTACAACATCTTCAGGGGGAGAACTGTAGCAATAAAAGCCTGGAGTTCCCCTCCAAAGACAGATCGCTTCTGGTTCCCTCTTCTTATCCATACTATTTTCAGATTTGCATCACATTACGATAGTGTTTAGGAACTGCAGGTAAAGAGAAGGACTCTACAGTTCTAAGTGCTGTGCAGTCCCAGAATTAAAACTGCCCCAAGGCAGTTTGTCCACATCAATCTGCCCATCATTTTCAGAACAAATAGAAAAATCCATTTCTACAGACCTGGCAGCTTTAACACTCTTGCCATGAACAGGCAGTTCATGGCAAGAGTCAGCCTCAACTTCTTCCCTCGTTCTCTCTGTTCATTCTGACCAAGTAGTCCTGCGCTCAGCTGGCATCACTTTGGCAGTTTTGGACACAGGAACCAGACTGAAAGAGAATCACCCTTGAGAAAACTGTTGTCCAGTTCATTAATCTCAGCCTATCTCTGCTCTCTTAATAATGGCAGATTTCCCATGCACAAATAAAACCTCTTCTGCCAGTATTCCTGACTGACTTCAGCTGATGGAGAATTCCCCTAATGCCAAAAGAGAATATCTCCCCAGCTTTCCCAGGGAATCGCATTTGCCTTCAAAATACAAATCTTATTAAGGATTTCAAATCTGGAGAAAGAAAATGTTCTCAGGATATTTAATGAGGGAGTCATACAGAATAGTAGCCCCAAGGAGAACAGGCCTCAGCAAATGGACTGAATCAAGGCCTTCAAAGCTGCAACACAGCAGAAATTCCCAAAAGGCTCTTCTGCTGGTAAAAGGACACTGCACACTTATAATTAAGTAAAACTTAATTAGAATATCTGGAAAAAAAAAAAAAAAAAAGAAGAAATCCATTTGGAGATAATTATAAAAAGGAGGCAGTTATAACAATTATTTATCATCTCTATTTCTGGAAGAGAAATCAGGGGCCTCATTCTTGAAGCAGTTCAGTTCTGCTTGCCAGCACAGAAACACACTGAAGGATTTGCACCCACTCTTATCACCTCCACTCAGTCAGCATGACTGATGTACAACCAGCTGAGTCATTCCACAACACAGCTGGCATTTCAGGAGCCCTACCTCCTGCCTCGCTCCTGTGCGTTAGGGCAACTCTTCCACACCATCAATACCCTGGAACCGGGAAATCAGACATCCTACCGCACAGCACACATCATCTCTATCGCCTGGTGGCCACAGGACAATGCCATGAGCCTGGCGACAGATGTGCTGACGCTGTGCAAACGTCAGTTGGTACCTCATGAAGCACTGGAGATTATCAGTTGTGACAAAACTCTGCTTCATGTGCGTTGGGAAAAGAGCCTATGGACAGTGCTCTTGGGAGCCATCTACTGGCAATGAGGAATTAACCGTTTGCATGTCCGTGAGAAACCTAAGAGCCACCTGTAACTTCATCTCAAGGCACGTCCTGAACTCCTGCATTCGTAACAGAAATCTTTCAAGGGAACATCTGTAAATGAGTTATTTAACCATAGCTAAACATGATAGCCCTATTTAATAGTTATTCCTAGCACTTCATGTGCTTACGACGCTGCCAACATATTCTCTTCTTTCCTAACACGCCTGGACTCTAAAAGATGGAAAGCACTGTAGAAATCATGTGTTATTTTGATGTTAAATGCAAAGTCCTAGCAAGTACTTGTGCAAAAGGTAAGAGAAAAATTCTGTCCTGCCACACAGAAAACTGAAGACTCAACTCCGTATCTGGAAACACTAGGTAAAGAAGTCAAATTAATTCCCAGGAGCTAGATGGGAAGAGACTAGCTGGAGGTCACACTGGAACATTGCCATTGGGGCAAGAACATGCGAGATGTGTGTGGACAACCACTCAAAGGAGAATTGGTCTTCCCCTACTGCAGTATGGCTGTGAGAACACAGCCCTTTGGGCTACTGCAGATACACTGCAGGTGGCAAAATGGGAGAGAGCAAATGCTGATTACGCTGCATCTCAGGCTTGGATGGTTTAAATTGCTTCCCTACTAAGTGCAGGTCCAAAAGCAAGGAAAGGCTTCCAGCAGTATTGCTGAAATAGCGAAGAGGTAATTGGCAGGGGGGAGGCAGTTCAGAAAAAGTTACCTTTCCAGGAAGGAAGGATTTTGTGTCACAGGGACACACTACAATGCACATGAGGTTCCCCAGCCTGAGGGCATAACCCTGTTACATCACTGTTATACAGAGGACACGTACCCATGGGTATGCATCACTCATCCACAGCATGGGGAATAGCAGGACCAGTACATGCAGGTTTCCATCCTCAATGCCCAGGATTTCCTGTGGATGGAGCAGAACATGTGCTTCAAATGGGAGTCCTGGCACCCACCAACTCATACACAGTGTGGATAACCAGTCGATGAAGAAAAAAGTCCAGAGCAGTCTCCCAGGACATGATGTACAGCCAGACTCAAGCTAATTCAGAAATGAGACCTTTCTGGTAGACATTTTCAAAACCAGTGTCTAGAGACTCACAACAAAGCATCAAGAAACCAGCACAGAGGAAGTGAGTCATGTTTATCCCACTGCATTTTGCATGGCACAATATTTCCAGGGCATTCCAAGAGCCTAGTAGACACAGCAGACGTAGGTACCAAAGTGAAAAAAAAATACAGAAAAAAAAAACAAACAAACCACAAACACCATTCTTGAGGATATTTGTTTAAATACATAAACCAAAGAATGGAGGTAAGAGCCATGAAGTCATATCATTGCATCTCCCATGTGCAGTATTTTCTTAGCCACAGATATGACGTTTCTTTACATATACACAGATTAAAAGGTCTCACTTGCCACACCATCTGCTAGCTCCAAAGGAGAAGATGGTAGCTTAAGTATCTACGTGTGTTTTAGACTTCAAGCTGTATTATTTTACAATTAAAAGTAGACCCAAAAAGGTCCTGTTCGTATATTATCTCTACAGCAATGCTCAGATTTCAGTCAGCCATCATTAAAGCACCAACCTTGCATTAAGACCTAAACCACTGCCAATTTTCAATGTCCTTAGTCAAGGTCCAGTTAGTTTCTCCGTGTGAAGTGGTACTGTTTCTCAGCCCAGTAGTAGTAATGCTCCACATGCCTTTTTTCCCCCCTCCTCTCTCCTCATGTCCTATTCCATGCCAACACGTCTTAGTGAGGCTGTCTGGCATCCTTCTCCATTCTTTTTAATGGTTTAAAGAAAACATTTTTTCATCAAATGAAAGCACTTTGTACAGAATCTATTGTGAAGGAGAGAAAAATAATTTTTTTTTCTCCTCCTGAGTGGCAGTTTTGTTGGGCACTAAATTCATAATTTGAGGTGTCTAACATTGCTAAATTTAGAAAGTCAAGCAACAGCAGTCCTCTGTGGGCCAAAGGATGATCTAAGGATGAGGGAAGCAATATATCTTTTTAACAATTGAAAGAGTTGGGAACATTCCCACAGTGAGAACATGCTTAGCAAATTTCTCTGCGAGCGGGACACTGGGATGCATGGAATATTTCAGCTACAGCAGTAATCCCAGAGCGTTCTGTGCATAAAGCAGAGATCAGCCTTAAGGGAATTATATTAGACATCCAGTCAGATGAGGCAGGCACCGCAGGGAATAGTTCCTTGCACAAATATAAACACGCCAGCTGCATGCAAGTTATTGCTTCTATGATGCCACAGCTACCCCTCCTTTTCTCTCTACCTGTCTTTTATAAAAACAGAATTCGATGCCATACTATTTAAAAACAACAACTTTACTTCCTGTGCAAACATCATTCCATGTTCAAGTAAACATGGAGCAGATGGGACAACCATTCTCAACAGAAACCAACGTGGGCTCACCAGTCTGTTAAGGCATAGACCTGCATTCAGGACTATGTTGCTCAAGCCCTGGCACATAAGGAACTACCAAGAGGAGGGAACTCCATGCCAGATATTCTCAAAGGATGTCGAAATCTCCCTCCTCATCCTCTGGATAGTTTTTCTGGCTCATGGCTCCCTTCTGTGATCTGCTCTTTCTGCCTGTGTGGCTTGGGGAAGGCAGGTAGATCCCCAGCTGTGGTTTATTGCACATGCTGACCCCTATGTAAGCAGCAGAGAAACAAGAGGTAGTTTAGAAACTATTTTATGCTGTGTACTATGTTTAAATCAGTCTGCTATTGCAGCTCAGGATCAGAAAGAAGAGTCATTGCTTATAATTAAAGATGACCCCAAGCCACAGACATCCAGATGCAAACTTCTCTGAAGCTCCCTCTGGATCCAAGACTGGATCTTCAGCCAATAACTGCACTTTAGTCAGTGGAGCAATGAAACTGTTTTGAGTACAGCACAACAGGTTGCAGAAGATGAGGAAGGGCTGACTGGAGGCCCCTCCAGGAGCTGTTATTTACCCCTCTGCTTTTTACCAGGTGCATTACTGTTAACCAAAAGAGAATTACACACCAGCACACTGGCAAGGCGGGGTGTCTGTCTCTCAGAGCAGCCACATATTACTCACCTCTCGTTCTCACTTCCTTCACAAGATGTTCCTCTTTGTTCATCTGTTCATTACCCCAAGCTGCAGAGTCATATTCGAACTTTGACTCTGATCGTTCATCTGGCTCCTTGCACATGAAAACTGGACATCTACACTGAATCCTGCCAATTTCCAAAGGAATTCTGGGAGGGAGATCCACACCGGGACTGTGGAGGTGCCTAACCTGGGTGATCAAACATACTTCAGGCTCACAAGAGAGAGAAAGGGCAGTTCTTCCAGCAGGTGATTTGATGCTGGAGCCTGACTCACGGCCTCTCACCACAACCCACAGAGAGAGACCACCCTCCAAGTGTGATCACCCATCTGGGATGACTCAAGTTCAGCACTGTGAGTCCCTCCCCTACCCGGGCAAGCAGCAAGTGATTCATCCACAGAGCTCCAGACAGATCAATTCAGGACTCAACATGGAAACTTTTGCATGCAGGGCCCAGCTGTTTTGGTACAATGACCACGGCTTTCAAAAATCCCTGCTGCAGGTTTTCTGGAGAGCCCACCAAAAGCTGTAAGTCTCCACCCTGTAGGCATGCACAAAGCCAGCTGAGTTCCTGAGAGAGAGAGGAAAAAAAACCACTGTGACCAAGTCCAGACTGGAGCATATTCCAGGTTTTTCTTCCATTCTCAGCTGAGTGGCAACATATTTGAAAAAGCAGCTTGAACCAGTCACTATTCTGGGATCCAGGGAGCACCACACACACATACCTCACTTCAGTTCCCCTCCCAATGCAAGCTCATATTATGAAATCCAACCACAATTACTCTTTTATAAATAGTGCAGTGTCAAGATTCCACCGAGTCCCAAGTCTGAAATATATATAAAAAAAAAAAATAAAAAAAAACCCACAACCAAAAAACAAACCACATTTACAACTAGTCTTGCTCATTTTGAGCACAACCACAGAGCAGGAGCAAGAAGAATTGATTTATAGCAACCAAGGAGTTGATATAGCTAGAATAATTCCAGACTGATAAAGGACTTCAGTTGCAAATTACTACTGTTTTGCCCACTCCGTCTCAAAAACTGCTAGTTTCCAGAAATGCAGCTCCTGTAGAGCCAATTTTTGGGGAGCAAGGTGTCTTGTTCTTACATATATTCTCAGCACAGTTTAATATACATATATAAACAGCTTGGATTTTAAACCAAAATCCAACTCCTCTTTTTTTTTTTTTCCTGGTGGCACTGGACAATGAACATCAGGAATTTAACAACAGCTCATTGACTGTATGCTTTTCTTTTTTTTTTTTTTTTCTGTTTTAAGTTATAATCCATTTGTTGTATATCTTATTACAAAATCCAAATAATAATAGTACAATAGCAAAAGTTGGTGTCTAGACACTTGCAGCCTATTCTCGGCTGTGTACAGACATACTTGTCTCACCTTGGGTGAGCTAGCCTACTCCACTCCATCTGAGCTGCTTCTAAAATAGATGTCCTAACTATCTGTTTCAGAAGGTGCTGTGAATTACAGTGCTTTGAGATCCTGAGAAGAAAGGCAATGTACCAAGTATAAAGTATTTAATAACTAGGAGTCAGAAATAGAAGGGTATACTAATTACAAGAGTAGCAGAGACTTTTTTTTAAGACAGGACAAGCAAGGAAGAGGTTGGGCTTAGCAAGTGAAGTACTGCTTGGTGATCTGTACCTCTGAGTATCCAAAGCCAGCAGTTTGGGTTGCAGGCTGAGCACCAGTTTCCCTGCAAACTGCAATGAAATACAGCTGCTCTTTGGGCCAGGAAATCCAAAGGATGATTCTAGCCGGGGATCTTCATTTTTTATTAGGCACCCAGTGGTGACAGCCTCTGGGTGCTGGAAACATACGGAAACCTGCAGACACAAGACTGCACTGAACAAAATTTAAAATGGTTTCACTTCTGAACTCCCTGAGTCTCCAGACAAAAGGCTGTGCAAATGTTCCAGCAAGATATCCTGGACCAAACACGTTCAATTCATTGGAACAGACAGTAACATTTTAAGTTACTTTCACAGAATGTACCTAATTATGTCATCACAAACTATAAAGGCTGTAAGAACACATGCTAGAGCCAATATCTTGACATCATGCACACATGCTTAATGTCTTACTAAATCTTACAAGTGCGAGAATAACATCTTTGTTTAACAACAAAGCAGCAATGCTGGGTTTACTTGTCTTAATCACCTTATGTATAAGATTATTTTTTCCTAGAAAGCCCTACTCACAAGAATGAGCATGTTTACTGCAGTGTCATTAAAACAGTGCTTGCTTCCACTTACTGTTTATTTTTCTAGAAGAAAGTTCTTAACATGTCTCACAAACACTAGACCAGGTAGAGTCATTGGCTTTCTTTTTCTAGTTATTTATGTAAAAACAGGGCTATGATTACCTAAAAAAGTGTAATATTGCTCAATATCTACAGTAGTAACAGAAAATATTTTCAGCTGCTTCTGTGAGGAATTAAGCAAACCCATTGGCAGGAACAATCTGAATGTTGGGAAATATTTGTGAAAATCAAATTTCGGACTTGAAATTCTAAGTACCTCCACCTAAATCTGATTCCAAGCACTAGTTTAATCCAATCAAAGTAATCAACACAGTTCAAATTCTGGATCCTGTATAGTCACAACAAGGTGCTTGAAAACAATCTACAGATCAAGACAATTTCCAATGATGAATAAATTAATGAGAAACCTACACTAGTCAGAGATCATTTAAACACAGGGAAATGAGGCTAAAAGCATCAAATATACTGTATTTTAAAACTACCTTTGAAGATAATAGTTAAGTTAAAATATTAATACAATTTGATAAAAAACTTGAAAGATATATGAACACAAGAAATACAGTAAACATAAAAAATGTTCCAATATGCACATTTATCTTACATCCCAACATCTTCATGTCTTACCAGATCTCCAACTCTTACCTAGAAGCATTCACCCATTTCCATGTTTTTTATAACCCTGGCTTGTAGACAGATTCAAAATATTCAGTCCTGGGTTAAATGCTAATGTCTGCTGGGTGCATACTTCAAACAGCAGAGAAAACTTAATTATCAGGGCAAATAATTTAGGGCAGGTCCTTGATAATTAGACCCGCCATCCCTGCAAAGCTTCCCATATTTATCAGCATCGTGATTAATGGATGAGTGGTTTTTCACTTGCCAGTGCAAAAAGTAGGGTCTAAACTCAATGGACAGATGAAGAGATTATACATCACATTTTATACAGACTCCTCCATCATATCAAATAAGTTGCTGACCTCTGAGACAAGCAGGGTAAGTATAAGCACCTGAGAGCTCTCCCAATTTTATGGAAGGGACCAGGGGTAAATCCCCCACTTAGCTCTGTCCTCAGGAACTAAAAAGCCATGAAGAAGGCAGTGAGGTGAAAAAATGCACTATATATGGAGAGCAGTATTCCTGGGACACAGCTGGAAAATGATGAGAAGTGAAGAACAATGTTCAAGAGGAGTATTTAAGGTAAATATGAGCTGGAGCCAAGGACTCTAGTTATCCCTTAGTATTTAGGGCCGCAAAAGAAAGCACAATTTTTCAGCCTCAAATCTTTCTCTAAGTCCACCAAGCTATCATGTAGGACATGCCAGAAAGTAGCACGCCTCCATTACAGACTTCTGGAAAGCAGATCAAGTAAAAAGGTCTTGGCAGAGCAGTGAGGCACAGACACGTGCAATGAGACATGCCCCAGGGGCAGCAGCAAAACCAAGACAGTCTCTTCTTGAATCCCCAGCTGTCCAGCCTCCAGGCACTCACCTCTACAACCTGTAGGCACACCAACAAATGGAAGGTGACAGCTCTACTCTTCCCTTTCATTCCTCTTTTAACACTGGGAGCACAAGGGAAGAGAGCTGGGAGAAAGCAGCAGTCGCTGTGGATGAAGACTGCCATTCTGCTGGATCTCATGATGGCAGGGTTACTGTCTCTGCGGTTAAATGCTTGTCAAGCTTCATCTCTGCTTCCTAGAATGTTAAATTTGCCCTCACCCTACACTGCCTGTTATGGATTAAACCCACTAACAGGCAGGTTTATATCCTTTTTCTCTGTACCTACTTGACATCGAGTACTGCTCTCAGCACAGCCTATGAACAGTCTTGGCCAAGAACATCGGAAGAGAAGTCCCAACTGCAATTATGTTGTCAGCTTTCTTAACCATTTCAAGCAATTAGTTCTGAGGACTTTCTGAATAAACACATCCTTCCTCCTATTCCTTTTTCAGCCTTTAGATTAGAAATCATAGTAACACAGAGATATAGGAAAGCATATTATGCCTCCAACGTGCTCTCAAGGAAGTTTGGCAGCAGCAAGTTCCCAGCTTCTCTGGTCATACACAAACAGATCTGCACACAAATGTAAGAAGAATCAATTACAAATTTCTATGTGTCGTCATAAACTTCACAGGACAGTTCACAAAAAGAAGTATTTTTGGAAGCCTTTGATTTTGAACTTGGAGTCTTGAACAAAAAAAAAAATATATTATGAACTGGTATAACATATCAGAAGATTTAATGTAGTACACAGGCATTGTTTTAAGTTGCATACAATTAAATGTTTGTCTGATCATAATTACTACTTCTCATCTTTCAAATGCTTAATTCAGTTTTGATATATCTGTCTTAGTCCCCACTAATCAATATACTTTGAAGCCTTTTGCTTGGGCTATGTCCACACAGCATGGGAAAGACGAGGACAGAAATCCTTGCAGGTAGGTAAGTTCTGGAAATATGACAGTCAGGTCACACTAAACCACAGCTGCACTGTAAACACAGACGTGTCACATCAGTGTGACTTGGATACAGCAAACTGAACCCTGGGCAGAGCTCTTGCAGACACTTCTGGACAAGAAGAAGAAAAAAGGTTTTCAGAAAGCTATAGCCTGTGAAATCTGAAATGAATGTGAAACTGGGAATGGTACTGGACATTAGCAACAGAGACAAAAGATGACTCTGATGAATTAGAGTCCAACTGTCCAATTAGGAAACTATTCGTACCCTTTGATTGGCTAACAGCTCTCCTCCAACTACATGGACAATTAGAAAATGTGCACAAAATATGCTCTAAGCTAGAATTCTCCCCATGTTTGCATATGAAATAAAATCAACACTTGATTTCCTACTTCAGAAGTAGTTCAATTGAACAGAAGAAACTGTCTACTTGGGAGTTATCTTTCAGCTGCTAATCCCAGCATCATTCTGCAAGTGAGATACTCCCCTTACATCCAGCAATGCAGTTAACTGGGAGGCCTGAGCCCATTAATGAATCTGCACAAAAGAAAAATGTTTCCATTATTCGCCATTTTTACTAAAATGAGCATCTCCTAGAACAAAGGCTGAAATCAAGGCAAAATAGCTTTTCATGTCAGCAACAGAACAAAGTCATTATCTATCCCAGAGCATGCATCTGTGTGCTGTCCCACAGGGTTTAAAATTCCTGACCTGTAAAAGGAGGGAAGTCTGCATTCCCTTCTCATGCAGGGGGAGCAGATAAAGATGACAGGAATAGGTAGGTATGCTTACAAAGAGTCACTTTAAAGGAAATATGCTTATATCTCAATGGATGTCCCTTTTGGCACTGAAGATGTATTTTAATGTATAGTAGCACGCACCGTAGCAAAAGAAAAGAATAAAAGTCTTGCTAAAGTTCCCCAAGCCTTTGCAGTGAGCAGGGATTGCTAAAGGAATTACAACAAAGAGAAGGTTTTGCTTTGGAGCTTTTTATCTGAGTGTCGCTTAACTATGTGACTGTCATGGACACCTAACCACAGATCTCAGTGGACCAAAGACAAAGAAGGGAGCGTGACACTTGCAGCTGTGGTGTGGGAAAACAAGCAGCAGTAGAAGTCATCGCCTTGATCTTGCAGGCAGGTAGAACTGTTGCATATATGTTAAACATTGCAATACCCTTGCTTTCTCATTCACACGAACAGAAGAGGGAGTAAAGATATGCCTGGACCCATTCTTCTGCCTCCTACAGAAAAAGCTTTGTCTGAAGTCAGAGTTTTAGCAGGAATCACAGCATTTTACTTGCTTAGCACTTTTTAACCTCAAAGCACCCTTCATTAAATGAAGGACGAAGAAATGCAGCAACTTAGACCAGGCATAACAAAGGTGCAGTTTGCACTGACAGTGCCTCTGTAATTCATGCTGCTTCAATTACTGGTTATGTAGGATCTGGCAAATTAATAAGCCTTGCTCAGACTACAGGATTTCCTTTTCTGAGTCTTTTTCCACCTAGTTTGAGGACATTTGGCCCACGTTCACGGTTCAGGAGCTAGTAGAACCATCTCTCAAAGAACCAGATGTTTACTTTAACGGACCAAAAGCACAAAACCTGTCTGGCAATCCTATAAAGTGCATGCTTTTGTGATATCTTAGTATTGACACAATGAACCCTAGCTCAAAAGAAGATCATCAGAAACAAAACATGAAGAAATAGAACCAGGAGCCTATCTGTATGTATGAAATTCTGAAGAACATCACTTTATTTAAAGGGCAGCAGGCCTTAACAGCAGCCCTACTACCAACTCCACTTCTAGACTACACAGGGGTCTCCAGCATTTCCTTTTCCTGGGTGTGTTTAGTTTCGCACCCATAAACTGAGAAAATGAAAATGAAATGCTTTCAGTCACACCAAAAAGATAAGAACTGGGCACCACTGACTAAAGCCCACTTGCTTTCAAAATCTGTGCATTCTCTTGTTAAGCTTTTTAGGTCACTGCTACTGACCTTTATTTTCTGCGCTGCAGTGCTATGGCAAGCAAAGCAACAGTTCTGTAGGACACTCTTTTACTAACAGGGCTGGACAGAAAAATGCCTGAGGCAGCAACACTAGCTGTTTTTCAGGCATGGAGAACGAACATCTTTCCAGTGTTCGCCTCAAGAACAAGCCTCCAGAGTGCTCATGCACCTGGCTTAGCCAGGGAGGTGTGGTCCTATGGGTGTTTTTCATGTCTGAAAGCTGAGTCATAACTTCAGCCCACAGAAGCAAACCTAATGAAAGGTGAGATTTTTCTTTCCCTTGCCACCCTTCGACATGTTTCTGTGAAGATGCCCAATTACTGGAACAACAAGTACAGCCAGTGAACATCCGCTGTTGCTGTCCAACTAACGAGAGGGGCTCATGCCAACGTACACTTTACTCACATGCATGTCTCCTTAGCAATGCCGGATAATGCTTTGCAAATAAACGCACCAACTCACTTCTTAGTCTTCACAGTGAGTAAGAGTAGATGAAGCCATTGGAGATAGATAAACACTGACACATAGAACCTTACCTGTGACCCATCTGTTCTAACAGTCTGCGTCTGGTCTGAGTCATGTACCAAGTGTCTTACAAAAAAGTAACAAGAAAATCCGCTAGAGGTAGTAAGATCTGTCATCCTTTAGAAGGATTTTGTGTTGTGATCCTTAAAAGTTAAACCCTAAAGCTTGAGGGTTTTATATCCACCTAAAATGTTTGTTAGCATTAACAACCATAATTCTGAGTATTCTGGTTACTTATACAAAAGTGTTCAATCCCTTCTTTAATCCTGCTAAATCCTCTGGCCTCAGCAATGCCTTATGGCAAGTGTTTTCACAGTCAAATCACATCCATAGTCAGGGACTTGAGAGCTCACAGGCCCTCTGCCACGGAGCTGGGAACCCTGCAGCTCCGCAGGCCTGAGGAGGTTCAGCGCTAGGACTCTGCCTACAGTGAAGTACCAGAAGCAAAGGGGTTTCACCAGCCCTGCTGGGAAGCAAGGTGCAAAAAAATCAAGGCAGAGATTGACTTCTAGCCCCCAAGGTAACTCGGTCAGAGCTAGTTTTGCTGCCTGTCCTGCACATCAGTGTATTTCTGTCCCTATTCTTGGTGCCACGGCAGAACCCAAAGCCCTGTGACATCTCGCAACTGGCACAGATGATCCAGGACTTCTGGGTTCCCAAATCCTCTTTAGCTTGCAAGACTGGCAAGCAGCCTGTAGTTGAGAAGCTGAGTTGCTGCTGAACCAGGAGACTTACAGCTTGGGCTCTAAGGCTTTATTACAAAGTGAAATGAGAACAGACCAAAAGCAAAGTACTTAATTTTCAAGTTACCGTGAAAAATTGTTTTCCCCACTCCCTCCTCTCTTTAAATGGAGCAAAGTTTTTAACTTCTTTTCACAATCGAAAGTTTTGCACCTGTGCCAAAACATACATTGGAATTCAGGCAGTCATTCCTGCAGTCAGGACAGGACCAGTGAAAGGTGCACACAGCTTGCCCCAAGAAATGCAACTACAGGCAGGTTTTTGTACATGGATTCAGGGACGCTATCAAAATACAGGTGAAAATAGGAAACTAGGGACAACAGATGCTATGTGACAAACAAAAGAAATAGTTTATCCTCGTTATTATTTGTTAGCACTGCTGTTTCAGAGGCAATTAAAAACTGCAAGTTGACTTTGATGTGCTAGTTTAAAAGCTTGCTGCAGAGAGCCTGACGTGTTGCAGAGACATTTTTGCTGAAAAAAAAAGTCAGAATTGCTTTGCATTTGTATCACCCCTTTCTCCAGATATGCTCCTCCAGAACTCTATAACCACATGTAGTCCCATTTATAAAAAGATTCACTACCTGGACAGCTTGTGAAGGGTTCTGTCTACACAAACATTATAAAAAAATTAACCAAACACGGATCAACATTATTGATGGCAGCTTAGGAACTGCCAGGCCACTGCACACTTCCATAGTCTCACTCGGAATCTGCAGAGGCCAACTATTAAAAATAGAGCACGAACAAATTTGTGCTGTAGACAATTCTCTCAATACATAAAAAAACCCAAACCCAACATACCTGCCTTCAAGAAGTATGAAAAATTCTGCATAAATTGAAGACAGAAGCAAAAGTAATTCTACTGGCAAATAATTTGTGATGTGACATATTTAGAAAGTTGTCAGTGTAACATCTGAGCTGAATCTGCCAGACTGAATTAAGAGACCACAGACTACGTGAGCGAAAGTATTTCTGCTGGCTTTGGTGCTCTGCAAGGTCTCAGAGAAAGTGGAAGTTTGACAAGTCAAAAAAAAAAAAAAAAAAAAAAAAAAGAAAGAAATACTGCTCTTTGTCAATTNAAGATTATTTTTGAAAGTTTTGTGACATTTAGGCCAAATTTAAAATATCATAATAAAACAGGGAGAGAAAATTCGTGAACCTTGAATGCTTTGATTTGGCAGTGCTGGACAATTCCACTGGCTTTCACTTCATTATGGGATTCAAATCAAAACTGACTTCCTTGTTTTAAGAACCCTTCAAGGGCTTCCTTTTGCCAGCCTGTGAACTGTGGCCCCTGTATTCAAAAAGTGCTGGCTTTCTTTCCATCTTTTCACACATTCTTACGTCTAAGTACAAAAACTCTTTCCCTCCCTCAACCCCCTACACCTGCTTTGTGACTCACCAATCCACCCACACAGAGCTCAACAGCAGCAACAAAAAGGAAACTTCTACTCCCACAAAATCTCTTTTCGTCACCTGATTTTCCCCTCGATTTCTCTCCCTTTCCTCCAGTGTTTATTATTTGCCTTAGTACCTCTGCTGATGTCCTGACTGCAAAAGGCAACAGAGATGAGGAAGCCCAAAGTGCTCTAATTCCACTCCACCTTTCATTTCCTACTCAATGTAGTTACCTCTATGCCAATACCAGCCTGCATACGCTATCCTATGTATCCCTGGAGTGATGGTAGATACTTTGTGAGGGATGCTTTGCAAAATAAAAGGTATCATCCAGCCATAACAACAGGATCAAAAGAAAAAAAAAGGGAAAAAAAAAAAAAAGAGACATGATGATGCTAAGAGTGAGACTGCTAAAGTGGGGAAAGTACAATTATAAAATAGATTTCAGTGGTTCCAGGAAACAGCACTGTAATATCATCTCACACTGAGAAAATATCACCTACAGCAATATTTTTATATGAGAGTAGTAAACCCTTGGTAGCTCTGCTTTAGAAACAGCACTAGACTTTAAAAGCACACCAAGGGCTGGATTCGTATCTAACGTGAAATGATCTTAAAAACTTTAGTGACTCTGGAAGACAGGGACAAGTGTTTCCTAAACTGAAAATATTTCATTACAAGAGTTTTTGTATGACAGCACTACACAGTTTTCAATATGTATATTTGAGTTGACAGATTGACTCAAAGGAAGACCTGCACCAACAAACATCATCTCTGTAGCCATCTTTAAATTGAACTGGGTGCAAAGATCAACGAAAACAGCCCACAGGTGACTTGCACATTTCCTTCAACACTGGAGACCAGGTTTCAAGAAAAAAAAACAAAAACAAACCACAACCCAAAATTCCATTTATCCTTTGCAACTCTCTCCAAGAACAAGCAAATCATCATTAACTACCAAACACCATGAAAGTATTTCGAAAAAAAAACCATAAGAATAAATAAATTAGAAAAAAAAAAATCAAAAATAGGACAAGATTGGTACATTTTGTGTTGGCTCATCTTATCTAAGCCCCATGAAACAAAGTCCTTGCTAGTTTTTTTCCTCTACTGAAATTACTTGCCATTCCTAAAGCAAAAAAAAACGCTAATATCAATACAAACGACCCAGATACTCTCCCTTAAATCACCAACAAATCATTAGTTGTGCTCAGAGTTAACAGCTTAAGAGTATAAAGTATAATATATTGTAACAGCAGTGATAGAAAGAAAAAGATTTAAAGAGCTTTGAACTATTACAACTAGTTTTGAGAGCTCAATGTGAAATCAACCAGAAAATGATCATTCCACAACTATAAATACAGAGTACTAAAACCAAACCAAAGTCTCTAGCTTTGTGAAAAAAAAAATCCATAAATGAAAAAAAAAAAAACACCAAACCAAACACCCCTCTAAACCATTTTAGGGGAAAGTATTTAAGCAGCTATAAAATAGAGAATTTGTTTTCTTTATATTAAGCATAGCTTTGATTGAGTCTGTCGAATTAAACACTAATGTTATTGTAAGTAAAACACAAGGAACTGGAATTTGTGTTTGGCGTGTAATCAAGAAATAAGTGAGTCACAAACTCAAAGGATGTGATATGCCTTTATATCGCTTAGTTAGGGTTACTTTTGATGCACTGTAAAATAAAAGTATTCCTTATGCAAAGAAACAAAAAAATCTTTTCAAATATGCACAGAGAGCTCACACTCTAATTCTCTATATACATTCTCTTTCCAAGTACAAACGGATTAACGTATATAACACATTTGGGGTTTGGCTGGACATGTTTGATAGGTATAGCTGATTGACAGCACGTTCCCAACTGCTCTGTAATAGACTGAAGGAACACAATTTAATTTTTTTTACAGTATATTTAGATGACTTGGTACAATCAATCACATCTATAAAATAAACCAGGAATCAGAAAGCCCGGTGTTGCCAGCTCCGGTGATTTCGATCATTAGTGTTACAATATGGGATGCTAAAGTTCCAGCTCCCAGAAGTTAGCAGCTATGTGAGACCCAAAATTTCTCTTTAAAACAGTGACATGAAAAAAACCCAACCAAACACTTTATAGCATGACCCAGGTGGCACATTGAAACTCAAAAACCAGAAGAGACTCTAAAAGAGAACACAAAAGTCCCTTGTCACTTAATTGGTTTGGTTGGGGTTTTTTTACTCCATCTCACAACATAAGCCTTTTGCAGAATTAGTGTAAAGTCCTTCAAATATCTTGGACCAGTGGCACCAGAACCCAGACAAGACATTAAATACCAGCCTAATGATTCTACCTAGAAACCTTAACCTGCAAGATTACCACTTCTGTTCTCTCCTTGTTGAAGTCAGCAGAATTCAAGGTATGTGTAAGCTAAGCCACCAATTTACACAGGTATCACTATACTATATTAGCACAATGGCAGCATTCAAATTCATTTCCAGAGCCTCTGGGATAGCACTAGATTAGGTCTCAAATATATATAGTTGCCTAGACATCAGAATTTCATGCCATTTGTTGCACCACAGTGGCAAACTGAGACATTAGAGTTACTCTGAACTGTATAATCTCAATCTACCCAAAACTCTCTGCCTGGACTTCCCATCAGAAATCTATAAAGTAGATAGGACTCATGTAAGGAATCAATGTGACAGAAAACCAATTGTAGCGAATCTCAGACTGAAAAAAAAATTTTTTAAAATGTAGTGAAGCATATTTACAGGTGTCCAAAAGGCTAAATACATAGAGCAGTGGCATGCAGAGGAACAGTTATCTAAATGATGAAACAGCCAGTACATCAAAGCTACTGCAGTGTACCCACATTGCTGCTAAACAGCTAAAGGTCTGATCCTGGAGTCACCATGAGTTGAGTGCTTGATAACCCAAACCTAAAAAGACTGGAGTTAAAATAAGGAGAGCAGTCACTATGAGCTGCATTAACACAACAGTGAAGGCAGCAAAGTGGGAAAACCCAAGAATCATTAAGTACCAGAGATGAAAGGAGAACTGTAAGGATAAATAAGCATTTTTGGTTTGTGTGGAGGACTTGCACTCCATCTTTCTAATGGAATCATCTTTGAACTCAATACAAATAATGGACATGCTGTGATGGCTCAAGAGAGCCACATCCAATCCAGCACATATCTGCACTGTAGCTGCTCCGCGCACCGTTCCGATACCTGCCCTCCTTGCTTACTATCCAATTGCGTTTTATTTTTCTGCAGGGAGACTCTAGTCTGCACCTCTTGCTACTCATTCTGATTTAAAATATCAAGTGCAAAGGACAAGAATATATTGGTAGAAAGCCTACTGTTAAGCCTACTCTTAAGATTTAATATCTAGTATACACATACTAGTGCCAAGTAATATGCACTAGTACTCCACGGAGTATTTGGTCGCACTGCATGTGGAGCTTCATCAATCTAAGTGGATTTGGGATAAGTTTGTGAAATCAAATCTCTATCCCATAGGTCTGTACAGAAGATTATACTTAAGTGGTGTCTCTTTTTGGTTTAAAGATATACAAGAGGTCATATTATCACTGCAAGGGTACGCTGTAAGCAAAGAGTATTCCTAAACAGTTCATCAGCATGCCAATCACAGCAAAAGCTGGTGGGGAAACTTGCTAAACTTTTGGAAGATAAATCCAATGAGAGTCAGTAAGGCCACAGGAAACACTTCCAGCTAAGGAAGAGCCAGACAGAGATGGAGGAGTATTATGAAGTATCACACACACATCCCTGTGCTGCTCTTACTGTGTTATATCACCCACCTGCCATCACAACTGAAGTCTACTGAGAAAGGTGGACCTTTGCTTGAAGCCAGTGTGACCACTACCATGTCGTTACAAACCTGATGAGGCACATGTTGTAAAGGCTTCCAAGCAAAGCTGCTAGCAGGTGTCAAGTATAGTTAAGCCTATCACTGTAACTCAGTTGCAAATGGTCGTGGGATGAAGGAAGGAGACTGATTAACCTCTGATATGGAGAATGCAAAGCTGCATCCAAGGAGTGAGAGCAGAGAAATCCGCACAGATACGTGCGCACCAGGGGTCTGCGGAGCAAGGCACTTTTCTTTCCATGGCAAGAGACTGGAACAGAGGCTATTATCATACAAAAATCCAAACCTCTCATTAGGATAGACCCAAATAGGCCCATACTGAGAGCTGTGACACTTGGAAAGAGTGATCACAGATCACAAGTACAGCTTTCCTCTGTACTTTCCAGAAAAATTGCTAACAGCACTAATAGAGAACCAAAGACTCGCTGAGTACGTTTCAACTGCTCTCCAATGCTTTGATCCCGAGCTCTTCCTGCAGAAAATAAGGAAGTATGCTGATAAGATGAATACAGATACCGCTCACTACCTTCTGCAGATAACCAAGACTCATAAGAAAAAACATAAACCAAACCAAAAAAAAAACCAACTAAATTCCCTTTGCTGAGAGCTGGGGCAGTTACGATCTAGATTCAATCTCATCAGCAATGATGAAAGGTTGAAAGGAAGCTCTGGAGGTCATC